>NW_017547102.1:1975409-2060901 GCF_001854935.1 Bemisia tabaci | reverse complement strand
TTTTTTTCTACACAAACTAAGCTAATTGATGTAGATTCTGACAAATTTTGGTTCAATTCTATCGAAAAATACGAAAGTTATGAGGAAATGACGTTAGCATAGTCAAAAATAGCCCAAAAAAGCGGTTTTTGGGGGTCTGTGGGGGGCGGAGGGGGTTGGGGGGCTGAAACCCCCCAAAACCTAAGTTTTAGGACCCCCTTGATGACTTAAAATGGTTAAAATAAAAATCCATTCACAAGGGCATTTTGACATGCTTATCCCGGGATACCCTTTCGTAGATACATAAATGTTGCAGGTTGACAGTCAAATCAAGTATTTTTTTGAATGCCTAGGCACACAGGTAATCAAGTGACTATTAGTAATTTAAATACAATTTATTTTATTTGCAATGTACACTTTAGTAAATAACTAATGTTGTGGGTTTCAATTTTTTTTGCTTCATGTTTACCATCAAAACATATGTATATACCTTTTTGGCCTTTCAATGCCTTTACAGAACAAGTAAATCAGTGGGTACTATGGAAACGGTCCATAGGATCCAGAAAAATGGTTTCAAAACTAAGGAAATACGCTCAGTTATGTAACTTGAGTATACTTCACCAACCCTATCAGTATGCCATAGTTTTCACCCTTTGGTCTATAACAACCAACTGTATCAACTGATAAAATTTCTGGATTTCCCTTTTTCCCTTTGTCTATAGCTTTGTCTATCAATTTCAAAGAATTAGCCCGTTGAACCAAATGAAAATTAATCCTCCGGTGTCCACACTCTCACAATAAAGGTGCTCTACCTAACCCCTTCGATAATCTTCTACCCCACCTCGCCTCTGTGACATTTATTCATTGTGAACTTCTTACCTAAGAAGTTCGCGGCATTTTTTCTCATACTCGACTTTTAGCTGCGACATCTCCGAGCGAAGAACGGCCAGATTAGCCTTTGTGTCGTTCAGCATCATGCGCAGTTCTCTGTTTTCCACCAAGCTGGGTTTCTTAGAATTATTTATTTGTTCTGAATCCCCTCGCTTAGTAGATAGAACATCGTTCATCTGAAAAAAGAAGAGCCAATAGAATGTTTTAAGATTGTGATTTATAATCAGCTGCGAGAGATTCTTGTTACAAAAAGCTCAGCTAACCCAGAAGGAATATCCATGTATTTCACTTGTAAATGCAATGTATCAACTGCTAAATTCGAAAAGTGCGTATCTCGATTTCAGTGTTTAAAAATCTCTGATTATGATTTATTTTGCACAAAGGACACTAATTAAAATATTACATTCCATATCTATGTGATATTTTTAGGACGAGGAAGGAAAATTCACTGATAATTTCAATACAAACTACTGGTTTGTTTTCTTTCAAAAAAATAAAATTTAATAAGATATTTTAAGACGTTGTACTTGATAGAGATACGCATTTTTCGACTTCAACCATTGATGTATACTTTTTTACGCTCATAGAGACAATTTACAAATGAATTAAATCAAAGGGAATTCAGTACAATACTGCAACGAAAATATTGAAATAAAGTTGAAATATACTGCAATCAAACTTGCGTGTTTTCCGCCATGGAATTATGGTATTTTTACATCATTTGGTCAACAGACCCTGGTAAAAATTGGCAGTAGACTCTGTGTTCCAACATACCATAGACCTACGACCGGCTGAAAGATTTCCAATAGCTTCTGTAGCCGGCAACACACTTTCTTATAGCCTTTTATAGCCGATGGCGACTAAGCAACAGCCAGGCGATAAAGTGTATGCTAAACGTCACCAATTACAGATGCTAGGACTTAGTGAGTTTTTGGACCACTGCTCTCTTTTTGGGCCGTAGTATCTTGATTTATATTGCGAGGAAAGTTCCGTACTTTTGATGGATGCTTGCCATTCTTAATATATTAGAGCACCTTCAGTTTCGTATGATACTGTGCGATACCTCTGGTGTGAAATAGTTGCTTCAAGCGCCGTGTCACGCTGCGGTGCGGCAGGCGGGCAGCCAGCGCGAAACGCGCATCGGCGCCTACAAACCTAACAGGGATACTTCACGCGTTGCGCAATGCGTGAAGTATCCCTGTTAGGTTTGTAGGCGCCAGTGCGTCGTCGCTCCGCTTTGTGTTAGGCTCTAATATTTCATCTGGCGGAGTCAGCGTTATTCAACTCATGATTTTGAAATGTTTGCACATCCTGTATGGATTATTCTCGTTTTAATTGATGAATAAAAATTTTTTTAAAGGAAAATATAACGTGTGTTTTGTAAATATTAAGGTGGTTCCGTATCAAACTTAATGATTTCAAAGCACACGAATTTCTACACAATTTCTCATAGCCTTTTATAATCGATGGCGAAAAAGCAACAGCCAGGCGATAAAGTGTAAAGCCCGGCTATAGGAACTATAGCCCGGCTGCATAATTTTTTATCGCCTCGTATAGCCCGGCCGTATGACTTTCTCCGCATTCTACAGCCAGCTATTTGATTTTCTGTAGTCTTCTTTAGCCGGCTAAAAGAATACCTATGGTATTTTGAAATGCAGCTCTTATCGCCAATTTTTACCAGGGGATGCCGAATTGAAATTAACAATAAAATTAGCTTAATGCATCAGAGAGATAGGCAATTCTGAATGCAAAGAAAAACTGAAAGTTATCTGAATTTCGTAGAGACACATTTCGATCAGAAGAGCCCCTTCAATTGGTAGATATGCAACATACACAACACTCCACGCTCTGAACACAGTCCAGCATTTCTAGCAATACGATCACATTCGCAACAATACCAACGAGAAATGGTTCTATCGTCTCAAGATCAACATTGAGGCTATTTCTGTTTTAATCTTTCATTGTGCAGGGCCTCTTGTAAAGCATCACGAAGAATCCATCGTCGCCATTTACAACCAAGTGTAACGCTAATGCGGCCGCTATGCAGACGAAACTGTTCTTGAAAGCCAAATGTTAATGTGACAGAGCCCCGATCATCGCAATTCATGGCCAAAGCGATAGACTGAAAAGACAAAGAAAGAATGGAGCCATCCTATCGGTAGAAGCAGGTGATTGCAATGAACAAAGTAGGTAAGAAATAGATGAAAGAACGGCAACGCCAAAGAGACCCTATAGTTATTCCAACATTACAATGATCAAAATATTTGTATTCTTGTAATAATTTTGGTTAATATAACTCAAACTGGTTATTTTGGTACAAACTAACTCAAATTTCGTGTTGATTTTGGTACGATATGCGGTGAAATCAGCGCAGAAAACAATAAAGAGACCCCAGAGTCAACCGAAGGGTTGGGTTATCCTGTATTTTAACCATTTAAGACAAACTTTCGTGTTGTTATAAACTACGCAGAGAGGAATCTATCTGCGTAGTTTATGACAACCACTCGTCTCAAATAATGGGAGCGCTCCATTCTCTCTTTGTCCTCTTTGTCTATTGCTCTGTCTACAAATTTCAGTAATCAGCCCGCTGGTTTTCTTAGCACTATTTATTTATCTCTACTTTGGCCCTTTCATTTGTGAACAGTGAAGACTTACTTTTTGGAGAAGTTTAAGATGGGCTTGAAGCTCTGAGGATTCTGACTCCATTTTGTCCATGAGGACGCGTTTTTCGTTCTCGAACTGGATTCGAGCCTCCTCGCGAGCGTTCTCTTCTATTTTCGCCACTTGGGCGTCCAGCTCCTCCTCCAGGCCACGCAGCCTTTGTAGGTGGTTCTCTTTCTCCCTGTAATAATTATAATCCCTCGTTACAACCTCAACTATGTGCTACTCGCAAAAATGGACTACATTTTGCAATTTGGAACTATTAACTCCGGCTCGGTTTAAAAACGACGTATGTGCCATTAGTTTCCCTATGCACATGAGTGTTTTTCCAGAAGCGCCGGAGTTTGTAGTTCCAAATTTCAAAATGCAGTCCAAATAGTGCTTATCAAATGGATTGTATTTCGCAATAAGGAACCACTATTTCTGGCCCATTTTAGAAACAACATACATGCCGTTGTTTTCCCTATACAGATATGTGATTCTATGGGAGAGCCAGATATAGTGGTTCCTTATTGCAACATGTAATCCAAATCATCGGTTCCCTGACGAAGGAACGTAACTCCACTCCAATGTTGCAAAATTGACTCAAACAATCCCTTTTTCTACTTGAACAATTTTAGTTCAAAATTTCCCTGATTTTTGGATGAGATCAGAGGAATAATCATAGTTAAATTTATATTTAGAAATGCCCAAATTTCTCCAGGTGAAAATGCATTATGCGAGGGGAAATTTGGCAATATTGACATGTAGTTACGTTCTTTTGTAATGGAAACGACGAAATATGTCATGGAGCCAGGCCAAATCGTCGCCCCTCTGACGTAAGGGAGTATCTCGATTTCCACATGATCCCTGGAAAGCATTGGGTTTTATGGACAACAGGGTTTAAGTGGAATTCGAGGAATTCCAGCAGTGGAAATCGAGGTACTCGCTTACATCAGAGGAGCGACGATATGTGCCTTAATATCGTCGCCCCTCTGACGTAAGGGCGTATCTCGATTTTCTGATTCTTCGATTTCTACCCTGTTGTCCATATAACACCATGTTTCCCAGGGCTCATGTCAGAATCGAGATACGCCCTTACGTCAGAGGAGCGACGATATGAGGGATTAACAAACATGAGATAATAATACAATACTCAAAACACAGGTTATTACACTACACCAAAAGTGTAGTATCCTTAGGTCGAGACACTAACCGAATTATTGGGCCTGAGATACTCTGACCGTAGCCTCTGGGCACTCTTTTATTCAGGTGCTTCAACTGACGAGTCCCGTGCAGTTCTGAGGAAGTGAGGAAAGTAAAAACGCCTTCAATTTTTGAATGGGCAACACGCACAATCGATGAACACGAACAGTTGCATCAAAGCGCCGTACATAATCAAATCAATCTAGCAATCAAGTAAGGGACATCCGTCTCACAATGAATCGATCTATCAGAGAGGTAGGGCATGAAATTTTTAACTGAAACTGCAAATTTTGATGTATAATTTGTCACATTTTAAATTTTAATGGGTGCCTCCAGAGGAAAATGTCACAAGGAAATCGATTGAACCATTTTTAAAACCTCCAAGTTTTGTATGGACGGAGTTATGAGCTTTTAAAGTTTTCAAATTTTGTCCGACCTCCCCCATTCACTCAATCCGTTGTGCGTCGGTAAGGGTACAGATTGCATTAAAAATTAACGACTAGTGCCTCTCGGCGTACTTTTCAGACTTTTGACCGACCAGTCGTGGACTAGTTGCCCATTTCACGGACTGCATGCGCAAGAACATTGGCCAGCTCCCACACTGGACAAACACGTTTCCAATTCGCCGACTGGGCCATTTTACCAGCGGGTATGACGCTCACAATGATAACTTAACGAAAATACTCGTCCGAGAATTTTTAACTGGAATTTCTACTGATCAATTAGACAATTTCTCTCCTTGAATATTATTAATACAGAAAAGGGAACTTTTTTAAACCAAATTCCTCGTTTAAAGATAAATTCTTCTTGTTTGATCTAATTTAGTGTTAAGTCTCATGCTGCTTTAAAGTTCCGACCTTAAATGATCCATTCTTTATAGAAGAACAAACTTGCCATGTTCTGATACAACCGTGCAGTCATTGGTTCATATTAATAATTAAGATGCTGATTTGACTTACTTCGTAAACATATCCTCCAGTTCCCGCTTTTCATCATGGAGCTTTTTGACGTCCTCAATGAGTGAGCTCAAAGCCCCTTCAAACTGGTTCAAAAGTTCGGGGCAAGCGTTTGCAGTCTGTAGTTCTTCGTAGAGGTCCGCAAGCTTCTTTCCGCTGGAAATATTGCCGAAACGTTTTTTCATTTGAATTTTTGACAAAGCCACGTGTCGTATGTGTCACCCAAATCCTTATTTCACTTTGCAGCACGTCAGCAATGAATAATTGAAGCTGATAAATAATTAGCCGTAAGACAAAATGCGCGATACTTAAACGGTTAGTTGAGTTAACATGCAGTCTTGAAATTCCGGGGGGGGAGGGGGGTGGGAGCTCCACTAAAATCTTTCGCACGAATACCAACCATGTATGCTTTAACTAAACTTTATGTTATGTTGTTAAATAAACAAACATTAGGTTGCCAGGCCTAATCTCACTTCTATCAACAGATCTTTGCCATACTTGTCGTGGAACTGGCTTTCAATATCATACATATTTCTGTAAAGTATAATTGGTATTGAGTTCCAAAATCTATCGCACATAATCTACAATTTTAGAATTTTAGGTACAGGATCGCGGTTTTGAACGGTTTGAAAAAAACGCATGGTTCTTATTTCATTTTATATCTTTCAAAAAAAGAAATAGCACTTAGATAGAAAATATCGACGGCGATTTTGTCTGCCTCTTAAATATCAATTTTAGAAAGAGACACGAATAGTCCATCAAATGTTTGCTATCTGAAGGTGCCGGCAAGTTAAAATATTTTGAAATGAAGGATGCGGTAAATTTAGCAGCCGAAGCATCAGTTTATCGCGGGGTTAAAAGCTGAACGATTTCTGATGAGAACTATTGACGATGTCACTGACAAACTACTGGTTTTCAGATGTTGAGAAATGCTACATTTTCCACGAGGAACCAAGGCTGCACTTTGTCATCAAACGGCGAACTCGTGGTTATTTCCTCGACTGCAAATACGAGCAGTATGTTCAAGGATTGATGGATTTACAACCAATGGTGCCAAATATAAGAGGCCATTTTTGGGCTAAATATAAGTTTTGCCAAATAGGTATACCCAAGCCGATATTTTCATGTAACGGATAAGTAATTCTACAGTTGCCATTGATTTTGTTTTGTTTTATCGGTGGTTCTAGATTTGAAAAAAAAAATCCAATTTCTTCGTAAAAACATAAAATGGCGGCGGAAATTTTTAAACGTCGCATGGCACTTATGATAATTTAGGAAGATGACGATTATTGATTTAAATCCTTGATTTAAACAGCTTTTGATAAGTTAAGAAATTTCAGAATTCGGAACCGCATTTTTCGGCAACAAGGATTAAAACCAACTGAGCAAACAATCATTTCGCTGAATCTACTTCGGTTGTTTGATTTTTGCACAATTGATGTGTCAATGTTGGGTCCCAACTATTTTTCTCGAGCGAGTTGTTTATAAGGCGCATGCTGTATAGTAATCATGGTGGCCTTTTTTTTAAAAACTATCTTAAGATTATTACTCGCGTCTAAGCTTGAAATGTTAAGCATAAAATATTTAAGCTTGAATATTATTTCCGTCAAAACCATCATAACTTAAAACCACCACCAAAATTTTTTCTATTCGTGATTATGGCTTGTTTAAACATGTCTCTGGTCAAGAAAGTTTCAAGTGGTGTCACACAAGTTTCTTCTAATTTTTTTTCTGAATAGCCCTTACTTTTTTAGGTTTGACATGTGAAAAAAGTTTTGAGTAAAGTAATCGGCGAAATAAATGTTCACCAAAGCTCACATTTCACCTCCTAAATCCTTATAAATGGCCCAATTTAAACAGAAAGGAACCAAGCCACATCAGCTAGTGCCAAATCCAATTGGGCACTTTAATTTTATGCATGAAAACGGTTGTGCGTATTTTTGTGCTTTCAGTGAATTTTTTCCATAGTACGAAGTACATACACATACATTCCAGTCGCTTTACAGCGCGCTCGGGCGCTCTGCGACACCTAATCGCCATCCTTGCCTATTGATCCAGAGGTCATCTGGTAGATGGCATCTAGTACGAAGTAATTCCTTAAAATTTTCAGAGGAATCCGCACAAACGTTCTCTTGTTAAAAATTAAATTGCTCAGTTAAATTTGGCAATAGCTGATATGGTTTGCTTCCTTTCTGTTAAACACGGTCCAAATCGTATACATTTGATTAAAATTACTCGGCGCTTTCTTACAAATTGAATTATCTTTTTTTCCATTGTGACCACATCAAAGGGTCTGTACTCTGTAATCTCCAACTCCATGCACTTTTAATTTTCGTCCTACTCATATAATTTAAGAACTGTCAGGCTTGATTTCCATGATTGTTTTACTTTCAAAAGAAGAAATTCTCTAGATGAGTCGGCAGTCTACAAATTTTTGAATTCTGATAGGGTTTTTTTACTGTCAATAAACCATCCTCTGAGGAGTCAAGTATTAGTGTTCAGACTTCACGCCAACATTTTAGAAACCAGTGGGTGGCGCCTCATCTAATTCTTGGCCTCATCAGAAATTACTCAAGAGCCAATAAGATTTTTGACAATGAAGGAAGAAATGGGCCTCGTAGGAAAATCCTGAAGTAAAAAATAACGTCATATGTTTTCTATTCAAAATACTTCAAAGAAAACAATACAGACAACGGGAAATTCGGAAATTAACTCTTAGACCAGACATTGACAATTATTTTTAATACAGATCAAATGGAAATTAAACTATACAAAAAATGATGTCCTTCGTATTTTTGCCATTCAATGGCAAAAATGGAAAGATGGGGGCCGGAACTACCTACCTTAAAATCAGCAAAACTTGAAACATATTTTCTTTTGAATTTTTTAACTTGTGCAGGGTCATATAAATAATTGAGATCCCCGGTGATACTCTTCTAATACCCTGGTAAAAATCGGCGATAAGAGCTGCGTTTCAAAATACCATAGGAATTCTTACAGCCGGCTAAAGAAGGCTACAGAAAATAATATAGCTGGCTGTAGAATGCGGAGAAAGTCATACGGCCGGGCTATACGAAGCGATAAAAATTATGCAGCCGGACTATAGTTCCTATCGCCAGACTTTACACTGTATCGCCTGGCTGTTGCTTTTTCGCCATCGATTATAAAAGGCTATAAGAAATTGTGTAGAAATTCGTGTGCTTTGGAAATCATTAAGTTTGATACGGAACCACCTTAATATTTACAAAACACACGTTATATTTTCCTTTAAAAAAAATTGTATTCATCAATTAAAACGAGAATAATCCATACAGGATGTGCAAACATTTCAAAATCATGAATTGAATAACGCTGACTCCGCCAGATTTAATGTTAGAGCCTAACACAAAGCGGAGCGGTGACGCACTGGCGCCTACAATCCTAACAGGGATACTTCACGCATTGCGCTGCGACGCACTGGCGCCTACAAACCTAACAGGGATACTTCACGCGTTGCGCAATGCGTGAAGTATCCCTGTTAGGTTTGTAGGCGCCAGTGCGTCGCCGCTCCGCTTTGTGTTAGGCTCTAACATTTAATCTGGCGGAGTCAGCGTTATTCAACTCATGATTTTGAAATGTTTGCACATTCTGTATGGATTATTCTCGTTTTAATTGATGAAAAAAAACATTGTATTAAAGGAAAATATAACGCCGAACGAAAATAAAAAATATAAAATATAATCACCATCGGCTATAAAAGGCTATAAGAAATTGTGTAGCCGGCTATAGAAGCTATTAGAAATCTTACAGCCGGGCGTAGGTCTATGGTATTTCGGAACACAGATTCTACTGCCAATTTTTACCATGGTAGTTAACTGTTAACTTTAACTCTAGTTTCGTAAAAATAGTCCTTTTTATGATGATACGTTATGGGTGTTTCTTAAATCTCCCTTATTCACGATGAAAATCTTATCGATGGCTGAAGTGCGAGACCACGAATATCCGTTTACGACGTTATAGACTTCCAGTCATACTGTATTTTTCTTTGGAAAACTAGTCAGCGTAATCTCTTGAAAACTCTCTTTTTTTCTCCTCTGCCAGTAGAATATTCTGTGCTAATTCAAAGCTATGAAGCTGACTTGTTTTTATCCGAAAAAATACTATAGGAGTGGATATTTTGAAACACTACAATGGAGATATGTAGGATCGCACTTTCCCCATTGATCTAGGGGCTTCCTTAAGGGAGTGAGCTGTTTAAGTTACGTTCATGAATACGATCCTATGTCGCATGGTGCCCTATGAATGTTGGTGGGTAAAATATGTAAAATGTCGACGCCAACATGATGATAACTCGTAACATGGTAATAAATCAATCAAATTTCCAAACAGTGATAAAAATGGAACAGTTGGACAAAATGGACCGAATTGGTACCACGAATACCATTTTGGTGTCAACATTTCACCATATTTCACCAGAGACAAGAGACCCTCCACTGGCCTCCTAGCGACAGGGGGAAGATTTTACTTTCGGGGATTCACCAGTTCCTTATGGACAATAAATTATTAGGGAGCAACAGTCATCACCCTAATTTCGGCTGTGTTGACCTACTTACATGGTCGATGAGCTTCGATTGACGTCATGAGCCAAACAACTTTCACAAACTTCGGCCATTTTCGACTTATTTGCAAAACGAAACTGCCAACACGTTGTTAAACATCAACCATGTAGGTAAGTCAACAGTAGAATGCTGAAGTCCCGAAAGTAAAAGCTTCCACAATGGCCAAGATGCTAGTGGAGGGCCTCTTGTCACTGTATTTCACTCACCAGCATGGTGTCAACATGATCTCTTTTAGCAGGGACACCGCAGAGAGCCGAGGGTGAGTGAGACCGTTTTATGGCCCGGGAATCGGGTGTTGGAGAGGAGGGGGGGCTGTAGCTTTACGTACCTTCTATTCAGGAACTTGTGGATGGTGCCTTCGCCGACCCCTGCAACGAGATTGGACCATGCTGCGCGCGCCTCCCCGGGGTCTCCCCCGAGGCGCCGCTGCTCCCCGCGTCCGCCGAAGGTGCCCAAGGGATAGGCCCTCTCGATGATCTGGATGGAATTTCGCCGCTCGTCAGGCGACATGAACTGCCGGAAGCCCCAGGCAAAGTCCTCCAGACTCACCTACGCAATCATCACGTACATGAGACGAACCGCGTTGGGCAGAAAGGAACCAAGTCATATCAGATACCGCCAAATTTAATCGGGAAATTTAATTCTTTACGTGAAGACGGCTGTGCGTTTTCCACGAATTTTAGTGAATTTTTGCGTAGTGCAAGGCAAATTTCTTAAAATTTCCCAGAGGAATCAACACGAACGTCCTCTTGTGTAAAATCAAATCGCCCAGCTAAATTTGGTATAGCTGATGTGGCTTGGAGCCTTTTTGCTAAACGCGGTCCGGCTCTTTTAATTGGACGTATTTCTATCAAACAGATTTATGTGCAGGTGAGAAATATGGGGTGTGCTCGTCAGTTCTCTGGCCGTGAGAGTAAATGAGAATCATGAAGCGCCAGTGACGTCAACGGAGATGGATTCCGTCGTGCAGCTCACAAATCAGCAGCTTTCAGGAATATGACTTTTCGAGTATTGTCAATTCGATCAATTATCTTGTGCGGGTCTCCAAACGAATTTTGATTTCTCACCTGCACATAGTTCTTTCTGATAGAAATACGTCCAATTTCAGTTTTGCTACCGCAGGCAGTGGCATGGTCTGAAACAGCCTTACACATGCAAGTCGATTGCTGAAGTCGGAGAATCCGTACCTGTGATTACGGCCTTTCATATACCTGCATTTAATTTTTTTTTTTATTAAAGAAAAACAAACCATCAGTTTTTCCTAAGAAGTTCCTGTTCACATCATTCAAACCATGTAACAAATAATTTCAAGGAAATATATTGATCAGTATATTTCGAAAGAAATGAAAAATATTCGAGCATGTTTTAATGTATACATCTGGTTTCGTATACTTCAGCGCTAAAAGTAGTTTTCACTCAGATTGGCTAACGTTGTGTTGAACGACATAATTGTGTTGTGCCAACTCGAAAATACTCTCCCAACATTGCCGTTTCAATACAACACAGATGTCTCCTTCAATCGACACAACATGGCTCAACACAACATGTTGTGTTAAAATGACCCTTGGATTGTTTCCAAAGTTTTGATGGAAGGAAATTTACCATCAATTATAAGTTTTTTGTACAGTGAGCACAAAGTTACGACTCATTTATTTTTATTGAAAATTGATGACGGAGCCATTTTCAATTTCGTCATGGGAAGGCAGTGGTAATGATGGCTAATGTACGAAACCACGTATCTCCATTGCGGTGTTTCGAAATTTCCTTTCCCATTTCATTTTTTCGAAGAGAGACAAGCCAAGTCTACAGCTTGAATTTTAAAAAGAATATTCTGCAAATAGAGAAGAAAACCAACCAAGCTTTCAAGAAATTGCGTGGACTGGTTATCAGGAGAAAAAATAAATTATAACAGACAGTCTGCGATGTCACCAACTGAGGTACGTAGTTTCGCACTCTCACCATCCACATATAATTTATTCATTTTATAGAAATGCCTCAGCAACATCGGTCATTCGCTTCCCTGCAATTAGAAAAGAGATTTTGTTAGGATTAATATATAAATGAAAAGTAGGATTCACATAACATCTCAAACCTTTCCATCGCCATCATGGTCCAAGTCCGCGAAGATGACGTCAGAATCCGATTTATCGATCCCGAATTCCGCGCAGAGGTCCCGGAACTCCTCGACGTCGATGAGGCCGGTGCCTTTCTGGTCGCAACACCGAAAAAGCTCCTCCAGCTGTGGCTTCGCCATCCTGAACGGCGGGTTGCCGCTCCACGCACCGCAAGGCGCTAGCTGCAAACATCAACGATTCAGTTGTCAATCACTCACCAAATCCTCTAAACTGAAACGATTCCATCCGGTGGGATTTATTTTAGGCGGATTCAGACACCTCTACGGGGGGAGAGGGCGTAAGGGGGGTGCGGGAATTTTTTTTCATTTTTCTTCTTCTTCTTCTTCTTCCACTAACGACTAGGCACAGCCCTGTTTGTCAGCTCATCTAGTATCGAGCACAATAAACTATATAAATATTAAAAATCTAAAAATAAAGGACTCGTCAAATATACTAAAAACAACATAAAATCTTCATTCATCCTCAGGAGAAGAGAGCCAGTTTTAAGTCCATCTCTTAGGTGGTTGTCTAGGTAATCTTTTCCCTAATCTTGGATTTTTGAAGCATCTAATCTGTAGTTTGAGTCAATTTCGTCATGAATAATTACCAAATGGAAGCGTCTTTCCCTCCTCATTCCTTCCTCATTCCTTCCTCTTTCCTTCCTCATTCCTTCCTCTTTCCTTCCTCATTCCTTCCTCTTCCCTTCCTCATTCCTTCCTCATTCCTTCCTCTATCCTTCTTCTATCCTTCTTCTATTCTTCCTCTATCCTACCTCTCTCCTCCGTTCCTTCCCTCTTTCTTCCACCTCTTTATCTTCCTCCTTTTTTCGGGTGAGCGGTGGAGGGCGTACGTTCCCTACGCCCCCTGGATCCGCCTATAACGTACGGAACCAATATATTTGACGCATTCATAGAAGCACCTATTTGTACAAGAAAATGTGCGTGCCTTAGGTTGTTTTCAAAATAAGCCAGAAATAGTAGTTCCTTAATGCAAAATTTAGCCCAAATAAAAGATGAACGGACACTTTAAGGCAGAAACAAATCGATGATGAAACTGCAGAAATGCATATCTCGGTTTTGCGACGTTGCAGACTTCCTGTCATACTTCATTTTTTCCCGTCGAAAACTAATAAATATCATTCCTTGAAAACTCTAGTGATTTTTCTTCTCTGTTTGAAAAATATGTTGCGAAAATTTCAAGCGATGATATCGGCCAAGCTTCCTTCTGAAGAAATAAATAGGATCGGAAATTTTGAAACATCGCAACCTAGATACGCATATTTGCAGTTTCGCGTCGAAATGGCACCATCAAAACCACTGAAAGGCTCCTCCCAACAATTTTGTTTCCCCCAATATTCGGTTATGGATCCATGTAGTCTGTGCAAAAAACTATGAAAAAATCACAGACCGAAACGGCCTCGTCATCATAAGAAAATCATTCTCATTGTTAGTTTCTAAACACATATTGAAATGCCAGAGGACACGACCTCGTGCTAATTTTCCTTTCTCCGCATTGTCTCCTCTTATCACCTTCCGAATTTTGTTTTTTTCCTATGCCGAGTGAGTATAAAACCAACATAAAAACAGCTCTTACAATTAGCCCTTCCACACTTAGTGCTCTCGGAAAAATCTGTCGTTGCCTCTCGTATTTGTGCTCGTGTTTCTAATCCTGTCCAGTGTTCTGTTTCGGAATTATGAGTTTTCAATGGCTACTGTGCTTCTTAGGAATCATCCTACTTTGTTACTGGGTCCAGGCTCAACTCTTTATTAGAGTTGATTCAGGGCGCAATTCCTCCCCGAATCAGGAGTAGACAACCGCAAGTAGAAGCCGCACTGATTAACTCTACAACGAACTTAAGATCAAGAGTATTGAGCGTCAATGTGACCCAGCAGTGTCGATCAAACTGAAGTAAACAACTAACTATAGTGCACTCTGTACTGCCGTTTTCACCTCTTAAAACGACGTGAATGCACCAGAAGACACCCATAGAAATTCCAGCCGGAATAGATGCATTGAAACTACAGCAATATGTGGCGGAGCTTTTTTCTGTTGCCGCCATTTGATTGTCTGTAAGTCAGATTCGTGTCTTTTAGTTATCAGTGAAATTCTTACCTGTCATGGCTCCTTACCAGCGCATTGAAAAAAAAGTTACGTGCTGTATAGACGGCGTTCGTTCCGAGCTCAGAAGCCGAAAGCTCCGAGTGCTGGAGCTGTAGCTTCGATTGCTTCGGATGCTACACCTGGAACTTTCAGCCTCTGAGCCCGGAGCATGGATGGTATGTCTATATAGCCCGTAAGTACGGTTTTCACAGCCAGAGTTTTTTTTTTTTTTTTTTCTTTTTTTTTTTTCAGCGCGTGTGATTAAAAAGGTGGGAGAGTGTTTGAAAATGTTATTATGCATGTAAAATGATGATGAGTCGTGCATTAACTGCTCGTCTATTGCTGGCGCTAAATGGTGAAAAAAAATAACTTGGCTCAGACATTACAAAACATCTAAATGCTTCATGAAATTGGATTCAACTTCTCCATCGATTATTTTTTTCACTAATAATTGTTTAAAATATAAAATAAGAGGTACCGTTGTGTTCTTAATTTTATAAAATGTTAAAGAGATGTACAAAGCCCACATGTTCACGATAGACGTGTTTTCCTTCTGGTATAAAAATATCATAAATAGCGTAGATTGACTTGTAAATCAAATAAAAATTATGTGTACATCTACGTACATATGTAGTTCCTTTGAGGATTGCTCGAAACCTTCCTTACATTTTTTCCACACATTGTAATATTTGCTAAACTGGAAGAAGATATTTCATATTTAAAGTTCTCAGTTCAAGAGGAGGTCAATGCCAAGTTCGTTTTCACATGTCTGTCTGTTTTCAAGGTCAACTTTATACGACTTCAGCGTAAAATTCTTATTGCGAAGGCAACTTTGATTTTACGAAGTATTTTACACTATTAAAATATACGTGGATGAGGATACTAGGTGAAAATCTAATGATTTCGAGAAAAAAGCAAATGAAGTTAAAGAAATCACGTAAAATCTTACTGCACGGATGTATTATTAACCCCTAAATTTTAGCGAAAAATTGAGTTTTACTATTTAATTTTTCACTAATTGTAAGTGTACCCTCGGATGAGTTTTACTTGAAAGAACTGAATTGTTTTTCAAGAGAAAAATCACGTATATTTTTTAGTCCGCCCTTTATTTCTTTATCTCTCTCAAAATTTCTAAGACTGTTCAAAATACTGCCCCCTTTTTTTTCGCCCAAGAGACAAATGCATTCTTACAAATTCGTTTGTCAACGTTCCCCTCCATCAATGTCCTGATGTTTCTATGCATTTTTGACACTCCTCCCCAAAAATATTTGTTTTCGGCGAAACGGTGAAATGTGGGATAAAATTGTCAGCTTCAGCAAAAATTGTCAGATTCCTGATCAGAAAAATCTACCGTTTAATCTCTAATTCTACAAAACAATTCATCACTGAAACAGATAATAAGTTCTTAAATAATTCACCAATGCAGCTAAGACTCCCTTCACTTTAACCCCCCCCCCCACCTATGCAATCTTCATGTCAAATATATATGGACGAGGATGTATCTTTCATTGATCAATATCCTTCCTAGCTTCCTTGAATGCTCATTACTGCTATTTGCCGTTCTTCATATCGGAAAATGACGCTGTTTTGTTGCATCTGCCAGTCATAAGAGTCATCTGTAAGCGAATTATGTCATTGAGACAACAATGCAACGCAATTGACTTTTTGGATCATCTGTGCATACGGCTGAGTGAGCATGGCTACGGATCTGCCTCCACCTCCTGTCTACGGATTTTAACGAGCTCTGGATCAATACGGATATGAGCAACAAAATTTCATGATATACTTAAAGAAAAAAAATTTAAGTATAATTTAAAGAAATATATTGCTACTGAGGGGTATTTTTATCCCATTTCTAGCATGGTTCCGTGGTATTATAGCACTTAAAATGCTTGACATCATTTGCTCCTAAGGCTCATGACTTCAAAGATCTCACTCTTAATTCCCTACGTAAATTGACAACGTTGATAAAAGTGTGTTGAATCACCATTGATGATACGGTTAATTACTAACAGCCCTATGAGATATTGTTATACAAGTATATTACCTCTTGATACGTGTTAAAATTTACCTCTGCTTAAAAGCTGGTAGGTACAAATGTAATTTGAATTTAGTAGATTTTTTAGCAACACCATTATTAACATTAGATTTTTGGATCCAGCCAAGGTGTTGGATTGGACGTTAATGAGGTACTCCTTATTTGCATATAAAATTGTTTATTATATTTGCCTTATGCTTTTCAGCACATAGTGTCATCATCATTACTTGGTCAATTGTGATCATGAAATTATTATCACATGTATATAGCACTCGTTACATTCGGTTAATGATGACTCGATCTGATAATGACACTAAGCGTTGAAATGAATAAGGCAAATAAAATAAACAATTTTATGTGCTAATAATAAGGAGTACCTTATTGATGATCCAAATCCAACACCTCGGCTGAATCGAAAAACCTATTAAATGTAAATTGAGTGCTTAGCAATTTCAAGCGCATGTCAAGTTTTTCAGTTCTAATATGTATCGGCAAAGTCGATAATCGTCACTTTTCGGTCAAAATATCGCAATATTACGAGACATCTCAAATTTTTTTTGATTTTTCCTTTAAAATTGTTAAATATATTTTCATGAAAATTTCAGGGATAAATCGTACCGACAAACGAAAATACCCGTAAAATTTTTAAAAGATTCTATTCATTTATTTTTCCGTAAAAAATGGAACGAGTTTTAGATGTTTGGCAACATAGCACAGAAGCGAAATTAACGCTGATGATACTTTGGCCGAAAAGTGACGAAATGATGGTCTAAAAAATGAATGAAAATTAATGAAAAATGAATGGTCTAGGTGACGAAATGTCACTTAGACCATTCAAATTATCCCCCATGAACCCTAAAGTGCCTAAAAATAATCCCCGGGGATCCATTATGACTCAGCGGGCTGATTATTGAAATTGATAGACAAAACGATAGACAGAGAAAACATAGGGCAAATGAAGCAATCCTATTGGTGGAAGTGGGTGGTTACAATGGACACAGGTGGTATGCAATAGACTAACTAACGGCAACCGACAAGAGACCTTTAGTCAGCCCATCATTTTCCCCCTTAGTCTGTAACAACCACCCGTTTCAACCAATAGGATTGCTGCATACTCCCAATGTCTTCTTTGTCTATTTCTATGTCTATCAATTTCAATAATCAGCCCGCTGAAGTAGTTGAGGGTCTTATTTGCCCTGCTGACAGATCTTTATCTTGCACGTTATCTACCCATTGGAGCAGCATTACACAACAAGTTTATCTACATGAGAACTTCGAGGGGGGGAGGGGGGCAATATGAGTTCCTTGTAATGTGCATTCAATTTTTCTCGTCCTCCTTTAATAGTAACCCTCGGATAAATAAAGAGCCTCGATCAGGCTTCAAAATTTGAATCTCTTAATGTAGATGAACTTTTTCCGCACAAATGGAATACATTTTGCAATAAGGGACCACAATTTTTGGCCCATTTTAGAAACAACGTACATGACATTTGTTTCCCTATGCAGATATGTGCTTTTATGGGAGAGCCAGAGATAGTGGTTCTTTATCTCAAAATGTAATTCGAATGCATCACAGGAATATAGCAATTGACGAGTCAGTCGACATGGTTAATACATGAGATCAATACAGATTGGGAGATCAACCCAGAGTGCCTTCAAAATCAGAAGATAGGCCAAAAATAGTACCGTAATGCACGAATAGTTATCTCAGCACCGCCGTCCTTCATCGGCGGGGCGATGTGATCCTAGAAACTTGGACCAGATTTTGCAATAAGGAACTACTATTTATGGCTCATCAGTAAAAGTAAGTATCTACTCAGGGAAACTATTGGCACATATGTTGCTTCTTAAATGAGCTAAAATTGTTAGTTCCTTATACAAAATCTGGTCCACTTGATCGGTAGCTTGTTGAATGAGTTTGATCCACAAAGTCCAGTTTTCCAAGTTCTTCACAGTTTAGTTTAGTTTCTCAGTTCCTCTCCCTTAAACGCCATCGAATGAATCGACATTTTCAGAGGGATGCAACCAGCAAGCTCGATTTTGTCTTTCGGAATCATAATCGTATATCGATGGTGAAACTGCAAGAGTGCGTATTTCGGTTACGGTTTTTCAAAATCTCCGCTCCTATTTTATTTCTTCAACGGAAATCGAGCGAACATGACAATTGAAATTTTCACAGAATAATAATCACATGGAAATGGAGAAGAAAAATCATTGAAGTTTTCACGGAATGACGTTTGGTAGTTTTCTACGCAGAAAATAAAGTACGTGAAGAAGTCTGCAAAGCCGCAAAACGAGATACGCATTTCTGCAGTTCCACCATCGATATTCTCTTGTACGTAATTGTTAACTTTCAGCACATTTTAAATCCGGCTGCCATTGTAGGTGGTACACAGGTCACTCAGAAATTCGTGGTTTTATTAGTTAAACTTACGGTCTCATAACGCCCATTGATCAGAACAATCATTTCCAATACGTCAAGTTAAAAGTAACATCACTCGCAAAATCTCGCCAAAAAGAACAGCCACTTTCATTAAAAACAACCGAACAATTGCATTCGTGAACAAAACTTCAGAATACTGATGAATTATGCAGTCTCAGGACATCTTCTTGTTCCCGAAGTGTAGAGCTGATAATGCTCTATACGCTAACACCTGTCCGAATTGTCGTAGTAAATTTTCAGCAGATAATTTTGTCATTCCGGTTGCTTCATAATTCCTAGTTTTCTTCAGATAAGAGGGCAAGGTCACGAGCTTTGAAGGTTAAGACCGTGCAAAATTTCCTGGTTCCGTGCGTTCCCCTAATGCAAGATTTTTAAGCACGGTCATTGTTCAGTACGGCGCGGCGCGCGACAATACTCCTTGAGTGATGCTCTACGCGTATTGATGCTTTTTGAAGTTTTGAAGATCTAATTGTAAAAGTAGGCGACGTATGAGCTTCTACATTTTGCAGTTAGGAACTATAATTTCTAGCTCGTCCACAAAAACACGTAAGTGCACATGGAAACTAATGGTACATACGCTGTTTCTAAGCCGAGCCTAAAACAAATCTGAATTGCAAAATGTAGTCACTCATTTGGAGTGCTGTTGAATTTGTACAACTTTTTGCTTAGATCGCAACTTTGATGAACTTGACTGTCCTACTAAGTATATTGTCACGCCTAAAATTTACAGTATTTTCACTCATTTTTCGATGCAAGTATTAGCATATTTGTGGTAGTTTTCTATCCATAATACATGAAAAATTCCTCAATCTTTGTAGCACGCCGAAACTTATACGTCGTTTCTGCAAAGAATGTCTCTATTACATCATGCTTACTTGAATCATATGATCTGTTTACTCGATTGATTTAAAGAAAAATGCACCGACTCCAGTTTCAGCGGAAATTATTGTAAGACTTAAACGGATGACGCGACTTAAAAATTTCATTTTTTGATTGTAGCGTTTCAAGAATGGGCGTATACCCGTTGTGTACTTACCGCTATGTAAAATACACATTATTCTGTAGAATGTGTCCAATCACTGATCTTTTTTCAGGAAGAACTTCGAAAAAAATCCGATTATTTCAGCAATCTAAAATGAATCCCCATTACAACGCATGGGCGGATCCAAGAAGGGGGTGCGGGGGGCGTAGAAAAGTACGCCCTCCCGCTCGCTCGGAAAACAGGAAGAAGAAAAGGGGATGAAAGAGGATAGGAAGGCATGGAGGAAAGAGGTGAGAAGGACGCTTATACTTGGTAATTATTCATGATGAAATTCAAACTGCACGATAGATGCTTTAAAATTTCGACATTTTTTTGGCGGGAGCCCCCAGACCCCCTTCCACCCCTTACCCGTTCGAAGTATCTTGAACCGCCTATGTTACCAAATATAATTGAAAGGATTAAAGCAGAATTGCCTGATTTCTTCTTATGTTTTTTTCATACAACAGAAACCGAGGCAACATCATCGCTTGAAATTTTGTGAATATATTTTGTAAAGTTAAGAAGAAATTCACAGAAACTTTCAAGGCGTTATGTTGTTTGTAGTTAGACTGATAGTGTTTGAGTATGATTTGACTACATTTTGCAGTTGAGAACTACAATTACGGGCTTAGTTTAGAAACAAAGTATGTGCCATAGTAGTAGTGCCAACAAGTAGTTTCCACATGTACAGAAGTGTTTTTACGGATGAGCCAAAATTGATGTGCCTCACTGCAAAATGAAGTCCAATTGAATCTGCCAACCCCATCTTCTCCTCCCCAAAGTTCCTCGCATAATTTAGACCGACTTTAGAAGAGAAAAATCTAATTTTTGTCGTATTTCAGAAACGATATATGTGTGATTGAATTCCCAGTGCAGATAGGTGTTTTCATTCATGCGTTGTACCCGGTTCCTACATGCCAAACTCGGTCCATATCAGAGCAAAGTCAGCCTTAAACAATACTATTTTCGTGTCGAAATGTTTTTTTGAGCTCGGATGGGGGGGGGGTGGACATCTAAGGCACTTTTCCGCTATCTTTGGAAGAGGAAAATCTAATTTTCGTCCAATTTCAGAAACGATACTTTTGTTATTGAATTCCCGGTGCAGATAGATGATTAGGTTGCGTTGTGCGCGGTTCCTTTCCGCCAAACTCGATCCATTTCAGAGCAAAAGCAGCTTAAAACAATACTATTTTCCTGTCGAAATGTTTTGTTATGGCTCNGGGGGGGGGGGGGGGTGTTGACATCTAAGACACTTTGCCACAATCTTACCGTAAATCCATGCCTCCTTCCGATTCACCTTAACGACAACCGGAAGTTTTCGGAAGTTGGACCACGGGGAGGGGTCGAAATTTCGGGGGCTAATCAGGGATTTTCACGGAAAAACAAGCACTGCACGACGTTTTGGTGACGTTCCCGGGAAAGCTCGGCACACCGGACTGACGGCTGGCGGGTGGATGTGGAATACAGGTGTTCAACAGTTTGCAGCCATCGCATTTCCCGTGTCAACAAAAATTATTTCCTCCCCCCCCCTTCTCGCCCTGCGCGCCCCCCAGGGCCCCCCGCACCGCGGGCCCGTTTATCGCCGCCAAGCCGCCGCGGGCTGCTTTCAAGGTTGCCACATCGCTTTCTCGCACCGTTGCCAAGTCGACAAAATCGCGTCAGTCACTCGCGTGAAAATTCTGGAAAACCTTCATTTCTAGAGACGGCGCAGCGGCGTGGCTCCACTGTGAATTAAAAGGTCAGTTACGCGTATATATTGTGTAGCCAAGGAGTTTCGAGGGTTTCTGCTCCATAGGTTCAGAGAATTTCCCCCAAAAAATGCTATCTCTCGCGATGTTTAGGAATTTTTTTATCCATCAAACCGCCCCCTCCAAATAAGACATTTTTGTCTGTAAAGCCTCCCCCGTGAAAAATGTTCGGCCAGGCCTCTGACGACTGCCGTACTTGGATGGGGCGCGTAGTCATTTCTGTGCCACTTCCTGACTGGCTCATCAATTTAAGGATGGGACTTTTTAGGACATTAAGATTCAGGGTCAATGTAAACAAACCTGATCCAATAATTTTTTGAAAAAAATATCAAATATGAGTCCTGATAAAAATGAAAAAACTAACAAAATAAAATAAAAACCGAATCTAATTCAGAGTATTATACACATTATCGAAGAGGAATTTGAAATACATTCTGTAATGAGGAACTACAATATCTGACTTATCCATGAAAGCACCTACCTGCAAATGGAAAGTAATCACATATACTCGGTTTTTATAATGAGGTCATAAATTGTAGGACACCTTATTGCGAAATGTAGTCCAACTAATGAACCTCACTTAAAAAAGTGTATTTTCGACAGGAGCATCCATCGAACTTAGAACTTGTCTAGAACTTTCCAGGATTAAAAAATTGGTATGACGTTGAGCGCTCTGTTGCCATTTTTTTTTATTTATTAATTACCGTAAGCCAAATTTAGATGCGGAGGGGCTACCATGAAAGCTTAAAACTCGCCGATGAATCATATAGCAAAACACTTTTCCTAATGTTACAGGATTGGGATGACGATACAACACTCTTCTCATAAATGTGAAGATACTCTGGATACGCTCATATCTCACTTATAATACGAAATCATAAGAGTATCGTGAGACGCTTAGTGCTTGAGACGCAGAGCGCCTCTCGGGGTTGAACCGCGAAGTGGTCAGGAGGCGTACCCGTAATCATAGAAATATGAACATAGCCCTCTACACACCCGGAAACAGTGGACTCTATTTGTTTTGCGGACTCAATCATCAAATGGACTACATTTTTACAGGATATACAATTTCTGGCTCAGTTTAGAAACAACGCATATGCCATTAGTTTTCTTATGTGCATAAGTGTTTTTACGGATGAGCCAAAGATTGCAGTTCCTAATTGCAAAATGGACGTATTTTTATCAAACAGAACTATGTGCAGAGGGAGAGATGGGGGGTGCTCGTCAGTGCTCGGGCCATAAGAATTACATTTCGGGCCAAGCAGAATGATCATCTGCCCAATCCCACAATCAAACCGTGAAAAGCACTCATTTTTTCTCAAGTTTATAAATACTAATCTATATCGTCAGTTTTCGATTGATAATTTTGAAGTAAAAGATTATCAATTGGCTAGTAAGACAAGCAATGAGATAATTGCTTATGTAAATAAAGATACGCGCTCCTGAAAATTTTCGACGTTTAAAATTTAAAGATATGAGCATATGTAGGTGAAGTTCAACGTAGTCAGTATGAATGTTTATGACGCGATAATTTCTGTTAGGAACAGTTTTCACTGTACATTACGCCTGCAACGGTCGAAATCAAATCAGTGTGCTGTTTTTTCCCCCCCCCCCCTTTTTTTTAGCAATTTTCATGGCAATATGAACGAAAATGATGTTCGTGATATTTCTGAGTGCTCTACTTTTTAGTTCGGGCATTAACGCCTACAAAATTTTAGTCATATACCCGACGCAAGCTTATAGTCATCAACGCGGAATCTTGGCGTTAACGGAAACGTTAGTTCGACAAGGTCATGAATTATTTGTTGTCAGTCCGTTCGAGGTACCGGTAAGTACTTATTTTTTGAATTGGCGGTTATTTTTCATTGCTATCCACATTCTCATTTCAAAAATTCAAACACAGTATCAGCCTATTTTTTTTATTTAAGGATCACAGTGATCTTTCTTTACAACGGCCAGTCGCCCCCTCCGTGACGGAAAACTCTCCATGAATGATAAATCTGTCAGTGGCTGTCATTCGACATATCGCCATTAAATCACCCTGTCTTAAAAAGCGCGGGAAAACGATTGATACCGAAATAGTCAATAAATCGTATTTGATACATCAAACGAGTGAGATTATATCGATATCGATTGGTTCAATACATAGACTTAGCCTCAAAAGTCAATTGAGTAATCTGACGAAACGGGTTTTTAGTGATAGATTTTTGATTCGTATGAGTACTAATTGGCCAAGAGTATAGTGAAATTGCCATGAAATTTCTCATTTTCAGCTTTGCTGACAATTATTCTACAATTTCGGTTTGAAATTATGTTCTATTGTTTTGAACCAAACGATACAATTTTTAAGTTATTCATCTTAAATACATTTCTGACTCGCAATGATGGTTCATTCTCAAATTTTTCGCTCAAAATTACTTCGAATTTGGGCGAGAAATGGGTCAAGAATCACTGGCCCATGAGGAACACACGGGGAAAAAACGTTAACTTCAAAGGAAGATTTCTCGCTTAAATCGCAAAATGCTCTGCGAGGTTGACGTTTTCTTAATCCTCAAATATCCCTTTTCAATTCTACCAAGAAGATCTTGCGACTTTTCGCGACTATCAGAGATATTTGAAGTTTAAGTTTTGGTTTTCTTGCATTGCTTTTGCATTGTTAACATAGTGCTGATTCGAGGTCGCCAACTTCAAATGAACTTTTCTCGAAAAATACTCAAAAAATCTTGAGAAATTACATTTTCTTATTCCTCGAGTGTTTTACTTTGATAGTGCCAAAGGGTTTTCCTATGTCGGTGCTACCATTTTCATTATTTAAAGTTAAGTGTCTTTTACCGATTTTTGTCCGCATCGTCCATAAGGATGTCACACTGTGCAGCGGCTTCGTCGCCGCTAACGTCACTGGCGCTTTACAATTCCCATTAATTCTTTCGGCCCTCGACTAACGGGCGCACCCCTTCTTTCCCACCTACTTCTAGTTCCGTTAGGCAGAAATAAGTCAAATTGTGCCTGTAGATCGGCAAACTAATCGAGAATGTGTTATGATGGCAGGGACTGGTGAATTTTGGCAACTACACCTTCGTTGACATATCATATCGAGTGCGCTATGAAACTTTGGACAAAATCATGAAAAACACACAACGCCAACGTACATTATGGGAATTAAACAGAACATTCTCGTTGTCAGCCGACGCAACGGTGAGGCAGTTCCTCAGCAAGCCGTTCACAAAGTTCAAAAAGTAAGTATTCGAAAATTTGTGATTAGCTCATGTAGATATTTCAGTATGAAGTTTGTTTACTTACGCACACCAAAGTCAGCCGTCATTGCTCACACTATGCACTTTGGAGGTGAAAGTACGCAACCACTTTTTAGAAACTTTAATATTTTTAAGGCAAGCTGATGATCGCTTTCGCCCTAAATTCTCTGTGAACCACCTTTACCTATCTAAAAATCTCATTTGAAAATTCCTTTTGAAATGTCAAGGAATATGTGCTTAAGAAATAAAGCAGGATCGTAACACGTGCAGGGCCTTATTTAGGGGGTGGCCACATGGGCCGCGGCCCATGGCGGCAAATTTTGCAATTTTTTTACATTTAGGTATAAGAAAAAATCGGATTCAGAAAAAAAAATTACAAACTAGAATAGCCGACAAAATCTCTGATTTCCTGAGAGTATAGTAATTTCTAATTTTGTCGTCTCTCGGTGATACAAGAGACACCACCTTTTATTAGTCGAGTTAAGAGAGAAACCGATCACGCAATTTGGCCTGGAATGGCGCGGCGCAGAGAGGAATGATGACGAGGACTTGAGATGAAAAGGAGAAGCCCTTGCCCGCCTCGACGCGGAGATCGGCATATCAGCGCCTACAAGACTGCATGAATACTTCACGCATTGCGTCAAACACAGTGCGTTCTGCAGCGGACGGCGCGACGCGCGGCGTGGAACGCATAGCGCCTACAAGACTGTAGGGATACTTCACACATTGCGCCAAACACCGTGCGGTCAGCGCGGCGGCGGAAGTTAAAATTATTAAACCACATTTATGTTAGTTCTTTCATAATTGTTTCGTTCATTTCTTATAAGTGTAAGGCCTTGTCCAGTTGGAAGGCCCTGAAGACCATGGATTTTGCAAACATTGACGTTGAGTAGTTTTCTATCTCATAAATGGACTGAATTTCGCAATTTGGACCTATAAATCCTGGCTCATCTGAAAAAACACTTAGGTGCATAGGGAAACTAATAGCACATACGTTGTTTTTAAACCGGGCCGGAATTTATAGTTCCTATCCTAATTGCAAAATGTGGTCCAAATAGAGTATGACAGGAAGTCCGTCACGTCGCAAACCGAGATACGCGGTGTTTAAAAATCTACGCTCGCATTTTATATTTTTGAAGTAGACCAAATCAATATCATTCCTTGAAATTTTCACAGAATTTTCTCCGCGCGAAGAGGAAAAATCACAGAAATTTTCAAGACTGGACGTTAAGTAGTTTTTCATTTAAAAAATAAAGTATGACAGGAAGTCTGCGACGTCGCAAACCGAGATACGTGGTTTGGTAGTTTCACCGTCGATATATGTATCTATATATTTAATCGAGATTTAACTAATGGTGAGGCGCAATACTGGTTCTCTATCATTGCGTTGTTTCAGACTTGTGGACTCGAAAAAACTTAAGTTCGATGTGGCCATCGTGGAAGAATGGATCATGCCTTTTACTTATACGATGGCACGACTTCTCGATGAAGCAGTTCCGATCGTATCCATGTCATCTCTGAATACAGCAAACGCCGAACATTACCTCGGCAGCATATCTTCTGCGCACGCTTCCCTATTCACATTCGGGACTGACAAAATGGACCTCAAGGAAAGAATTCAAAATTGGATCTCATACTTATACGGTTCCTATACACAAGAGAGCGTGTTCGGGAATACTGCTAGGCGTTTTTTCAGGGAAACATACGGCTCAGAAATTGAAAGTCTCGTCGACAGATGCTGGACGGATATCAGTCTACTAATGTTGACCTCCAATCCATTATATTTTTATCCGAGAGCTCTGGGTCCAAATATTGTTCAGGTGGGGCCTCTTCATCTTAGGCCTCCCTCGGAACTGCCGAAGGTAAGAAAATTGATAATTGAAAATTGATTGATGATCGTTCTGAAGCAAGCAAAAATTTGAGACCTGAACCGAGCAAAGAAAAAGGCGGCTTAGGATAAAAAAAGGTAGTTGTTACCCTCAGCCGCATTTTATCCCGTGGCTCACGGCCCTTTAGAGTCTCATGGGGGGAACTGAGAATTTTCAGTGGGGGGCAGAAGGGGACCTAAACAAGGGGGTCGGGGGGGGGGGGGGGGGGGAGCACAAAAAACACTCCGCTAAGGAGGGTCCGCCTGCGACTGCGGGATTCCCCTAGCTCCAGGGAAGGATTCGGGGAAAAATTTTTGCTGTTAAGGGAGGTACGGAGAGTCACCATTTACAGTCAGGTTTTTGTCAACAGAAAATTTGCCCGTGAAGATGTTCATGGCTGGATTTTTAAGACTTTTCTGAGATTCTCAAAAGTGTTACTGTTTCCAGATTTTGAAAGACTGGTTAGATGGTGCGGAAAAAGGCGTGATTTATTTCAGCCTGGGGAGTTTCTTTAAAACTACATATTTGTCCGATGATGCGAGGAACAACTTTTTGAGATTCTTCAAAGAATTACCATCGGGATATCGCGTATTGTGGAAATGGGAGGAGGATGGACAAATCCCCGGACAATCTGATAACATACTGACACAAAAATGGATGCCACAGGATAGTGTTTTAGGTCAGTCACCTCTCTCTCTACACATTAAGATGGCAAAAACATCACACTGAACTTATAAAGCATGTTAGAGGCCTAGCATTGTGAATACAATCATGCATATTCTCATCGAAATAATTTTAGGCAAAAGAAGTTCATCACATTGGAAATTTCAAAAATTCAACCGACAGTGAGGAATCAGTTTTTTTGTGTTGATAAATTCGAACTTCTCGCTTGCTTAAAAGAAAAATCTCTATACCAGAATCAAACCGAGCATCAACCTAATTTCAATGTACCCTCTGATTAAGCAACTTCCTTCATATATCTAAAAGAGCATTCAGTGCTATAAAGGGAGAGGGGAATTTTTATTGCGAATCAATCCTCGTGTAATTTTTCAATTGATAAGTTTGTATTCAATGACCGATCTGAGCTACATTGATTTTGATTTTCTAATCTTCGTGAGAGAAACGTTTGATTTGGCTGATTTTTATGTAAACATGAACAACAAACTTCCGAATTTTCCGTCAAAATTTCAAAATACGATTTTTTATTCAGCTAGACTAAAATCATTCTGACGTAAATTTTGTCTCAATGGAGAACCGTTCTTTTTTTCTTATCCACAGTGAAACTGTTGAAACACGCATTTCGATTTCCGGCATTGCAGACCTCCGGCCATAACTTATTTTCAATTTCTAATACTCATATCATTTCTTGAACTTTCGGGGATTATTTTCACTAGTATATTTCGTGAAAATGCAAGGTAAACTTTTAGTTCGGCCTCCTTTTAAAAAAATGAGATAGGAGTGGAGATTGAGAGACACCGCAGTCGAAAAACGCGTTTTCGTAGTTTTGCCGTTGATATAATTAGATCTTTTTTTGCTCAAAATTAATGATCAGATATATTTCAACAGCTCATCCAAACCTAAAAGTTTTTATCACCAGAGGAGGATTGCAGAGCTTTCACGAGGCCGTTCACTACGGTGTTCCAACGATTGGGATTCCTTATTTCTGGGATCAGAGAACTAATATCGCCAAAATGGTAGATGCGAAGATTGGAGTTCAACTGCTGCTTGAGGAGCTACACGAGTATGGAAAAGTTGAACTGGCTCTCAAAACAGTTTTATACGATGAAAGGTTGGTGCAAGCAACCTCAACCTCAACGTATTTATGTAGCTTAATATATCTTCTACCGGTGAGATGAAGGAGTTCCATCTAGGAGGGACAATTTTGATTTAAAATTTGAGCTATATTGAGAAACACATTAAAAATTATGTGATAATGATCAGATCTGTGAACATTTTGCCTATCTTCGGTTAAGAGGAGTGCGGCTACAACTCATGAATGGTTATAAACATTTCATTGGCTGAGAGTCTACAAATGTTCAGCGTATATTAGCCTCATAAAGTAGTTCACCCATTTTTCAACAGTATGCTACTTAAACCCAATTTTTGCTAGAAATAATGTGAATGGAAGCTAGCGTTGGCGCGCACAAATCTGACATTTTTCACCTCATTCATGAAAGTAGTTGCCCCCCCTTTTCCTCGAAGGATTAAAAATGGCGGGTGTCATCTTTCATTCGTTTCCTGGTTAATGTTTTTTTTTTGTTTTTTTTGTTTTTTTTTTTGTTTTGTTTTTTTTTTTTGTTCTTTTGAATTTTTTTCCAAATATTCACTTTGTCCTTGAAACAAGACGAACTGTTCAGCAGATTGGAATTATCACTCTTGTAACTAGACATTTAAAAAACTGATCTTGTCTGTGTTATGTGCCAATTTTTTTTACTTTTTGCATTTTTTACACTAAAAAATGCTCCTCGACTAAAAAATATTTTAGTTTTAAAGTCTCCACTCCAAGTACTGATCGTGATTTCAGCGAGTTTACACAATTTTCCTTGATGTTCTAGCTACGCACATAACATGAGAAGATATTCGGCCATTTCCCGTGACTTCTCATCTCAAGCACTAAACAAGGCGGTGTTTTGGGTGGAACATGTGGCCAAACACGGTGGCGCACAACATCTCAGACCAGCAACCGCTGACACAAATCTGTTCCAGTTTTTCTGCTTAGATATTATATCTGTGATATTAGTTTTTAGTTTTGCACTGTTATTTGCCATTTATTCGATTTTTATGTTCGGCGCATCCATGATATTCGGGAGGTTAAAATTAAAAGAGAAAAAAGTGTGACTAAACGGGTGGCAAATCCAGTTTTACATATCATAATCGACACGAAGCTCTCCGCGATTTGCGGGTTTCGAAAGTCTGAAGTATGTGCAAAGAGAGCTCTCAATTTGCGCCAATAATTAAAAAACGATTATTTTATCAGTGAGAATTTCCATTTTAAAAGAGTAAGTAATTACAATACTCAATGGCATCTTTGAATGTCTCCTTGGTTACCTCAAAAAATTTGAAACTGCATATTAAAGACCCTTAAGGGGGCACTTTAATCCAAGTTTGATTCATTTAAGGGAATTGTCGGAGATCATTTGAAATGTCACTCCTCTTCCGTGAATTTTCCTTCCCTCCGACAAATTTTATCCCTCTCAGATTTGGCTGAATAACGCGCTTAAACACAGTGTTCTTGAAGCAAAAAAAAAAAAAAAAAAAAGTAGCGCAATTTGTCGGAAAACAAACGAAGTACGGATTGAGCGATCCATTCAATCTTACTTCTGTTGTTTTCCAGCGGGGTGCTCTACTTTCGTACATTAAACGCCTTCAGAGTGGTAGTAGTATGTAATGAGCTGAGATCAGCACGCACAACATATTCGTAACAACAATTGCTGCGGACGCAGCTGAAGGCAAATTGAAATCAACCGTATAATATACGTAGAAATTGTTTCTATCTCTTTAATTAATATTGTTACCGATAGAGAGTTTTATTTTACGGTCCTTTCCTTGGAGAATCTAAAAAAACTTCTCAACATAAATTAAAGTATAAACTGAGTTTAAATGCAAAGTAAAATATCCCACTCACAAACTTTCACTCTTGGCGGGAGTCCTGAACTACCCACCAAGACTAGAGAAGCGCTAATACCACACTGCTCTTGAAGCAAAAGAAAAATGCGACGAAAATGCATCCAAAAACGGTTTTCAGGGTCCGAATCTATAGGGTGTGTAGCGTTCCCAGTGCTTGAAAAAGTCCTTTGGAGACTTCCACGACATGGCTCCGACCTATATCCCAAAACGTCATTTCCATCATTCTATGAATTCGAAACTTTCCTCTAAATGTCTTAATATGACATAGATTTTTAATGATGTGGAGGAATTAATTCAAATCACGACTACCAAAAGAGAGCGGTAGTCGAAAAACGTATTAAGTCCTAATATCTGTATTCGGCATGATTTTTGAACTTCATTAGAGGAAAAAGTGCTTTGATTTGAGCATTTACCACTGGGAAGATTTCTTTATGAATCAATAAAGAAAAGAATGCTTGTGTAAAAAAGAAAAGAGGCTTATATAAATAGAAAAGTCAGTTATGTGAAGCAGAAATGAGCTTTCTTTCAGCGATTTTATTCTTAATTCAAAACAGAATCTTGATGGCATACCCAAGAATGTTTCTGCCTAAATCGAGTCATTTTTTTCTCTTATGAAATTCTAAAACTATGCTAAATTTTATTAAATACAGATGTTAGGACTTAGTGAGTTTTTGGGCTACCGCTCTCTTTTGTGCCGTAGTATCTTGATTTATTTTGCGAGGAAAGTTCCGTTCTCTGAAAGGATGCCTGCCATTCTTAATATGCCGGAGCGCCTTCAATTTCTTATGATACTGTGCAACACCTCTGTTGTGAAATAGTTGCTTGAGGCGCCGTGGCGCGGCGGCCGGCCGGCCAGCGCCTACAAACCTAAGGGGATACTTCAAGCGTTGCGCAATGCGTGAAGTATCCCCTTAGGTTTGTAGGCGCCTGTGCGCGTTTGGCACGGGCAGTACGCAACTCCGCTATGTGTTAGGCTCTAATATTTAAACTCGCAAAGTCAGCGATTTTCAACTCATGATTTTGACATTTTCGCACACTCTGCATGGATTATTCTCATTTAAACTGATGAAAAAAAAATATGTATTTAAGGAAAATATAATATGTGTTTTGTAAATTTTAAGGTTGTTCCGTGTCAAATTTGATGATTTCCAAAGCTTTTTAATAGTTTCTTTTATAATTTGTGCTTTTACTGTGCTGCAGCATGGTGTACGCGAAACCAAACACTCAAAATTAGACGTATTTTACTCTAAAAGACGATGTACAAATGGGTTAAAACCAAAGATTGCGTGCTTCTTCTTCCCTTAATTCATTAGTGTATAGTTTCTTTAAACCACGGATCGTTGAGATTAATTAAGTATCATTTTCATGATTATACTTAGTATGTGTGTATAAAGTATATTTTATAGCGAAACCTATCGTAAAAGACCTTTGACTTATCAACTCAGTCTCATCCTCTCAGAGGACTAGAAACATTCCCAAAGTTTCGTTTTTCTATCCATAACCGTTCAAAAGTTAGAGGGGGAAGCGGAACTTTTGGAACACTCTATAAGACAAATACCTCTGCCAAATATTCAGCGTGTAAATATAAATATATTTTTTTTAACAACAATTTCAATACATGAAACAATTTTTAATACTGACGAGACAACTATTTCAATCCTTGAAGGATTGATTACTGCCAGCCTGGGTTATTTTCTTTGTTGAGGCCCGACTTTCCCTGATCGGATCTCATCGTTGAGTTGTGTATCATCTCTTACGATTCCGATGAATCAATGTATCGGAATATAAATATTTTTCATCAAAAAAAAAAAAAAAAAAAATCAATTTTTTTTAATTTAAGAGGAAACTTGCAGGAGAAAAATGTAGAACAGTTTTTATGGTAAGATAATGGGCCTGTTGCGAACTTCAGCTGGGCAAAAAGAAGAGGCAGTATTACAGGAAACGACTCAGAAATCACGGTAAGCGGAACGGGAAAGTCTGAGATACACTCTTAACGTCACAATCTGCGTAAGGAATGCAGTTTTCCAAGTTCCCGCTGCAAAAACGACACTACGACACAGACGAACCTTTCGTAAGAGGAGTCGTTACATTCAACCCTTACGCATAGAGTACCTATATTGAGAGAGTATGGCCACTGGGCCCCATGGAGAGGCTTAGGACCCAAAAATGGCGGTGCTTTGTTTTGGTTTTTGAGGATGGGAGGGGGGTCATTGCCAACTTTTGACGGTTATCACCAACCGCACTTGCTGCCAACCTTACTACATCTAAGATCATTTTTCTCAAAAATTGCACACGATTAGCCTTAAAAATATGTAAAAAAGTCGCAATAGTGCATTTGGGTAAAGTTCTCGTTACGATAAGCAAAGACAACTACATTTTGAATCATTTTGCATTACATTAACTTTATGGCGTCCGCCATTTTTGGGTCCTAAGGGCTCCATTCAGCCTAAGATGGCTGAGCCAATCAGAGGTGGTAACCTCAGTGGCTATACTCTCTCAATATAGGTATTCTACTTACGCATTAGGATTTAACGCAATCAATTCAACATGGCCGACGCCAATCCGCCGTAACACACGTGACAGGACGGAACTTTATCAACTTGCGGGTTGATATTTACATTCCTCTTGCGATGATTGAGACCGTGGTTTTTCCTCACGATTTGCGCCGGAAGCGTCAGCCAGGCTGAATATTGTGTAGCATCCAAGGATTGGATGGAACGACTCCTCTCAAGTAGAGTCCCATTATACTGAGAGTCAAGACAATTTGAATCCATTTCTGATTGGTTCCCGTATTTTAGGCCTCCACAGTGTCACAAACGGGAATAAAGATTACATTTTCACCAATTGCAAAGATTATAATCTGGAATGGACCAGGGAATTACGGGTTCGGCAAGGAACAAACGGAATGAGAGGAGGAACGGAGAAAGGCATTTAAGAATGGGCCGATCAAAGATTACGAAAAACGTTCAATTTCTGTAATCTTTATTCCCGTTTGTGACATCCATGAGCCGAATTGTCTTGACTCTCAGTATAAAGGGACTCTACTCTCAAGAAATGTTCACCTGTGCCGTGGTATTTCTCTTGAAGCGGGAAGTTTAAAAAACGCATAATTTTAACGCAGATTGTGAAGTTAGGAGTATTTAAGACTTTCACGATGCGCTCATCGTGATTTTTGAGCCATTTAAAATGAGAATTAACTATCCTTTGGGCTCAAGCTGAATTTTGCAACAGACCCATTCACAAATTTGTGAAGAGGAAAAGTAAGTTACCTCGGGGACCTTTCTTCTAGACAAAAAGAAAAGAAAACGAAGCAGTAACCGATTATGATTTCAAGTGAAACCACTTAAAACCATCGAATCTACTTGTAGTTGATCGCTTCTCTTTTCGACACAGCATACGATAATGATTTGCGTCTGTGCTCTCAACTGAGATATCTCGCTATTGAGCATGGTCATCTTATCGTTAAACCTGTGATAGGTACGAGCTACCAAAATTAAAACATCAAAGCCTTATCTGCAATCCCAGTTCACGAATCATTGATGGCTAATTTCTCGGTTTTTGACAGTGTTTTATTGACTATGTTCCTATTTTTATTTTTTAAATTGGAAAGTTCAGTCCTTGACACACGCGATGTTGAATTTTTTTAAATTTCAGTGGTTACAGTTTCAGCTACAACTTTGTTTTTCAAATAATTTAGCTCCGTAGTCCCTTTACTTGGCGCTATATAAGGGCCGCCGTTTGGGTAAGTAGATTATAAAATAAATTTCCACTTTAAAAACTATTTCTCCCTACTATTTTTTTCTTTCAGTATTTATATATTTTTTCTGAATATATTTTTTCCCCTATTGTATTTTCCTCTTATTATATAATTTTCATTTCTCTAAAGATATTTCTTATCCTTGTAATATATTTTCCTCTCTTTTAATTTATTCTCTGCAAAAATATTTATAAAATTTGTATTTATATTTTCTGGCGACTCGCAGCTAGGTTGTCAGAGTGTGGTGCAATTTGGAATGAGTATTTTTGTGAGATGGGTAGTAACGGACCGAGCTCATCGTAGGAAGTACCAACTTTACCTCCCGTGCAAAACGTTTCTTGAAGGTTCGAATAATGAAAGTATAATGTACTAAAGTATATCGACGGTGAAACTACCAAACCACGTATCTCGGTTTGCGACGTCGCAGACTTCCTGTCATACTTTATTTTTTTAATGAAAAACTACTTGACATCCATTCTTGAAAATTTCTGTGATTTTTCCTCTTTGTGCGGAGAAAATTCCGTGAAAATTTCAAGGAATGATATTGATTTGGTTTACTTCAAAAAAATAAAATGTGAGCGTAGATTTTTAAACACCGCAAACGAGATACGTGGTTTGGTAGTTTCACCGTCGATATGTAAAGTAATTTAGGTACTTTTCTACATTTACCGTGACAATAATTGCACAACGTCCCTTTCAAAGTCTAAATTTACAATTTTTTGCCGTAGAATGTGGAGAAGAAGCGTAGATAGTTGGCAGGCATTACTATGACAATGGGCCTGTTGCATAAACTTTTGCGAGAGCTAAAATAAGAGTTGTTTCTATCAGTAATTGTCTTAAAAATTACGATAAGCGCATTGGCAAAGTTTATAATGCACTCCTAACTTCATGATCTGCGAAAGAAATTTGCGTTTTTTGAGCTTCCCGCTTCAAAAGCGATACCACGGCACAATCAATCATTTACTTACTAACCAAAGACGTGAAGACGAAAGATACAGTCCAACATAAGATGTCAAAAAAAAAAAATTAAAAAATTGAGGACCTAATGATGGTTTCACAGAGGAACGACTTAGATAAAAAAAAAGTACATTTATAAAATATTGATTTATTATTTGACAACAAAGTTTGATCCTTTTAAACAAGTCAGTTCTATTCGTACCAATTAAAACTCCTCTGAGTTTATCTTACGGCCATTCAAATAATACAAAAAGAAATACCTAGATACGAAGTTGAGTCTGATCTTGATGTGGTTTATCTTCCTCAATAAAAGTGATTTACATATTATGCCCATTTACTTTTGAAATCGTATTGAATGAGGTGTTTTCTCAGGAACTTTTATCACTTGATCAAATGGACCTAGAGGAACAGCTGAATACTGTTATATTCCCGGAAGCAGTGAAAGGTGGTTGCTTTGGGGATGACGTGGAAAAATTCATCCGTTTCAAAGTGATGAGCCGCCCAGGCACACCTTACTTCTGCTCGGATACGATTTTTGGTGATGTCCTCGTGGAGAATAAAGCAGGCCTACGTTTTGAAGTGCCAGTCATCGTAAAAACGAATAGCAGGTTTTACAATACATTAGCTGTATTTATTAAGAAAACAGTTTGTTAACGTTTGTTACTCGCGTTGCACCAAACAGCGTATCTCTTGGAGGGAAAATTGTGTTTGTGTGTGAATTTTTTTCCTCTGTAGTGAGATATCAGCTTTATGCTGAATTGAACAAACGTTGCCTAAACAACTCCAACATAAATTTTCAGTTTACTGATTTTTGAATCAGGATTTTTTATAAGATAAGGAGTCATTTTTCTTGTATTAGTTGGTTTTGAACTCATCGAGTATGTTGAGTTTGCTCTGAGCGAAATTTTAAAGGAAAACATCTTGCAGTGCCTTATCTCTAACACTGTCCAGTATCTCATTACCTAGAAAAAGTGTGGTTTTTTCTAGAGGCAATGTATTCAAGAGACCCGGCACAGCTATTTTACCCATAATGTAAAAGATACTCCCGAAAAGCAACGTTCAAATTCGCCTAATGACGATTCATGACTAAAACTTTGAGCAATTGGTTTATCTTAACCTAATTTTTAAAAAAAAATTCCTAGCAACGTGCTCACCCTAACATTCACTAGTCATCATAAGGCAAATTTCATGCTCATATAAATCGTCGCTTCGCTGACATTAGGGCGTAACTACAAATTGAGATGAGCCCGGGGAAGCAGTAAGTTGTATGGACGGTAGGGTTCACCGGAGAGAGTAGTTACACCCGTATGTCAGGAGGGGGACGAAATCACCATTGGGCGGAAAGTAGCATTGACCTCCAAACTAAACTATTGCCTCACCAAACTATGGGGTGGGACGGACTTTTGTTACACCCCGTATATAAAAATAAAGGTAATAAAAATAAGTAGATCTCTAACCATTGTGATGCCATTTTTTTTATTTATTACATTTTCATGAGGCCTTTCGGCTTATGCCATCATCAGAGCATAAAAAAAATGAAAAAATGTAATAATGACAGCATAATGATTAGAAATCTACTTCTTTTTCTTACTTTTAATTTTATTTTTGTTTATATTTTTCGCGGCTTCTCCAAGCATGTTTAAATATAATTATTTATTCAGCGCTCGACACTGTCCATTTTTCTCGCAGGAGTAGCAGGGGTGGCTTTCCGTCCAAAACTTTTTTGGATGCTATGTTCCACAACGAGGTGTTATTCTACTCGAAGATCGTGCCTTCTCTCCGGAAATACGACGAATACGACATCTTGTCCGCAAGTTTTCCGGATTTCGTGTGCGGAAGAGCTACCGACGGCCAAAATTCTGAGGAGGACTTTATCATCCTGAAGGATCTTCGTCAGAGAGATTTCCAGCCATACGTAGCAAGGGAAAGTGAAAAGAAAAGAGGATTAAGGGCCACAGTTTTAGATGACAACCATCTGGCGCTTATATCAGATAGATTGGGCGGATTCCACGGATTATCAATGGCATGGCGAAGGGAAGACCCGGCTGATTTTGAAGAAGTAACAGCCGAAATAAAAAATTTTGATGAAGCTGAGCTTTTTCGAAAGTTTTGTAGTATTGAATGCAAAGAGGTAATAAATCCCTCGATGATTTTGTTGTCTACATAAGCGAGTCCAGACACTTCGAAAGGATTGGGGTGCAAGAGGGGTCTGGGGGGAAGGGGGGGGGTCCTTCCAGAAAATTTTAAAGCATCTAATACGCAGCTTGAGTCAATTTCGCTATGAATAACTACCATATCTAAGCATCCTTCTTTCCTCTGGCCTCCGTTCCTTCTTGCTTGCTTTGTTTCCTTTTTCTTCCTCCTTTTTCGGGCGAACGGAGGGAGGAGCGTGCGCACGATCTACTCACATATTGTCATATTTTATCTTCATATAAAATCATATTTTGAGCCGAAAAATAGATCGTAAATGTTAAGTACTTTGACTTCCGGACACCAATAGGCGACAAATGGGCTTTTACTGTACCCTGCTGTTTCATTTCTAGTGCATTTTCCGCAAGAAATATGAATGTAATGTCTTTGAGATATATTAGTGTATTTGGTGAAGCCTCAACAGTAGTTGAGCGATGAATTAGTTTTCTATTTTGACCTATAATGATGTTTCACAGAATATGCATTAAGACTGTGTAGTTTCATTTGAAATCATCAATATCTCAATTTTTTCTAAAACTGCACTCATGCGCCTTGTCCCTATGTTCCGTTAGAGTCCCTTTATACTGAGAGTCAAGACAATACCCCTCATGGAGTCACAAACGGGAATAAAAATTACAGAAATTGAACGTTTTTCGTAATCTTTGATAGGCTCATTCTTAAATTCCTCTCTCCGTTCCTTCTTTCATTCCGTTTGTTCCTTGTCGAACCCGAAATTCCTCGGTCTATTCCAGATTATAATCTTTGCAATTGGTGAAAATGTAATCTTTGTTCCCGTTTGTGACACTGTGAAGGCCTAAAATCCGGTTAACCAATCAGAAATGGATTCACATTGTCTTGACTCTCAGTATAAAGGGACTCTATGATCCGTGAGAGATCTCCAAGTATGTTTAAAGATACCAGTGATGTTGTATTTCAGATTTTTAAAGAGTGTCTGTTTCGAGGCGTGGAGCCTTTGCAGAGAGAGCCCAAATATAGGGACCGCTTGACCGATTTGTGCGCAACCCTGGAGAATGCCGAGGCGCGATTTGAAGAGAGTGCGGCCGCCGCAGGGCCTTTACCCGTGGTGGCTCACGGGGATATACACTTGGGCAACATGATGTTCAAGTACGGCGCCGATGGCACACCAGTCGACGTCGCCTTCTTCGATTTCGGCATGATAAAAGTCTGCTCGCCCGCCATCGATGTATGTCATGTGCTGTTCGATAACCTGCCTCCGGAGATGAAACGGAATCATTGGAGCGGTCATCTGCATCAGTACTATGGTTTGTGGATTTCATCCATAGAGTATATAGAGTCGTAATGTAAATGGGAGAGCTGGCGCCATGTTCTGCTCGACGAATGGACCACTAGACAAGGTACGAATTTAAGCAATCCGATACATGTTTCGTAACCAGAATTTCACGTAGAACACAATTCACACTACGAAAATTACCGAAATCAACTTCTACCGAAGATATTAACGTTTTTATTTCGCACTGATTACGAGGAATTTGAACTGCCCGCTCACAAGAAACTCAAAGCTCTACGTGAGTCAAATCGCGCACTACAACGGTTTCAGCAAGCTTCTCAATCGAGCAATGTTCATTTTCCACCATGTGTTGTTCAAACTATTGGTAATTTGCTATAGCTGAGGCAAAGTGTCAAGATTGAAGTTGAAGATTTTTACATCGCAGAGACTGTCATGATAAACGTTTAGCGCGCGATGTGAATCACGTAGAGCATTGAGTTTTCATGAGCGGGTGGTTTGAATTCAAGCATCAAGAATCATTAAATATCTTCGTCAGGAGTTGATTTTGGTAATTTTCGTTGTGCGTATCGTGTTCTACGTGAAATTTTGGTTGAGAAACATGTATCAGAATGCTGAAATTCGTACCTTGTCTAGTGGTCCATTCCGAGCCCGGTGTGCGCCGAGTTCGGGTCGCTTTTTTGATACATTTTCGATCAAAAATGGCGGTGTGGAATACGTGGTAATTCCTATCTCCTTTGTTGCTGTTGTTGTTGTCATCGGATGGCCGGGTACCCGTGTATCGCAAACGATCGATTATGTATCGAAAAAGTGACCCGGCGTCACACAGGAGTCTCGGAATTCGGGACATGGAAAATGCTTAAAAGTGGCGTCAGCTCTCCCAATTACATTACGACTCTATGTACTCTATGATTTCATCGCCTTTTAACCACCGCTTTCACCAAAATGGGACGCGTTTCTGCCGAACGGAGCCAAAGAGAGGTGGGAAAGAAGGGGTTTGCTCGCTAGTCGAGGGTCTTAAGCATGAATGGGAATCATGAAGCGCCAGTGACATCAGTGACGACGCGGCGTGCGTGGGAGTCTTTAACTCATGAGTCTTGTCCACGACACTCTTGTCACATGCCCATGGCTCATGAATGCCGCATTCACTCGGCACATACCGCCGTGCTGAGGAAGATTGCCGTATAAACATTCGAGAGTTGCCAAATTTCTTCCACTAAAATGTTTATTTAAGGGGAAATTTATGATTATTTTTCCCCGAGATTTTCAGGAACTTCGGATGAAATTGCGAACAAAATTATCTGAAAATGTTGAAGGAAAATTTTCATTATTTTAACGGGAAAGTCGTGTTTTATCTAAGGAAATTTTGCAATGCCTGAAGGCTCATACGGCTTTCTTCCTTAGGACGGCAGCATAGTCCCGTTTGACAGAATGTAAAATCCCGCTTTTTAGTTTCTTCAGAGTGAATCGCGTCCACTTAAATATACGTTGTTTCTTATCCAGCGTTCTTGAGTACACCCCATCGTTCCCACCTGTCCATAGTTCCGTTTGGCAGAAATGTGTCCCACTAAGATGACCAGCTCCGCAAAGTTACTCGTCTCGGTTACCGATGGATCACTACACCATGGGCAAATTCTGACTTGCGAATACATATCTCTGCAGGTAAATGACGCATAGGACACGATGCGCACATAAAAAATCCAAAAAAGTAACTCAGAAACTGAGAAACACGCAGATCAAAAAGCGCAACTTTTCCGCAAAGAGCCTCCCAAAATAAGGGCTGACTTTCGCCCCTTCTTCGGTATTCGATTTGACCATCGAACGAAGGTTTAATTCGTACCCCGTTGCCTGAAGTCAATGATTCGCCTGCAAATGGCGGGGTATGCAATACGACTGGCGTGACGCACGAATAGTGGTATCAGAATTTTGCATTATGTTTACGGATTGATTTGAAGGCGCTCTTCTGTATCCATTGTGAGTGGCCTTTTAGAATGATGTTGACCAAAAAGCTCATAATTTTGGGAAGTGAATATGGTTTTCTACATCTTCTGTCAGATATTTTTCTACTCCTTGTACATGAAAACAGTAGGAAAGTAGAAACTATACCTTCAGAATCAAAGACTCGAATCTCGTTCATGTTATGTATAGTTGACAAGCGACAATTTCAAATTGGTTTTTGCTTTATTGTAACAATCATCAGTGAAAAATGATAAAGGATTGGACCGCTGTAGTACATAAGTTCCATCATTTTCCCGCCTCTTGCGCGTTTGAAATTCCGTCGTGTTTTCGGACTTTTTGAAAGCGCGATTTTGGCTCCAAAAATATGTAAAATTTCTCCATGTAATCTAATCACATGGTACTTTCAGAATATCAAATAGAAAACACAAGTTTCAAAGACTCATTCCACTCGTCCACAGGTAGCTGTGCCACGGGTCGGTACACTGCCGCCCTGAAGAAAAACTCCGTATGAGCCTTCAGGCGTTGCCAAATTTCCTTCGACAAATCACTTGTTTTCAGGAAAATTTGTGAATATTTTTTCTCCAATTTTTCGGAGGATTTTGTGCGTAATTTTATCTAAAAAGTTGGAAAATTTCCATGAGAAAGATGCATAACTTTCTTCAAAAATACATGTTTTATTCGGGGAAATTTGGCAACTCTAGAATGTCCATACGGCGTTCTTCCTTAGCACGGCAGTATGGTGAGCCCATGCGCGCAGCCCATAATTTTTTTTCATTTCCAAATAACGTGACTTTTTCCTGAATTTTCCCTATCGTCGCGCAAAACTCCCATTCAATTTTTTTCTTTTCAAACTCGCTGACTTACTAAACTGTGCGCGAAATGACCATATCTGAAGAAACAAATAATGCAGAACAGCGCAATTTGTGTTTTTGTGTTGTTTTGTTTATTCGCCATCCAATAACGGTATTACAGAATTAAAAATTTACATCAAAAGAAAATAGAAATATCACTAGAGGAATAATGAATATAGATACAAAATGGTTAATCAATTATAGGGTGGCTGGCGGAATCACTGTTAGGCATAACATAGCAACAGCCATAACATAGACATTGAATAGCACAATGGACCACTAGACAAGGTACGAATTTAAGCAATCTGATACATGTTCCTTTACCAGAATTTCACGTAGAACACGATTCGTGCAACGAAAATTACTGAAACCAACTCCTAACGAAGACGTAAGCGAATCTGAGTTTTTTAGTTTGATTTTAGCCTTAGTTGATTTAATCGGTTCGCTGTTTTTTAGTTTCGTTCATTGTTTTAATCCTAACGAAGATATTAACGTTTTTATTTCACATTGGTTACGAGGAATTTGCACTGCCCGCTCACAAGAAACTCAAAGCTCTACTTGAGTCAAATCGCGCACTACAACGGTTTCAGCAAGCTTCTCAATCGAGCAATGTTCATTTCCCATCATGTGTTGTTCAAACCACAAGAAATTTGCTATAGCTGAGCCAAACCGTCAAGATTGAGGTTGCCAGATTTTTATATCGCAGAGATTATCATGATAAACGTTTAGCGCGCGATGAGAATCACGTAGAGCATTGAGTTTTCATGAGCGGATGGTTTGAATTCACGCATCAAGAATCATTAAATATCTTCGTAAGGAGTTGATTTCGGTAATTTTTGCTGTGCGCATCGCATTTTACGTGAAATGTTGGTTAAGAAACATGTATCAGAATGCTGAAATTCATACCTTGTCTAGTGGTCCATTGTTATCATTCTCTCTCTATAGGCAGCAGCGAAGTTGCTACGTCGAGGGGCTACTCGCTAAATTTCGTGTGTATGATTCAATCTGTAATAACCGTTCAAGTATTTATATCGACAGGTTCTCTAGAGATAGTCAAAAGAGAATGGATGCCAGAATATTTAATTTGCGGTTAATTTCCTTTTGAATTTTACCGATGTAGTGAGAACACGATTTTCACCTTTTCCATAGGCGCTCTGTGTCGTCAGCTAGGCGCCCGCCGACCGAAGCCATCTTTCGAGGAGGTTGATTTAGACATTCGCAGGAAGGGAGTCCACGCCTACTACATCATCGCGGCTTGCTTGCCGGCTTCAGCGATGAGAAGGAAAGGGGGAAATGGATTCCCTGAGCAACCAGATCCAGAAAATTTGGACGAAACGGAACTACAGGAGGCTATGAAGACTTACAGGCGGAATATAAGAGAACTAGGGGGTGCCGCCGTCACTGAGATCCTAACTGAAATCGTCAGACTTATGATCGATGAGGAGTTCCTTTTTGAACGTTGAGACAGGGATGATTCTCACGGGTTATCAGCACTTTGATGTATATGCACGTTTTTTATGTATATGCACATTTTTTATGTGTATGCACATATTTCATGTACGAGTATATGCACATTTATATGCACATTTTTTATGTATACGCGCACTTTTTATGTAAATGCATCTGCCAAATTTTTTGTAAAGACGGCAATAGCCTAGGATGCTGAATGTCTGAAAATAAAATAGTTAGTTAGTTAGTTAATATATTTTTAGACATTCAGCGTCAACTAACATTTTTGATGTATATGCACATTTTTCATGTAAATGCACATTTTTTTTGTATATATGCAATTTGAAAACGCCTCGTTTGCATGTTTATTCGACCCCTCCTATATTGAAATGAGGGGCGGCTAAGTTGAGACGGAGGAAAGTATTTTTAGTGTCCTTGAAAATATCGCACACGCCCGGTGTTCCTTAAAACGGGTTTTGATCAGGATGAATTTTTAGATCTTTAAAAAAACAAGAATCCAGAAGTTTATATTTGTTTTTTTCACACTTCACGGCTATATTTTGGAATTTGAACACAAAGTGGTCTTCGAGCGACCAGAAATGCTACAAAAATGTACCCAAAAACGGTTTGCAAGGAATGAGTCTATGGTACTGTGTAGACTTGAAATCGCGGAAAATCAAAATCTTGGCAGATCCTTTTTTCGAGATATTGTAATTTGAAATTTTCATTGTAAATGCATGTATTCTACTGATTTTGATCCTCCTTTTTATTTATGTGCCCATTGAATCGGTGTTGATCGGTTCACGTTTTTATTTTTCGAATTCATGCCGATCGAATACATGCCCTCTCGTTACATGCAGACTTCCTATCATGCTTTTTTTGATAACTGAACAATTCGCCTTCAGCTGCGTCTTCAGCAATTGTTGTTATGAACATGTTGTGCGTGCTGATTTCAGCAAATTACATAGTTAACTCTCTGAAGGCGTTTTATGTGCGCAAGTAGCGCAATCTGTTGGAGTACGAACGAAGTAGGAATTGAGCGATTCATTCAATCTCACTTCTGTGGTTCTCCAAAAGGGCGCTCTCCTTCACCACATTAAACGCCTTCAGAGAGTCAACTATGTAATGAGCTGAGATCAGTAGGCACAACATATCCGCAACAACAATTGCTGCGGACGCAGCTGAAGGCGAATTGAAAATAACCGTATGATACACGTTTAAAAACATGTCAGCTCTTCAATTAATATTGTTACCAACAGAGATTTGTATTTTACGGTCTTTTAATGGGAGATTCTCGAAATAACTTTCAAAATTCACTAAAACTTTCTACCACTCTTTGGTGTAATAGGACTTAATTATTTCTCAAGAAATTCCCTTCTTGTTATTCTTAAGCCGGATAAACCTTTTGATTTGCCTCAGCTGAAGACTCTTGGATTTTTCCTGTGTACGATAATTTTGCGACGGTCGGCGTGGCTCCGGCGTGCCGCGGCGCTTCGAGCTACTATTTCGCCACGAAGCGCGAAGGTATTGCACTGTATCATACGAGATTGAAGGCACCCCAACGTATCATGATTGATGGCATCTTTCAAAAGCACGAAGTTCCCCTCCAAAATAATTCGAGTGACTACTAAAAAAAGAGAGCTGTAGTCGAAAAAAGTATTAAGTCCTGGTATCCGTATTCAATAACGTTTAGCATGATTTTTGAATTTCATTAGGGAAAAAAGCGCTTTGATTCAAGCAGAAATACGCTCATATTGTCGAGAGGATTTCTTTATGAATCAATAAAGGAGAGATTGCTCGTGTGAAGAAGAAAACATGCTTATATAAAAAGAAAAGTCAGTTACATTAAGCAGAAACCCGCTTTCGTTCAGCGATTTTATTCTCGATCCAAAACAGAGTCTTCTTAATGGCAAACTTAAAAATGTTTCTACTTAAATCGAGTCATTTTTATCTCTAATGATTTGTTAAAATTATGTAACGTTGTTAAATACGGATGTCAGGACATAATGAGTTTTTGAACTACCTCTCTCGTTTTGTGTCATAGTATATTGATTTATTTTGCGAGGAAAGCTCCGTGCTCTTAAAGAATGCATGTCATTTTTAATGTGCTGGAGCGCCTTTAATTTCGTATCATACTGTGCAACACCTCTGTTGTGAAATAGTCACTGGAATAGTATAGCACCGTGGCACGTTGCGGCGGCGCGGCGCGGCAGCGGGCAGCCAGCGCGGAACGCGCATTGGCGCCTACAAACCTAAGGGGATACTTCAAGCATAGCGCAATGCGTGAAGTATCCCCTTAGGTTTGTAGGCGCCTCTGCGCGTTTGGCACGAGCGGCATGCTACTCCGCTCTGTGTTAGGCTCTAATATTTAAATGCGCGAAGTCAGCGATTTTCAATTCATGATTTTGAAATGTTTGCACACTCTGCATGGATTATTCTCATTTAAATTGATGGAAAAAAATATTTATCAAAGAAAAATATAATGTGGGTGTTGTTTTACGGTTGTACCGTGATAAATTTAATGATTTCCAAAGCTTTTTAATTTTTTCTTTTACAGTTTGCGCTTTCACTGTGCTGCAGCATGATACACGCGGAATCAAACGCTCTAAATAGAACATATTTGACTCTAAAAAATCTATGTACAAATGGGTTAAAACCAAAGATTGCGTGCTTTTCGGGTTTTCACCTCTTTTATTCAATTTTCTATGGTTTCTTTCAACCACGAATCGATGGAATTAATATCGTTGCCATAGTTTGATAAAAGCTTTGCAAATATTTGCAAAATTTTAAAAATGTAAACGTTTTTCAAATTAAGTAATATTTTGCGTTGACAAATTTCCTTTCATAAAATGCGATTTTCCTTGAATACTTATGAATATTTTTCTCCCAATTTTCCTCGGAATTTCATTCGCAGTTTCATCTACTGTATATCAAAATTGAAAGGAAAAATATTTATGAAAATATCATTTTTGAGGAGGAAATTAGGCAACACTCTAATGTTTATACGGCGTTTTTCCGTGGCAAGGCAGTACCGTGCCCGGTATTTTTTTTAAATTTAAGTCTTTTAATTTAAGTATTTATTTTTTTTTAGATCCTAATTTAGGTCGGACGAAGTCCAAGACCACGGGGACAATCGGGGAATCGACCTCGAGGAATCCGAATTTCACGGTCCCGGAGGCCCCCCCCCCTCCCCCCAAGCAACTTTAACCAACGCATTGTTAAGCGGTGTCTAAATGCATTAAGTTTTGATAGAGTTTAATAGAGTATTTCAATTGAATAATGGCATATGGAATGATGAGGGTATAGTTGCATTCTTTAATAAGGCTCAAGATATTTTAAAATCCTCAAACCTTTCAAGAAGTATACATTGGGCGCACTTCAGGGTGATATGAATCTCTCGTCAAACCAGTTTGAGATTGTACTCTAAGTACAATTATTTTTTTAAACAACTCAGGACTACACAGTAGTGACTAGATTTGTGATAAAGATCTAAGGAGGAATAAGAAACAAAACATATTTTTGTTACGAAATAGAATCACTATTACTATATTATATTTACAGAGAAAGACAAAATTGCTTACAGATATAGATGAGTATTTACAGATTCATTCGAACTGGAAAGTTTATTGAGTCGAATTTTTCAAGGTGAATTCAAGCATTTTTCGATGTACGTCGACTTCGTTCATATTTAAGGTTTAAACAGAGTTTTAATCTAGTACTTTTAAAACATTGGATTCAATTATTAGATGAATATTGGTTTTAAAAAATTACATTGAAATTTTTATGCCGTGCTTTCAAGAAGTGAGAGCAAAAGCACTGAGGACAAATCATAGTTGTTTGAAATGACATCTATAGATGTAATTATTTTTGTAGTGTTTCTAATCCTGAGTGTATCTGACTCTATGTATAATTCCATTTTAAAATTTGATTTTATTCTTTTGAGACAAACATGATCTTCCTGTGAATCAAATTTCTTCATGATATTCTCAGAAAATCTTGAAAAACATCTCATGGAGAAATTAGTTCGGTGTACATCGATGAAATTCCTCGATTAAAAACGATTCAATCTGATAGGTTATCGGCGAGAAGATTTTATCGAATCAAGCGATGGTCAAAGAGCTAATAGGTTGATTGACTGTTGAAACTTTGGTGTAAAAAACATCTCTCCATGCATGACGAGCATCTTGAGGTAACATTCTGTAAACAATTAAAAGAAATAAATAAGCAAATAATTCAATCATTTAACAAGTATGAGTAAAAATAAATGTATTTAGATACATAATTATGTGGCGTATATTTTCCCTTTGTACCTTTCGGCCCGAAATCTAGAATGAAGGCTATAATCAATTTGTCTCACACGGATGAAATTGATAGGCCTCAACAAGTGGGCAACCCTGGTTTTCCTTAAATGTATGTAAAACAATCGATTTTTGGTGCAACGGCTTATCTTTTGGAACGTTAACGCCCCACATTAACTCGTTTCCTTGCCCCCTCCTTTTTTCCAGGGATGGTCACAAATTGCATGACTTCCTGCGTCTTGAATTGACGCTCTGTTTTCCATACGTTCATGTTTTGCCTTAAAAAAGGTATCTTAAAGTGGTTTCCTTTAAGCTCAGGCAACAAGAAATGTAGTCCAGAAGGCATATTTTCATTTAGTGACGAGAAAAATGCTCATATACTTTACCTTAGGAGATGAGCGAAGAACCTGAGCTGACAAGGAATGCTGACTGACTCTTGATTTCGCAGCATTGCCTGGATAATAGCCTTCGCTACGTAACTTGGTGCTAATTGAGGTAGCCTAAAATGAAGAAGAATTGAATTATAAAGTGTTTTACTTTTCATTATAATATCTGGGTAATCGCCATCATTGTGCCAATTTTGCATTTACACTACGCTATAACGCTAAATTATCGTTTGCTTTGCCGCCGGAAAGTGCATCGAGTCAATCAAAGAGGTCATCAGACATGAAATTTTTTTATATAACTGCACATTTTGATGTCTATTTCTTCACATTTTAAATTTAAAGGGGTATTTCCAGAGGAAAATTTCACGAAGAAACCAATGGAACCACTTTAAGAACCTCAAAGTTTCGTATGAACGGAGTTATAAGCGTTTAAAGTTTTCAAATTTTGTCTGACCTATCCTATTAACTCGATATACTGTGCCGCCGAGGTGCAGGAGATACGTTTGTTGCCTAACCTAGATGTTGAAGGCTGAACAAAGATCGGTTTATTACAACTATTTGCTTACGTAGTTAACTGTCGCGCCAGTCGCGTTTGGGCACTTACGGCAAGCAATCAAGCAAATTAAACGTAATATGTTTGAATAAGGTGTATCGACAAAATTTACAATATTTCATATTTACAGCGTTGTAAATCTTAATAATTGTAATGATAATCGCACCTTAAATCTAACACTTCGGGAATATCATCCCTGGTTTGTACAAAGTAAGGATGTGCGCAGGTTGTCATTATGTTCTGTGACTTCAGTTTGAATTCCTCAGCCAGAGCATCCATCAAACCTGAAAACAAAAAATTAGTTTGTGACTTTGAAACTCTAAGAAAGGGATCGGAGAGTTGTCAATTACTGATAGTGATCATTCCGATAATTATTCATTTTTTAAATTTTCATTCATTATCACATAAAGTAAAAAATGTAAGTAGACTACCAACATACAGGATATCAATTTTTATATTTAACTAAAAGCGAATTGCGAATATTTTTTTTTATTAAAAACCAGACAGATGTAAAAAAAAATCTTGCTTAAACTCAAGCTTGACTTTCGGTATCACTAGTGCTGGCTAAGTCGTAATAATTTCTCACGCTTCGACATGTTATGCGTATGTTATGTTCAAGTTCTCTGTATGAACTTTTGACCAGTTTTTGACCCCTTGACCCCAAGGTAAGTGAAACAAAAGTAGGCTCTTCCCAATCCTTTCGGCCAGAGCTCGGCTTTTGGCTCCTACCGCTAGAGCTGTGGCGCGAAGTTTAAATTTCAACCATTTTGCAGTCTTGCCCGATAACAAATATAATTGTCTGCTGTTGATAAAAAACGAACAAATTCAATGCAAACGAATTTTTTAAATATAAAAATGCACTTGTTTTTAGTATTATGGCTGTTTTTTTTTTCATTTTTATCAACAGAGGCGGTCAAATATTTGTTTTCGGCCGAGATTGCAAAATTTTTGAAATTCATACTTCGCAAGGCTCTAGCGGCGGGAGCCGAAAGGGTCGGGAAGAGCATACCTACGCTTCTTTTACTTTGCCTTGAGCCTCCTTTTTGTAAAGCAACCGCAGTGCAACCTCTCCCTTTTCAGTTACCTAAGATTGGCCTGACACCTAGAAAGAAGAAAGCCTAAAAAGTAGCAGAAAAAATAATTTTATCCTTTTTTAAAAGTGAGGGACTCTTGTAAGAGTAGGCTTGACCTTCCTCTCCTCCTCTTAAGACCCGGTAACACAAGCTCAGGCATCCCCCTTCCCAACAAGTTGCTTACGTAATATGTTCTTGAACAACCCCTAGACCCCTAAAGTATCGCCAATTGTTTCATGGGGGTTTCCTTACAACGCGGCATGCGGCGCACAGTGAAACGGGTCTTTGGAAGCAGTCTGACATGAAATTTGTCACAAAAACTAAAAAAATTTACGTTTATTTCGTCACAATTTTAATCTTGTAGGGGTGCTTATTGCAGAAAATTTCACAAGAAAACCAATAAAACTACTTTTAAGACATCAATATTTCATATTAATGCATGTATACGCTTTGAAAGTTTTTAAATCATGTCCGACTTCTCCCATTGACTCGATCCACCGTGCGGCGTATGCAGGAAGCTGCCTTTTTTAAAAAGGAAAAAGAAGAAAAACCCACCTGCAACTCCAAATTTGGTCGCTGAGTAAGGGACTTTATTCGCGAGTCCGCTTAGACCGGCCATCGATGAGACAGCCACGATATGCCCTGAGCCGTTTTCAATCATTTTTGGTAAGAAGGCCATAATCGTCTGCAAAATTAAGCAAATTACATCAGAGCACGTACAAAATAATGTTAAAAGTTCGGTAAATTTTTAATTTTCTGTTTCTTCCAGTTCAATCAGTTTCACAAGTCATGCAAAAAGCGTTCGGTATAGAGGAAGGGTTCCCTTACGGCCCTTATAAGGGCCTCTTGTTAAAGGGCCCTCGACTACTCCAGCTCCGGGGCTCACTGAGAGATAATAGAGCCTTTTAAAAGTTAAAACTGTTGATCCTTTCAGAAGAATACTCAATCTCAAATATTCACGCCACTCGGCTTGCCACTACGGCCTTTATAAGGAATTCCATCTCTGAAGAGGCCTCAAGGAGGGAGCGATGGGACAGAGGAATACTGCCGTCTTGAGGGAGAACGCCGTATGAGCCATCAGACTTTGCCAAATTTCCTCCGAAAATTTCCCTCCCGATTATTGGTAGGATTTTGCTTGTAGTCTGATCTAAAGAGTCTGACAATTTAAAGAAAAAATATTCATGGTTTTCTTCCAAAATTAATATTTTTTAAGAGGAAATTCGGTAACATTCGAATGCTTATACGGCGTTTTTACTAAGCACGGAAAAATACTGCCTACTGGAAAAATACCAAGAAGGAATGCCATATAAACCATCAGACGTTACCAAATTTTTTTCGGATTATCACGAATTCTCAGGAAAATTTGTAAATATTCATTTTCCAACTTTTCACATAATTTTGTTCGTAGTTTCACCTGATGTTCCTGAAATTTTCGAGGAAAAATCTTCGTAGCTTTCCTCAAAAGGAAACATTTTATCGGAGGAAATTTGGCAACTCTCGAATGTTCACCCGGCGTTCTCCTTTAGCTCGGCAGAATAGTGGTGAGGAGGAGAGAGAAGGGTCTCGTGAACATGAGAGATTATACTTTAAGAGTGGTAAAAAAATGTGAAAAATGGAGCATGAATTATATCTCTCAAGACAGACCCACTGATTGCTCTTTTCTTGGAAGATGATCGAGGATCATTCTAACAGCGGACGTCAGAGGACCACACGTTCCTCCACGCTTTTAACGACTCGGTTGCGTCACCTTGGACCTACCGTCGCGGCCATTGCCTCGGTTTTCAAGTGCATGACCTGACGGTGACAAGTAATCACATCGTAATGAAGATGACGCTATGAGGTTTTCAACCAAGGAAACGCCCGCATTCAATACGGAAAAATGACGTCTAATTTTGGTTTCCGCGGCGTTTTCTCGAAGAGCCTTGATGAAGACCACAGATATCTCGCGGTTATGGATGCAGGAGGAAGGAAGTTTACTGCTTCACACACCCGCAATAGCGGGAGATTTTATCGGATCATGGTTTTGGCCTCTCCTCTAGTTCGTCACCCACCTGACATAAGGACGTAACCACACTCTGCAATGAACCCTATCGTCCATACAACTCAATGCTTTTCCGGGCTCATCTCAATGTGTAGTTACGCCCTTATGTCAGCCAAGCGACGGTTTAACCGCGATGGATGAGGAGTCACGACCAATTCATGCGGCGAATTTTTATCGTGATTTTGTCTTCATCCATGCTTGTGTTTTCATCGCTTTTGATGATGGAGCTAGAATTTTTTTGCGGATGGTTTTGCGATAATAAGTGTCTTATGGATAAATTCAAACCCTGCCAGCTAGCTGATGATTAAAATTGATACACAAAGCAAAAGACAAAGAAGATACAGGGAACATGGGGAGATCCAGAGGTTGAACCGGGTGGTTGCTATAGACTAAGGTGGAAAATGATGGACAAACTATAGGGTCTCTCGTGGGTTGCCGTTAGTTTGTCTTTTAGAGGTGTCTTCAGATAAGTTGGCCATTGTTTACTTTCGGTTTTTAAGCGGCGACAACAAATTCAGGCCTCTGCACAGACCTTCGTTCCCTACTATCCACCTTAAAAACATCCGTCTCATGATCGTATCGTAAAAAAAACTACTTATCAGTCATGATCCGCGACTTTTATGTGGTCGTGATTTCTGTGTGGCTAAAAATTAAAGTGTTACAAGGTTTGAAAGTATTAAAACACCTATTTAAACTTAAGTTCTTGCTTCTGCAACAGAGGGACGTTTCATGTGGATAGTAGTGACGCGAAAACGCTTGCAAACCAAAAGTTAACAATGGCCAACTTATCTGACGACACCTCTATTTACCTCCTTTGTCCGTTGTAACCACCCGTTTCTACTATAATAGGATCGCTTCGTTTCCATTTTGTCTTCTTTGTCTATAGCTTTGTCTGTATGAATTTTAATAATCAGCCCGCTATTAGGAATACATTTCTCTGTGGCCTAGAACAGGGAAGGGGTAAAATTTCACAAGAAAATCAAGTCTCTTTTTTTTCTTTCAGGAAATATATTTTGATCAATGGAAGGGAGTGGAGCCCTGAGCCCTGACCCTTTAGACCGTGCACAGAGTGCACACCTGTGATTAACTTTTTTAATGAATTTTACATACTTATAATATTTTTCTTTTTTTCTCAGCGTTTTGTTCCCTTAATACTTGTGCCACGTTCTCACTACTACACTGAAGAGATCAAATATAGTCCAGGCGCCTGGTAAGTCTACCTGGAATTTTGGGTACACAGCGATTTTTTTGGCCTACTTTATGTTTTTTGGGTCGCTGAATCCGAATCTGAAGTTTCCGCACGCGTATCTGGTGAGCATTTTCCGCTATTTTGAAAAAATGGCCTAAAAAGGCCTTTTTTTGCGGTTTTTTTGATATAGCGGCTACGGATGAGGAAAAGTCCCGGATTTAGCTAATGTTTTGAATAGCTGACATAATTTGGAAGAAAATGGTATATAAATATGCTAGGTTTGCTCCAAAATTGAGGAACCTCGGATTTCGGAACTTTGGAACGCTTCGGAACTTGGCTGACCGCGGCGAGCCGGATCGCGCGTTGACGGGTGCGCCGCGAAAACGTGAATGGGCGCGATGTTCACGATGCTGTATCTTCCTCAATTTTGAAGCAAACCTAACATATGTATACACCATTTTCTTCCAAATTATGTCAGCTATTCAAAACATTAGCTAAATCCGGGACTTTTCCTCATCCGTAGCCGCTATATCAAAAAAACCGCAAAAAAAGGCCTTTTTAGGCCATTTTTTCAAAATAGCGGAAAATGCTCACCAGATACGCGTGCGGAAACTTCAGATTCGGATTCAGCAACCCAAAAAACATAAAATAAGCCAAAAAAATCGCTGTGTACCCAAAATTCCAGGTAGCCTCATTTTTAGCTACCAGGCGCCTGGACTAATAAAACAGTGAGCTATTAGACGATTTTCTCTACAATGATATGCGAACTCAGGCCATGCTTTAATAAAAGGACGTATTTCTATCAAACGGAACTAAGCACCAATTTGAGTTCCTTTTGAGGAATTTAGAATCCCGGATAGCGCGTTCTGTCAAACGGACCCAAGCGCCATGGAAAAGCATTGCGAGTATAGGACGGAATAAGCCGGACGCCCGATTCCGCCGCCAATCCAAGCCCCCCTCTACCTTCCTCACCCTATGGCGCTTAGGTCCGTTTGATAGAAATAAGTCCGAATAACAATGTGCAATAGAATGTTTATTTTTCACCATATTAAGATACACTTGTTTATATAAATATAAACATCCTCTTGCACATTGTTTTTTATTAAAGCAAGGCCGGAGTTCGTATATTGTGGTAAAAATCGGCTAATAGCTCAGTATTTGATTTGGTTTCATTATGAGTAGCCGAAAACTGAATAATTTCGCTACGCAGATGAGCATCATATTTAAAAAATGTTGAATTGAGGTGAAATAATAAATTGATGCCTGAAGTCGAAAAATGTGTAACTGCTTTGGGACGTCTCAAAAAGGGCCAGTGTGTATATCTTTGAAACACTGTTTCGTATTGGTGATACAGGAAAAAACCGTCATTTTTTCTTTTTTAAAATAAAACAAAACATTTGTAGACATTTACAACGTCACAATTAGAACGTGTTTAGCTATCGATATTTTACATTTTTTGTATTTTTGAAAAATTTGACAATTTATTCTGAGAGAGTGAACCATTTTACAAATTCTCATTCTATTAGTTTGGTCTACTTTTATTCATGCTCTGCCACTTAAGTCCTTTTAATTAATAATTGAAAAAAAGAAGAAGAAAAAGATTAAAAGAATATTCCCCACGGCCCTTGTTTCATATGAAAAATAACGCTTAAGCATCATAAAAGTTTATCGTTCAGTCATGCAACCCCAATCATTAACCATGGACGTATTTTTGCTAAAAAGAACTATGTTGCATGCAGACCCTATGCAAATAGTCTCTTTCAGCATAAATACGCTCACTTCACTTCACGTTAATGAGTAACGCATGGACTTGTATCTGTCATTAACGGACACATGCGAGTGTGGCGAGTAACCGTCAAAAACGTGAGCGTCCAAGTGCGTCAAGATACTCGTCAGGGTCGGTCTTGATTGCCCTAAAATCAGGGCCGGATCGGATTACTAAGTTTCAGGGACACGATTCCCGCCGGATATAAACACATCGTGGACTACATGTTAGCGTAAATCAACACAAAAATAATTACAAGTTCAAGTCGTGGATATGCGCACGTTCCGTGACGCATCTTAAGATACAAAAAATCCGAAACATCTGTCATATCAGCACTCACATCACTCGCACCTTGAGCGCTAAATGGACCGCGTTAGGCAGACAGGAACCGAGCCACATCAGCTTTTGCCAATTTAAGAAATTTAATGTTTTACATGAAAACGATTTTGCGGACTTTTTGTGCAAATTTGAGTTAATTATCTACATAGTCCGCACGAGGCAAATTCCTTATGATTTTCAAAGAAATCTACACCAACGTTCGCTCGTAAAAATTAAATTATTTCTCAGTTAAATTTGACAATAGCTGATGTGGCTTGGTTCTTTTCTGCCAAACGCGGTCCAAATAGACTCCGGAGCCAAATTTAACTCTTCAACTTTCAACAATGAAGCTTTTAAAGTACTTCTGAAATCCGTGTAACTTACCCAGAAGTGAGCGAGGAGGTTGATATTTACAATATTGACGACATCAGCGGGGTCGGTGTCGAGGATGGGCTGCGGAGGCATGATCCCGGCGTTGTTGACCAGGATGTCGACACGCCCGAACCTCGAGCAGACCTCCGCGGCCAATCGGAACACGGCCAGTCGATCGGATACGTCACACGAGTACGCAAAAGCCTGTCCGGGCCGCATCCCCGCGGAACCACCCTTGCCTTTGATCACCACACCGTCGTTATCGTTTTCCCCTGAGTTCTGCAAAAAAAAAAAAGACGTAGATTAAGTGTAAGGCCAACGTATCGCCGGATGAGTGTGTTAGCGTAAACGATGTTTAACTACACTGGAGTAGTATTGAAAAAAAAACATACATTGTCAAAAACAATAATATCCTTTTCCCACTTTGAATTTAGGGCTGATTATTGAAATTTATAGACGAAGCTATAGGCAAAGAAGGCAAAAGGGACATGGAGCGATCCGATATTGGTGGAAGCGGGTGGTTGCAATGGACCAGGAGGTTAGTAATATACTAATTGACTGCAACTTACGATAGACCCAATAATTTTTCCATCATCATCCTTCTTAGTCTGTAACACCCACCCGTTTCAACTATTAGGATCGCTCTATTTCCCTTTGTCTTCCTTGTCTATCGTTTTATCTATCAATTTCAGTAATCAGTTCGCTGAGAGGGCCTCCTGGTCCTGGATCATCCCTTCCTCCGGACATAGGGGATTCTCCCGACCCTTATTAGTGGGGCGTCCCCCTCTCCCATCATGATTCACCAATGATAATATTATGATCCGGCCAAACGGCGAGTTCATACGGAGATATCTATCGATTTCATGATAGGCCATGTCATCTGATGGTGCATATGTATCCGGTTGTTTCAGCCTTTGGATGCATCGAAAGGTGTAGGCTCCGATTTTTAGGATTTTCCGTTTATGCGGATGGTTAACTTTTCTACCGTTGCGTTAAGGTCTCTCAAGTCTCAACTAATAACTACACTATGACGTTTAAAGAGGAGATTTAATTAAAATATGGGTAAACAAGGCTAAAAAAATGATTAAAACACAAAAAGGAAGGACGTTTCGAGCTGTTACCAGCTCATTTCCAGCTGCAAAAACACATAAAAACAAGTAAAAAATTGAGTGGCTCCCTGACCCCCGCCGTTATCACGTAACCACTCAACGTTTACTACACTATGACGTTTACCCACATAGATCCATTTTTTGTGCACCACTGATAAGTATAAAACAGAAGAGACTGTGTCTACTGGCAATCTAGCAGAGACTTTAACGTAGAGGTAGCAAAGTAAGCTAATCGCAATAAAGGAAAATCTTAAAAATCGGCTTTGACGTGGAACGGTTTCTCAACGGCACGACTCTCGTCAACTTACAATCATTCTCGCATTTGTCGAGACAAATCTTGCAGTGACCGGCGCACGGTGGATCGAGTCAGTAGGGGAGGTCGGACAAAATTTGGAAACTTTAAACGCTTATAACTCCGTTTATGCAAAACTTTGAGGTTCTAAAAGTGGTTTTATTGGTTTTTTCGTGAAATTTTCTTCCAAAAACACCCCTTGAAGTTTAAAATGTGACGAAATAAACATTAAAATTTGCAGTTCTGCGGTCAAAAATTTCACGTCCGACCTCTCTAATTGACCCGATCCACTGTGCGGCGACCCGCAGTCACTCGGTATCGCGGAGCAAACGAGCACTGAGGTTGGAAAAAAATTGGAAATAATAAAAGGAAAAGTGAGGCCGGTGATCGGTAATTTTGAAAAGCCGAGTCACCCACCGTCCGAGTATGACCGACTCGGTGCGGTCATAAAGTAAACTATCCATCAAGAAACTGACAACCGCCAATTAGACGAACTCCCCACGCGAGGCCATTCTCATTCTAAATATGGACGTATATCCAAATCAAAAGGAACTATCTCCACTGCGAAAGGAGCCCTGAAGCCCGTAAGAATACATGCACGACAGAGACCATGACACAATGGAAATAGGGGTTTTTTTTTTTTTTTTTTTTACTTCAACACGACTACATGTAGGTGCGGAATGGTTGACTTTGAGTAAAAAATTAAGCTCCGGATAATGAAGTAAAAGGAATGAAAGGCACAAAAGTTGCTGAGAGCCAGCGTTATTGACACCTTTCAAAGGCCGCGTTTGCTGGTTATTTTTTCACTGCAAGGGCGTGTTATCAGAAACTCGAATGGATATCGTCGGGTTTTAAGGTGAGAAATATTTTAAAGAATGCACTGGAAAAAGAAACACATTGGATCTAGAGTCCAGACTTTTAAAAACATCGACAAGAAAAAATACTCTTGATTCAATCGGATTTTTGCTTAAATCAAGAACCAAGCCTCTTAATTTGAGCGGATTTCCTTTTGATTTAAGCAAAAATCTGATTGGCTCAAGAGTATTTTTTCTTGTCAATGTTTTCAAGAGTCTGGACTCTAGATCCAATGTGTTTTTCCAGATTATAATGGTGCAACCGAGGGGTATAGGGTCCTGGAACGCAAGTTTGGGAGGCTACTATCCCAGTTGAATTCGAAATTTGACCTTTTTCGGGACGATTTCACCTAATTTGAGGGTATTTCCAAGATTTTTCGGACTCACCTACAAAAATTACATTCTAAATAAACAGACAAATTATACCATTCGCTTGAAAGCCAAGCAAAGTGCCGAGTGCAAGTCGTCATCAAGAGCGGGAAATAATTATTCTGTCTATCCAAAAAATTCTGGAATAACCTTTTGCCGGACTTATTCTGTTTTTATCTGTTGAAAGAAAGGATGACCCCTTCCTGACAATATCAGATGCCTCCCTGTACCTATGCTTACAGTGAGTTGTCTCTGAGAAGCTTATGCTTATCTTGGCTTATATTTGAAAGTAACCTTAATACATATATATCCATTGATTAATTTTATTTTCTTCATATCGAAAACGGATCATATAATCTTGTCATGCACGTATAACAAGAAACATAAGAAGAGGTCAGAAACAAAGATAAATAGAAAGTGCATATCAATCGGTCGTCCTTGTTTCAAAGATCCGTTCGATATCATATTCTGTTAATTCTCATTATATAGTAATTGGACTGTATATTGCAATTAGGAACTACAATTTCCAGCTTACTTTGAGGAACAAGGTATGCACCATTATTTTCCTAATGCAGATGAGTGTTTTTATGAAAGAGTAAGAGAGTCTAGTTTCTGAGAAAATGTTACAGGAGTTTAAATCACTACACAAGTCGTTGAATATGTACAATTTTTAAATTTTACATAATGTAGTTTATAATTGCAAAAAGAAGTCCGATTCTCAGGAATAAAGCAGTTCCAAAGCGTACATTTTGCTCGTTTAGACAAGACGCTTCATTGCATTCTCTCGCAGTGTGAGCTTTTAACTTATTGCTGTTAGTGTTTGCAAAGGGCAGATCAGCGATCAGCGAGACTTCCTTTGTGTTTTCCCCACTCATCGTCCGCAAATTTGCACGGAGGATATTAAGCGTCACCAAGTTTGCTGAATTTTGCCGAGGCAAACATGCCACAATCTTGGAACAAACATACAAAATACAAGAAAGCGCCTTCATTCATTTTAACGCTCTCTCCATTTAAAAGATGCCCTTATATTACCAACTCAGAGCACGTTTCTTAATAAGTCGATGGGTCTGATGTTTTAACGGTTTCAACTAGAATTAGCCTAATGCATTGCACGTTGCCAAATGTCCTATCTTATTTTTTTACCACCTTGTTATTACACTGCCGCGCTAAGTAAGAACGCCGTATGAGCATTCGAGAGTATTGCCAAATTTCTCCGGATAAAACAAGTATTCATGAGAAAAATTATTCATTTGTCTACTCGAAATTTTCAGATATTTTAGATAAGAATGCGAACAAAGTTGTCGAAAAATTTTGAGGGAAAAATTCAGAATTTTCCAAGAAAATTCTGGTTTTATTTAAGTAAATCTGGCAACGTCTCAAGGCTCATACGGCGTTTCTCCTTAGTACGGCAGGATACATCAGACCACATTTGGACCGCGTTAAACAGAAAGGAACCAAGCCACATCAATTATTGCCTAATTTAATCGGGCAATTTAATTTTTAACATGAAAACGGTTGTGCGGATTTTTGTACAAATTTCAGTGAATTTTCTCCATGATACAAAGCAAATTCCTTAAAATTTTCAAAGGAATCGGCACAGACGTTCTCTCGTAAAAAATGCAATTTCCCTGTTAAATTCGGCAATAGCTGATGTGGCTTGGTTCCTTTCCGTTTAATGCGGTCCATTTTCTAGTGGTTTTCTCTCATCTCGATTTATAGTCTTTTCTTGCACTGAGGTTATTTTTTTCTGTAAATATTCGCATATTTTTTGTGATGTTTTCCTTGGGAAAAAGGATGGCGGATCGACTGGCCCATTTCTGGCGACAAAATGACCCAGATTCCGACGATGGATGTGTCTGAAAACGGCGACGTCCGAACACGTCAACGTTTCTCGTTCAACTTGAAACCGACGGCGACGCGTTTCCTTGACCGAGAGAGACCGAGAATAAGACCCCGCGTGTGATGTGACTCACCCAACTGCAATTAGGTGCTCCGCGCTGAAGGAGGGAGAGTTAATCTAAGATGAGCTTTAAATGCAGCGCAGCTGCACCGAGGAGCAATGATAATGATTCGCAGTTCGCCGACGACGGTGCATCATCTTGATTTGACGCACCGCGCTCATAGTTGTCAAAATGTGGTCTGCGCTCCTCGCAGTTCCGTCAACTTTAACCCCGATTGCGTCACCGTGGGTGCATCGCATTTTCACAGTGTTGCCAAACGGGTGGAAATCGAATATTTCCTTTTGAAAATCACCCAATTCCGAAAGTTTCAAAAATATGTTTCATTGAAGTAAATTAAATTTTTAAAATATTGGGACAAACTTCTGTATCTTTCTTTTTTCATCCTGGAAAAAACGATATAGTGCTGAGCACTGACTGTTTAGATCAAATGGAGCCAGCTAGTATGGCAGTAGCGCTGAGCCCTAAAACTTCATAGGTTCCAGCCCTACATACTGTAGGTCTCAGCAGTGCTGCCATAGCAGTTGGCTCCATTTGTTTTTTCCGTACATTGTTTTTTCCGTGATTATAAAAACAAATGTGTGAGGACTAAGGCAGTCTGGAAATTCCTGTGTGAATTTTTCCAATTGAGGGGTTTGAAGGATAAGAACGAGGCGCATAAGTGCTTTTTCTGCTATTTCAAAAAATACGTGTTTGACGTTTCAAAATACATGGAGCCTTGTGACGGAAATGAAGTTCAAACTCACTTTTTGATGCTTTAAAGTTGGATTTTAGTCGTGAAATTTTTCCAGAATATACTTTCAAACTAGTTTTAGTTGAGTTCATAAATATCCCAATTTTTTCAAAAACTGCCCTTATGCGGTCTTGTCCTTCAAACCCCTCAATTGTAAGTGTACAATTAAAAAAAAACCTTTATTTCATCTTTATTTTCATTTTTAAAAAAGATTTTTCGGACCTTTCACAAAGTCAATCTAGATGAGTCTCGCCATATTTTTTCTCTAAGTTCTAAAATTTATATATCACTGGCATGATCCTGCATCGTAAAAACGTTCAGAGTCAAATCTGGAGTGCATTCCACTCTGGAGCTTTTTTTGCTCTTGACCAAGCGAAGTGACGTAGGGGCGGAGAAAAATCAGCTCTCCTCGTAAAGTTCATTCCACTGTTACGGAACGGATTTAATTTCTTACTCTTTAATTACCCCCAGGTTATTTTGCATGCAAAATAAATGCAAAAATGAAATGCACCCCGGATTTTACTCTTGGACTCAAAACTTGTAGGCTTTTTACAGAAGATTGACAAAATGCACTAAAATCTCCCTCAAATCACTGAAAACTTTAGCTACGGGCCATGAACATTTTTTCCTGTTTTTTCTTCTTTTGTTCTTTGAAAGTTGGATCATTTTCAAACTAAAATGGTAGCATCTTAGCAGCGTTTAATGTGCCTCATCATATTTTCCCCCAATTTTTGAACTTTTAGTATTAGCCTGTTCTGCCGTGCTAAGGAAGAACGCGTGAGCCTTCAGATGTTGCCAGATTTCCTTCGATAAAATAGAATTTACCAGGAAAATTGTGAATATTTTTCCTCGAGTTTTTCATACAATACTGTTCGCAATTTAGTGTGAAATGTTTTTATGTGAAAATTTCGAGGAAAATTATCCATAACTTTTCCCAAAACCCATGTTTTACCCGGGGAATTTTGGCAACTCTCAATTGTTCTTACGGCGTTTTTCCTTAGTCCGGTAATTTTGCTATCTATTGTGACATTTTGACAGTCGCCACACGGGATTTCTGTACTGCCGTGCTAAGGGAGAACGACGTATGAACATTCGAGAGTTGCCAAATTTCCTTTGATGAAACATGTATTTCTGACGACATTCATGCATATTTTTCCGTGAAATTCTCATATATTTTAGGTTAAATTACGTGCTAAATTGTCTAAAAATTTGGAAAAAAGTATACACGACTTTCCTAATAAATTCGGTTTTTGTCGAAGGAAACTTGTTAACGTCTGAGGGCTCATGCGGCGTTCTTCTTCAGCACGGCAGTGTACAAGCTTAGATGAAATGGCAAACGAGCGAATGAGTTTATTGTTGCAGTCGAGGCTGGGGTTGGGGGAGTCATTACCATTCAAGCGGCGCGCCAGCTTTTGTAATCTCACAGCTCACACGTGATGTGGTCGCAACTCCTAGTAAGTCGTAACGCATGCGCAGACGTGAAAGTATCACCCGCGCTCTCGATCGGAACCCGCAGGGAAATCCATCCGTGGAAATCCATCCGTGGAAATCCATCCGTGGAAATCCGACAGTCTTCTCAACGCAGCTGCAGGACTTAAGGCCTCGATTGACGATCAAATTCCCGAACCAATTCCGATCAAAGTAGCATGAAAGTGTCGGGAGTCATCAGTCTTAAACTCATTAATTTGCTTCATTTTAAAATGAAAACTTGGCAGAAATGTTTCCTGTGGCAGGAAATGATGAATGGTGGCACTCTGTTCTGATTTTACTTTGAGCAAAAAAGTGCGGCCCGTCAAAATTTGATGGTAGATGGTGACCACCAGTCATCAGCATGTCTACTTTGATCGGTATGGTTCGGAATTTGATCGTCTATGCAGGGCTTACGTCCAGGTGCCTGGTAAGTCTACCCGGAATTTTTGGTACACAGCTATTTATTTGGCCCTTTTTATGTTTCTTGGGTCGCTACATCAAAATCTGAAGTTTTACACGTTTCTGGTGTGCATTTGCCGCCATTTTGAAAAACTGTCCTAAATAGGCCTTTTTTGCGGTTTTTTTAAAAATAGCGGCTACGCATAAGAAAAAATCCCGGATTTAGTTAATGATTTAAATAGCTGACCTAATTTGGAAGACAATTGTATATAAATATGCTAGGTTCACTCAGAAATACAGGAAGATACAGCATCGTGAACATCGCACCCGTTCACGTTATCGCGGCGCAACCATCAGCGCGGTCGGGCTCACCATGGTCCGCCAAGTTTCGAAGCGTTCCGAAATTCCTCAATTTTTGAGCAAATCTAGCATGTTTATATCCCATTTTCCTCCAAATTACATATCAACTATTCAAAACATTAACTAAATCCGGGATTTTTTCTTATACGTAGCCGCTATTCTAAAAAAAAAACCGCAAAAAAGGTCTATTTAGGTTATTTTTTCAAAATTGCTGCAAATGCACACCAGTTACGTATAAAGAAACTTCAGACTCGGACTCAGCGACCCAAAAAACTTTACAGAGACCAAAAAATAGGTGTGCACCCGAAATTCCAGGTAGCTTCATTTTTAACTATTCTGGACTATGTTGCGTTCCCGAAAAGCGTAATGAGGGCAGTTACCTATCCAATGATTTTAGGGGTCGTCCATGTATTACGTCCAATTAAGGGATGGGGGGGGGAGGTCTAGCGGTGGGTGACACTGTGACAGGGAGGGTAGGTCAAGCCAAGAATGAAAATGTTCCCAAGCAAAAATGATTATAAAGTATTTACCTGTTTGTTGATGATGTCAACTACTTGTTGATTCGATTCCGCATTGATATCAACGCAAATGACATCACAGCCGAGTTGAGATAACTGGATTGCAAGTTGTCGACCTATGCCATGCCCGGCACCAGTAACCTGTGCAACAGAGAAGAAGAACAAACTTTAGGGATGTAGCTTAGAAAGCTTCCATTTGTACATTCACTGAATAGCGTAAATTCTGGAATTGCTCCCTGAAAATTCTGATTTTTTTTACGGTTAGTCCTTAATTTTATGTAGTAAGTGCGCTTTTTCCAAATTTTTCAAAGGTTTACTAATTTAAAACTAAATTGTATCACTGAGAATAAATGTGAGTCGTTTAATTGGAAAATAACCCATCTCTAATTCTTTTAAATGTTGGTTTCATTCAGATCACCCAAAATCGATAAAACTATTAGTCGCGTCGACTTTTTTTCAGCTGTGGCGGGCAGTTTGAAACAGTTGCAATATTCCATTTTTATGGGTCCTCTTTACCCATGGGCAAATTTCCCGCCAAAATTTAAACGAAACCAACGCTACTCAGCGTTTTGTCGATTTTGGATGCTTGAATAAATACTTAAATAAGTGCTTTATGGCAATTTCTTGCCAATAACGGGGATTTTATAGACACCGCCATAAGTTCTCAAAACAAAGGGTAAGAACATCACTCTATAATTGTATTCGGCCGTGCTAAGGGAAAACGCCGTATTTACCTTCAGGCGTTGTAAAATTTCATTTGATAGAACATGAATTTCCTGGTAAACTTAAGAATATTTTTCCTCTCATTTTTCGGATAATTTTCTTCGCAATTTCACCCAAAGGTCCTGAAAAAATCAAGGAAAAATATGAATTACTTTCATTAAAAATGGACGTTTTGTCGAAGGAAATTTGGCAACTCTCAAATGTTCATACGGCGTTCTTCCTTAGCATAGCTGTGTTGGGTTAGGTTAGGTCAATTTTTATTTGAGCCCTGAAAAGCGTGGAGTTTTACGGACGACAGGGGTAATTTCGAAGAGCAGTTACGTCTTTGAGTCAGCAAAGCATCAAATGGACGTATTTCTGTCAAACGGAACTATGTGCATTATGATGTGAGCCCTATTATGCATGTATTCTTATGGGTCTCAGGACTCATGTCTTAATGCACATAGCTCCATTTGACAGAAATACGTCCAAATGAATGAGCCGAGCACTCGTGCATCTGAGTTCACGCATAATTTAATTATCTCCAGAATCTCCTCAGATCGGCTAAGTTACAATGTCACTGATCTATTACCTCTTGAGCTCTCGATTAGCGTGCTCGAAACGAGTTTGCCGCTAAAATAAACGACAGGTGGGAGCCACTAGCCGGAGGCAATGTCCGGCGTTACAACGTCTTCTGCAAATAAAGTATACCTCACCGGAGTGAATGATTTTCGTCAGTGCGTGTATTAGCAACCAGTTGGATGATCGGTAACATTTTCAGAATATTTTTGAAGTATTATGTACATTTTGGATGGATCTCTAAATTGGAAAAATGGACGTATATATGCTTAAGGAACTATTGATAGACAATGTGCTCAGGATTTGCATGCTACGCACACAGTTTCCTTTATCTTTGATTTTAATTTATTTATACTTAGTTCCTTTCAGCATTGATACGTCCTAATAACTCTAATTCTATATAAATAAGACGATTCTTGTAGTTGGATCAGAATCAGTCCGATCGTTCATGTTCGATTGGTCAAGTAGGAAGCTACTCGATTTTGAAAATGTGGTCGTTATTGTACTTCTCGGTAACAAGTCAGAATTATTATTTCGATCGATAATACGATACGACTATACTGTCGTGCTGAAAAACGCCGTATTAACATTTTAGACATCACCAAATATCTTCTCGAAAACAATTTATTTTTCTTCTTTTTTTTACGAAAATGGCTCATTTTCTTTACGATTTTCAGATGCAGTAGATTCAGTTGCGAAGAAACTCCCTGAAAAATCAAGAGAAAGTTTCTCACATATTACCTCAATAAAATTTATTCTTTCAAAGGAAATTTGGCAACGTCTAAAGACTCATACGGCGCTCCTTCTGCAGAATGGTGTGGAGCGGTGAAGAAAACCCCTTGATACAACTATTCGAACTCCGAGGATGTCTGTGCTGCAGACACACTGAATTGAAGGCGCTATGGATGTGTTTCCCACGCTGCAAATATTGTGATGTGCAAAACAAGCTTTTATGAGTAGCTTGCGAAGAACCACCGATGAAATGGAAGAGTGCCGAACTGTTCTTTGCTACCATTACCTCCCGATAAACGTCTTTAACTAAAATAACGACAAAACATCAGCGTTTTGGGGAAGCACATAGAAAAGGCTGTTGTTTTAGCAGGAACTGACTTATTGTATTGGACTAAAAGCCAAGCATAGCATTTTGTATGACTTCTCATCTCAGATTAGCGGCGAGTGATGGTGAGGAAAACTGCCCGCGGACGCGGTGAATTTGAAAAAGCGCCTTGAGGACTGCGCTATTATTGCGTTAGGGAGCAAACATTAGACTTTTCTGATGTGTTCAACGAGATTTTTATGCAATTTTATTTGTGGTAAATTCACTCATTTAGCGTAATCTCTTGTGTGCAACATCAAGCTGATTATTGAAATTGATAGACAAAGCGATAGACGAATAAGACAAAGGGAAAATGAAGCTATCCTATTTGAGTAAGGTGGTTGCAGTGAAAAATTGAGGTAAGTAATAGAATAACGAGCGGCGACCCACGAGAGACCCCTCATCAGTTAGTCCATCATTTTCCCTTTTAGTCCAAAAGAAACATCTGCACCAATAGGATTGCTCCATTGTCCGTTTCCCTCTTTTTTTCTATCGCCTTGTCTATCAATTTCAATAATCAGCTCACTGGTGAACTTAACGTGATTTTCGTGCAATTTCGTTTCAACCAATAGTTTCGCTTTTCCATTTGTCTCTTTTGTCCATCGCTTTGTCTTTTTTCAACAATCAACCCGCTGTTGCCCTGGTAAAAATTGGCGACAGGAGGTGCGTTTCAAAATACCATAGGAATTCTTATAGCCGACTAAAGAAGGCTATTGAAAATCATATAGCTGGCTGTAGAAAGCGAAGCAAATCATATAGCCGGGCTATACGAAGCTATAAAAAAGGATACAGTCTGGCTATAGTTCCTATCGCCGGGCTTTACACTTTATCACCATTGGCTATAAAAGGTTATAAGAAACTGTGTAGAAATTCGTGTGCTTTGGAAATCATTAAGTTTGTTATGGAACTACCTTTATATTTACAAAACACACGTTATATTTTCCTTTAAAATATATTTTTTTTCATTAATTAAAATGAGAATAATCCATGCAGAGTGTGCAAACATTTCAAAATCATGAGTTGAAAAACGCTGACTCCGCGATATTAATTATTCAAGCCTAACACAAAGCGGAGCGGCGACGTATTGGCGCCTACAAACCTAACAGGGATACTTCACGCATTGCGCAGCGACGCACTGGCGCCTACAAACCTAACAGGGATACTTCACGCATTGCGCAGCAACGCACTGACGCCTACAAACCTAACAGGGATACTTCACGCATTGCGCAGCGACGCACTGACGCCTACAAACCTAACAGGGATACTTCACGCATTGCGCAGCGACGCACTGACGCCTGCAAACCTAACAGGGATACTTCACGCATTGCGGGTGTGATCATCAAGATTTTCGTGCAATTTTACTTTTAAATTTTACTCATTTGGTAAAATCTCTCGTGCGTAGAAGACACTGCCGAAAAAATAGTGAAGTTGATTTAACATTCTGGATGTAAAAACGGTGTGCGAGAACTCAAAAAATGTTGAATTACCCGCCATATTAGTTACTTTTACATCTTGACATTGCAAAAGTAACTGCTGTAGCGGTTAGTTCAGCGTTTTGTGAGTTCTCGCACACTTTTTTTACATCCGGAATGTTAAATCAACTTCACTTTTTTTTTCGGTAACACATTTCACGTCATAGTTAGGTTAATATTATGAATAATTATTCGTATTGACTAATTAACCCATCAATTTATTAGACCTGGGACTTCATATGGACCGAAATGTTTATGATTTTATACTCTCTATTGATTTCATGATTAAGATATGATTAATCTCTCATTATTTAGCTACTCACATACTTGAGTTCTCAAGTGCGACTTTTCTTTTGAATATTTGTAGACTGAATGTTATATATATTTTCTATGAATAAAAAAAAAAAAAAAAAAAAAAAAAAAAAAAAAAAAAACACATTTCACGTAGGACGAGGAAAACATTTAAAAAATGTCGAAATTCAATACACCACCCCTTTATTTAATGCCGTTTTATTTATTTAATTTTTATTTTGAGGTAAAACGGCAACCGCGAGCGGAATGGGCAGTAGCCACGAGGCGCTAGCGCAAGGTGAGAAAACGGGCGAGGAGCGCGGTTATACGGTGTAAACGCGGATCATGCCCGTTTCCTCCCGTTAATCGGGATTCTGCTCCAACTCGGAGATTAAAAGATGTAGCCGGTCTTGACCGACATTTTAATTGTTTCGCGCGCGCCGCCGGCCGCCGCTGCCACTGCCTACTCGCCATCGCTCCTTCTTCTTCTTCTTCTTCTTCTTCTTCTTCTTCTTTTCAAACCAACCTTCTTCTTCCTTTCCCTCCCCGAAGAATATTCAATCACATTTTTCCACGGCGATAAATTATCAAGCTCGTCAGCGCAGCGGCGCGGTGAGATGCTCAGTAGTCGATAAATTCGGCTTAAGTGCTTGAGTAAACATTATCGCTTTTAAGCTGAAATAACTCATCTATCTACCTATACTGCCGAGCTAAGGAAAAACGCCAGATGAACCTTCAGACGTTGCCAAATTTCCTCCAATAAAAATCGAATTTACTGAGAAAATTGCGAATATTTGTTTCCAAAATTTTCACTTAATGGTTTAGGTACGCAATTAAATCTAAGATGTCTGAAAGTTTCAAGGGAACATATAAACATGTAATTTCGTTAAAATTACATGTTTTATCGAAGGAAATTTGGCAACTCTCGAATGTTCATGCGGCGTTCTTCCTTAGCACGGCAGTGTAATTCGGTGTCGGGCCCACGATTCGTCTTTTTTTAAAAAAAAGAACGTGACTACATCTCAATGTTGCCAAATTTTCCCGCGTGAATTGCATTTTTGCTTAGAGAATTTTTGAAAATGTTTGATGAAAATTTCACTTGATTTTCTCCTGATCTCATGCAAAAATTGAACAAATTTTCGATTAAAATTATGAAGGTTTGTCCTCGTAAAAATTGAATTTTTTATGTTCTCTCGTGCGAGAAACGATCACGGGTTGCTCGAGGATTGACCGTTGCCGAGGTTCAAGCTATAATTTGGATGGATGTTGCGTTCGGCTTGACGATTTAAATCTATTTCGGCTAGACAACGAATGGACATACAAGACGATCAGTGGCTGATTTGCATAGTTTATTGGATGTCTTTCAGCGTGGACGAGATATATCTATTTGCTTCAGGAGATTTTGATACCGTGTATTTGCTGGGGGAATGCGATGAGAAGATACGACGTTTTTTTCTTGAGTTTTAATGCAGACGGATAGCGATTGCTTATTAGTAATCAATTAATGGCTCACGTGGAAAAATGCGTTTCTCAAGTGGATAAAAGTAAGCATGAAGGAACCAACCCAAATTTAGATAAAAATTAATTAAAAGCAACAGTAAGAGCTTTTTTAAACTTAACTAACCAAGTATTTTTTCCCATCAAAAATACCAAAAAAGCATGGGGTTTTTAATATTTAATTAAATGTACAACTGGAAGCATTTAAGGTTGAAAAAATTTAAATTTTTGAAAATTTCTTTCCCATCGTGAGTCGCACGGAATCATAAAACTTCAAGTTTCAATCAGTTTCCATCGATGCTGTCGAGTATCCTCTTACTAAAGGGTCAAAAGAGCCTTCTCAGAATTCTCGCTTCCGTTTCGCACTGCCGTGAGAATTTTTAAGAAAATGCTTTTTTGAAAGGTATCAAATATTTACAGAAAATTGAACGATTCAAATCGGGGAAATATTCTAGAAATATTAAATTTAAAATGGTAATTTTTAGCATTGCAGATGCAGGTGTGCGTTTCTCAAAGTAAAAAGTTGTTTGAGTTGATCGCATATTTCATCGGACGGTCAGTGCCGTTTTCAGCGCTTGTCAAAATTCATCAGTGAACGCCTTGTGAGGGTATGACCTCTCAAAGGTCACTTCCGGGGTGAGATGGATTATCTCTTTTATTTTATTATTATGAAATCCTCTGAGGTTCACTCTCAGGTTCTTTGAAATTTTCATTTTTTTTTGCACCTTTAGCGTTTTAGTTGTGTGATTCTGATCTGTGAGCAGTATCATAGATCATACAGAAAAACCAACCAAATATTTTTATTGACATTTCCAGAGGCACTGCTATGGCACTTATATAAAATTACACGAAATATTCGAAGTGGTGATGATCGATTAATCTCGATAATAATTGATATAACGATGAAGAAGTCATATCTTGTAGCAAAATGCAGTGAAGTTTCGATTGTCTACGTTGGAAAGAACGAGAAACAACTTTATGATTTAAAAAAAAAATAAGAATACTCTAAAATACAAAAATGTAAAATAAAATGTTAAATCTTTTTCTAGCTTTGTATTAGTAAGATTTGGTACGATTGACTACGTTGGATGGAACGAGAGACAACTTTATGTTTTAATAAGAAAAAAATAAGAATAAAAATACAAAAATATACTCTAAAATACAAAAATGAAACATAAAAAGTACAATTTTTTTTAGCTTTGTATTGTTGACGAGGAGAATGAAACTTACTGAAAGTTAAAACATTATTTCCGCGACGATAAATTGTGTTTTGAAAAAAAAAAAAAAAAATTCTTTAGATCATGCGGAATGTTCATGAAATTTAAAACATAATAATCAATCAAATAATTATTATCAACGGTTGCACATAATTTAAACTTTCATATAGATCGACTGACGTTGACGTTGACGTTGACTGACAACGTCGAGAGACTCTAGGCAGTTGGCATTTTTCTATTTCCATCGTCGTTATGAACCACACTTCTCTCAGCACCTACAATGTGGATTTATGATCGAGGAAAATAATCTACCTTTGACTGCCTGCGAAAAAGCGTTTCATCATCCGGTTCAAGGGCTGAAGGAACCCAGCGCCGTGCAAAGTGCAGGCATTTACCGGCACCGAGCTGCTCGCGCGACCTTGCAAAAACCGATGACGTATGTCAGTCCGAGTAAATTGAGGTAGATGTAATGAGTACAACGGGGCTCTGATTGGCTGATAGCCTCGGGCGCCATTAACGTACTGCACATAAAACGTGACTTGGGTGAACCTCTATGATATGTCGGGACGGGGAGCAGAAAGATTTGTCCAGATCTTTATCCATAAACCTACAAATAATCGACGGGGGCCGGGGACCCATCGAGCCATTGCGAAATGCTTCGGTTCAAAATTTGTAGTAGATTAATTTTGATTTTATAACCCTCCGGAATCGATGTGTTAGTTTTATTATTTTTTACTCTTTGTTTTCAAACTCTCCAACTTCTTTTAACAAATTTTTAAACGAGAAGTCAAAGCTCATAATTGAAGCAAGGACTTGAACATGTCCGCGCGTTATTCGCAGATACTGGGGCAATCATGCTTTTGTCAGTGGATGGATTGAACCAGAAAACTGTATTTTACGTTGTCTTAACTCCATCTCGTTTTTACACAGAGATTTAAAAAACTTTGCGTCTCAAAAATTTCTCTGAGTTCTCCTCAGATTTTGAAGCTCATATATCTACACCATCTCATGTTCAACATGAGGAAGAATGAGACATTTGGTCCGGTGTATATGTATATTTAGGCTGAATTTGATTCAATTCGTGCGATTACTGTAAGCTCTTTGAGTCCCAAAATGTTCATTTCATCCCTAGTCGCTTAGTCAAAAGAAGAAGCGAGAATGTCGTCTTGAGTGGGAAGAGATTGAAAATCAGTAAAATTGTTTGCACGTAACCGGAAAATTTAATAAAAATCAGCCGAACTGTTTTTACGTTGTCTAACTCTCCGCGATATTTCATTGTATTTTATACATCAATGGTGAAACTCCCAGAGCACGTATCTCAGTTTGCGACAATGCAGACTTCCTGACATCCTTTATTTTCAAATGGAAAACTATACTCGTCGTCAAATCTTAAAAACTTCCATGATTTCCCTTTCTGTGCGAAGCAAACTCTTAGAAAACGTCAAGGAAAGATGTAGATTTGTTCTCCTTTACAAAAACAAAACAGGAGAGGAAATTTTTAAATACCGCAAAGAGTTACGTGGTTATGGAGTTTTGCCGTCATATATGCCTTTTAGGAAAACTGAACAATATAACGCCTTGAAACTTTTCGTAAATACTCCCGAGATTACGGAGAATCAGGTGTAAAGGCAAAGAGTTACATCGTTTTTTGTAAGAAAAAAATGAAACATGACAGAAAATTTAGACGACTGATAGAGTTAGGCTGATTCTGGTGAATGCTATTCAGTCTACTGATGAGCCTCCTCTACAATCAAGTTCCAGACTCTTAATCATTATATCAGAGACTGCTGAACTCATAGGAGATGCGATTAATCTAAACTTGACAACACTGGAAAGTTTCTCGTAAAACTTTAAAACGGAAATCTAGAGAAAAAAATTCCACTGTCAGTTTTTTCTTTAGAAGGTTCCAGCAAAGCTGCGGCCGTGGCCGCAACACAACGGTTTGACCGAATCGTCCGCGATCATTAACCTCTGATTGGCGGGGCGAACCAAAATCTCGTCTCAATATTTTAACGATGGAAATGTTTTTCGTTAAAGTGCTATTCCACGAATCTTCCTCTTCTCTAAGAAACTTTTTTAAGAAAATGAGGGATGCATTTGACCGCACGGGAGAGGTCCATCGACAATCATCATTTGTCTGAGGGTCGCCGGTCGCCTCTACGCCATTAAAATTTCGATTAAAATTAATTCTGTCTGCTCATCTCTGAAAGCTGACTTTAACGAGAGTGGGCCCTAGGCAAAAGAGCTCTTGTCAAATGGTGCAAAGAGCTCATTTTCTAATGGGAATTTATAATGTTGTGTAATTTGTCCGTATCACAGGAATTCGAACTTCTATGTGTCGCTTAACTAAATCTTACGTCTGCTAAAAAGGTGTTGGTAAAAAAAAGTTTTTCGTCAACGTGGAGCGCAAAATATCAAATCCTTGAGGGTCAGCGTGAACCAGATATCGTACCTAATTAACATCACTGAAAACTGTAGCCTTTGCAACATGCATGCCCCAAAAAACCTAGAACATCTGTAATTGGACTGCCCATCATATAAAAACATTAAAGAGCACTATCTATCCACAAGAGCTAAACTCAATTCTATAGGACTCAGAATTAGACGCCTTAAAATGACTTTTATGCCTATAGACTGTGTCACACTATCAAAATACTCCATCAAAATGTCAAAGTCAAGTGCTGTGAAACCAAGTCATCGAATAAGCCAATCATAACACCTGACCTTGATAATTTGATGGCTATGGATAGTGGGACACAGGCTTATGTTTCCTATGCCCTAATCATTCGTGCATTTATAATAAATGAGTAAAATGTATGTTAAGTGGAGTTTTGCTTGTGTGCGCAAGATTATGATTGTAAATTTGTATGAAATTGTCCGTTTCAACCCCGCCCCCCCCCTTAATAAATCCAACCACGATGATAAAGGTAAAGTAAATTATTTTATTCACACTCAACGCATCTTTAGTGCATTCCGTAAACTTAAACGCTCCCGACGCACACTGGATCGAGTCAAGAGGAGAGGTCGGACAAAATTTGGAGACTTTAAACGCCTATAACTCCGTTTATATAAAGTTTAAGGGTCTGAAATTGACTTAGTTGGTTTCCTCGTAAAATTTTCTTCAAGCAGCACCCTTTATAATTTAAAATATAACGAACTAAACATCAAAATTTGCAGTTTTAGTACAAAATGTCATGTCCGACCTCTCTGACTGACTCGATCTACTGTGCGACGTGCACTGGTAAAAAAAAAAACCTCTTGGTTCAAGAGTGCAGTTTCTTGTCGCCGGATTTAAGAGTCTAGACTCTTGTTTCAAGCGGATTTTGAATTGAGTCAATGCAAAATCCGCTTGAAACAAGAGTTCAAGACTCTTAAATCCGGCGACAAGAAACTGCACTCTTAAGTCAATGCACCGCGGCATTGGTCCAAGAGGTATTTTTTACCAGTGTGACCTTGACGCCACGAGACTCCATGAGCGCAGAGTCGCATCTTTAATATGTTTAGTCTATGGGTGCATCCTACTCAAAAAACCGGGACTGGCGTTTTTTGTTGAGCGGTGACCGCACCGGTGAGCGGTGGCGGGTCGATGTTCGGTCGGAAGAGTGGAAAAATTTACTTACGAGGGCGATTTGGCCGTTGACATCCTTGAGCGGGAGGGGTCGGAGGAGTCTCCATGCGGCCCGGATCACGTAGCCCACGGTTCGGAGGAGGACGCTGAGAACGGCCAGGAGGAACTTGCACGTCTCCAGCAGCTGCTTCTCCGATTTGATGGGACTCGTCTCCATCGTGCAGCCTCTGGCATCCCGAGCTCCCAGCTCCTCTGAAATCCGTGAAGAAAAAGAATTATTGTCAGATTAAAAAATCAAACAGGTCGGAAAGCTTTAATACAATCGTTCTGGAGAAAAGCTCAGCTGTTCCCAATGTAGGCGCGCTTCAAAGTTCCCCACACCGAAAAAAAATTCTCGGCGTTTTTACCAGGGTCCGTTGGCACCTTTACCATCTCACTTTTTTTACCAATTATTGGTAATTTTACTAAGACAGACTGGTAAGTTTACCTAAAAACCGGTATTTTTCAGTGGCGTGGCGTGAATAATCGATTATCGATATCTCGCCATTTGAAGCTACGGTAAAGAATCGATTACTAAGGTGTTCGCTGCGAACACCCTGATAATCGATCTTTTTTCATAGGTTTAAATGGCACAACAATCGATATATCGCAATTCACGCCACGCCACTGGTATTTTTACTGTTTTTTTTTCAGGTAAGAATGCCACTTTTATTGGTAATCAATTCCCGGTAACTTTACTATTTTATCTCGGTAATTCTACCACGGTCGATAAAAAATATTGGCGTTTTTACCAAGGTCCAGTAAAATTACCGAGAAAGTTCAATAATTTTACCGAGATTCTCGGTAAAATCACCAATTTTATAAATGGTAATTTTACCAAGAAAAAACTGGGATCAAATAGGACTCTGAATTCTTGGTAATTTTACCCTTTTCTTAGTAAATACACCGAGATTTTTTTTTCAGTGCATAAAGATGAGCACCGATGAGATGAAATAACTCGCTCACCAAAATTTCAACTATCAATTTTGAAGAAGCTACACTACCGCTAAAAAAATAAAGTAGTCTCATCATCTGTGCTTTGTCATCAGAAGCACTAACTTTAGTACGATATCACTACTACCACTACCAACATATCGTCACCTTTCGGCCAAAGTATCACAAGCGCCATGCGACAATTAAAATTTCCGTCGCCATTTTATTTTTTTCGGAGAGATTTTTCAACGAAGCTGTTCGAAAATTTCACTGAATTTTCATGTGCTGCCGATAAAATTCAGTGAAATTTCAAATAGATTCAACCAACAATTTCTCCGTAAAAAAATAAAAATGGCGGTGGAAATTTTCAAACGTCGCATCCCTGGTAAAAATTGGCGATAGGAGCTGCGTTTCAAAATACCATGGGAGTTCTTATAGCCGACTAAAGAAGGCTATTGGAAATCATATAGCTGGCTGTAGAAAGCGGAGCAAATCATATAGCCGGGCTATACGAAGCTATAAAAAGTATACAGTCTGGCTATAGTTCCTATCGCCGGGCTTTACACTTTATCGTCATTGACTATAAAAGGCTATAGGAAATTGTGGAGAAATTCGTGTGCTTTGGAAATCATTAAGTTTGATACGGAACTACTTTAATATTTACAAAACACACATTATATTTTCCTTTAAAACATATTTTTTTTCATCAATTAAAATGAGAATAATCCACACAGAGTGTGCAAACATTTCAAAATCATGAGTTGAAAAACGCTGACTCCGCGAGATTAAATATTAGAGCGTAACACAAACGGAGCGGCGACGCACTGGCGCCTACAAACCTAACAGGGATACTTCACGCATTGCGCAAACGCGCATTGACGCCTACAAACCTAACAGGGATACTTCACGCATTGCGCAAACGCGCATTGACGCCTACAAACCTAACAGGGATACCTCACGCATTATACGCAATGCGTAAAGTATCCCTGTTAGGTTTGTAGGCACCAATGCGCGCTTCGCGCTCTCTGCCCGCCCGCTGCGCCGCAGCGTGCCACGGCGTCTGAAGCAACTATCACACACCAGAGGTATTGCACATTATCATAAGAAATTGAAGGCGCTCCAACATATTAAGAATGACTGGTATCCTTCAAAAGTACGGAGCTTTCCTCGCAAAATAAATCAAGATACTATGGCACAAAAAGAGAGCGGTAGTCCAAAAACTAACCAAGTCCTAGTATCCGTATTTAGTAACGTCTAGCATAAACTTTATCGTCTGGCTGTTGCTTAATCACCATCGGCTATGAAAGGCGGTAAGAAATTGTATAGCCGGCTACAAATGCTATTGGAAATCTTACAGCCGGCTTTAGGTCTATAGTATTTTGGAACACACATTCTACTGCCAATTTTTACCAGGGATGGCGCTTGTGATACTTTGTCCGGAAGGTGACGATGTAGTCTGTCGAGCACAAGTAGAGGCACAGATGAATTTATTGATGAAACTGCTTAAAAATGACGACAATCAAACCAAAAAAGTCTGAAATCCTTTCCTAAACGCGCAATTTTTATACTTCACATCATAAATTTTCAAATTCTCCGCATCCGTTGACACTTTTCTCCATGTGATCGGCAACTAGGGTTGCCCACACAGAGATGTGAGGAAACCTAACGTAAACCTTCAAACAATCTCGTAAACTGTCATCAATCTTTCTCAGTGTGATGTCTGCCATTTTAAATCATTGTTTCTTCTTTAAATGAAAAATAAGTCTGTATTAACTTGACTTAAGAACGTGTATATTCTCGACAAATTAATAGTCTCTTAAAGAAGTCCTGCGGAGAAAACACATGCAATTGAAGCATATGCACTTGTTTGGGACTGCATAACGATTCATTACGTTTTCAAAATGGTTTAATGACTTCCCGTGGTTTGTTATCTTTCCTTAGATGTTTATCAAAATACGTTAGCTTCTAATGGACATCGCACTTGATTTAATTCAGCTGCGTTATTCTAATATATCGGATCTATAATTCGAACTTATTGTCAGAATATTTGATTTATGAGAACGATAAAAATTAACGAATTTCATTTTTTCACGCCTTATTTTTTCTGAATTTTATACATAGTCTCAATGTTGATTTGTAAAGGCTTCTGGCAATTAAAATAAGCTCAGGAGTTACACACTTACACACCCACAACTCAAGTTGTAAGATTTTAATAAATCAATCATCTCTTTTCTGAACTTATTTAATATTTTTATCGCAAAAACCATGAGCAAACCACCTAATTTCTCTGTTTGTTGTGCTAAGCACGCCTACAGTTAAAATTTTGACACTCTATTTGCATCTGAAAGGAAGTGCGTCGTCAACCTTTTCTATACCTCCAGACACTTAGGGTTTCCTAAAGCTTACTAATTTACAAAGCTTAGTACAGTAAAATTTCACTTTTTTTGTTTTTTATCAGTAATGCTAATACTATGAGTAATATTGAAAGTCGAAGTGTAATTTCAGCGTAAAAGTGTATTTATCTGCATATCGTTGAAATATCTAAATAATACACATAGGAGGGTTGTGTGACTAATTGTAAGACTTCTCTCTCATTTTGTCATTTATGTCTGCCTATTCCATTTCAGAAGGAGAAAAGTACGTTTTGATTACCAGGTTTTACAGATCTTCCTGTATCTCGTCCTTTAGGTGTAGTCTCCCAAGTTTCTTTTTCTTTCTCGAACGATGCGTTAAGGTTTCTCCTTGTCCGCGTATTACTGTTTGAATGACAAGCGGAAGAAAGGCTCTTGATTTTTTTCCCCTCCTGCCTTTGCATTCCAGAATTCTGAAAATCAAAATTAAATCCCAGTTGGTCTAAATCAACTTGATTTTCCTTTCCCTTGGGATTTGAGAATCTTTTTCGAAGGCGTTCCTTACTTTCCACTGTCGCACTTTTCGGAGAATTATTAGAAGACGAGGTTGACAAAACAGTCCTTGCTGTCTGCTGCGAGGACACTTCCGTAGTTCTAAACGGCGAACCATTAGTTTTACACCCCTTCTCTTTGAAATAATCATAAGCAGAGATAAAATCATCTTTCGTGAGCTTATCTTTGGGGCCTCTATTGAATTTATAATAAGAGGAAGATTTGAGTATTAGCACTAGATGTCTACATCTATCACAACACCATGCGGCCTTTTTGTGACAGCAGAAAACATCCTGAACACCGCGTATCGTGTCACCGGGAGGATTACATTGAACACATTTTAACCAGCGATCCGCGTGGTGTTCGCATTTGAATTCATTTGCAAATAAATACATGTAACCCATACTGCATTTGTATGAAAAGCCAATGCACAGTAGTTGAAACGGTAGCCGGTTATAACCGATGATAAAAGAGAGAGCACTTGTCTTGCACTGCGCACTATTTGAACTGAACTATACCGTTAATTGTTACGTAAGGTACTGTTCCGGGCTAATATTAACCCCGCCTCCTTTCTCTTTGAATGCATTTATGATGCAAATGTGAACCCCTGCGATGTTTTTGGTATGCCATTAAAAAAAAAAGACACTCTTCGGCAATAATAATTATCAATTCATCGTCAGATTTCAAAAAGTGTATGCAGCGCAGTTAGAGAAATAGACTTATTTAAAATTCTTTGCCGAATTATAATCGTTTGTTTGTGCGACCTAACTTCAAAATTGTGTTTCTCTGAAGAAAATTGATTATCAAAATTTTAGGGTTAGTAATAGCTTCTGATTTTTTCAATTTTATTTACTTATTTATTTCTTAATTGTTTGACCTCTCATGCAATTAACATCTGCGTACCTACTCTGCTCAGTATAAAAACAACCCATTTCTACATAGAGTCTTCAATCGCTTAAATTTCCAGGAGAAAATAAGCAAAAACTTTGGTATCGCCGTATGTAAGTCTCTTTATGATAAATTAACAACATACACCAGATACATTTATATATTATTCCAAACTGTTGGCCCCAATCAGTTTTTCCTTGAATTCCCACTATTATTCCTCCGAGTCAGGTTGTTTACAAACTAAATGATTCAAATCAATGACCCAAGTGCGAAACCACGTATCTCTATTTGTGACGATGTAGACTTCCTGTCATACTTTACTTTGTCTATGGAAAACAAGTCAACGTAATTTCCTGAAAACTTCCTAGATTTCTCCTCTCTATGGAAGAATATTCTATACAAATTTTATGGTATGATGTTCGCTTGTTCCTATTCGAAAAGTAAAATAGGACCAGAAATTTTTAAACATTGCAATGAAGGGGCTTAGAGGACAAGGCGCATAAGTGCAGTTTTTGAAAAAATGGAAATATTAATGATTTCGACTAAAACTAGTCTTAAAGCATATTCTGTAATAAAAAAATTCGCTCCCTAACTCCAATTTTTAAGCATCAAAAAGTGAGTTTGAACTTTTTTTCCGCCGTAAGGAACCATGTAATGTCGTAACTTCAAACACGTATTTCTCGAGACGGCAAAAACTGCACCTATGTGCCTTTGTCCTCTGAGCCCCTTAATGGAGATACGAGGTTTCGCACTTTGGCTATACTGAAATATTTCCCGCAATTATTTACTCATTTTCTTTATTTTTATTTTATTTATTTTATTTATTTATTCTTTTGCTTTTTGCACATTTGGCTTCACAAAAACGTCATTTTCTAAATAAAGGTACTGATAGGTATAAACATATTTACATACAAATCGTCTTAAATTCATTCATTGACATTCAAAAATTCATTGATTGAGTACGGGCATTTTGCAATCAAATGCCTTGTGGCCAGCTTACCGAATGTTGGACTATATACGCTTTCCTGTATAATATTTGGCAATTTATCAAAGAATTTCCATGCCTTTGTTAGGTATGCGTCGTTCTCTGATAAACTGCTAAATTGGTGATATCTTGTGCCATACCCATGTGTCTCTGCCTTATCTCCCTTCAGCCTTTTAGCCAGTAATTTTAAGTGACTCATAATTATTTTGGCCGGTAGGTCGGTTCTCAAGTTCAACTCAAAATTTTGGCCGAAATGGCAGCATGGTCGAGCACTGAGTATGATCACTGGCAATTAGACAAACCTTGACCTTAGCAATGAGCTTTGCGCAGCGGACGAATAAGAAAGGGAGAAGAGCACGCGTTATTCGGCTCTTCTGTTGTCTTCACGCGATCCGCTCGACCTTGCGCTCACTCACCAGTCGCTGCTGCTGTGTTAGTCGAGATAATTTATGCAGATAATGAATCATAATCAATTTCGGCAATCGATGATCAGGCATAAATCAGAGGCTTATCCACTTGCACTTCCGTCGGAATCCGGAGATCGCGAATGAATCCGGCCGTGCTAAGGAAAAACGCCGTACGAGCCTTTAGGCGTTGCCAAATTTCCTTTAAAAAATGCAAATTTCCTTGAAAATTTGTGGGAATTTTTCTCCCAATTTTTCATAGGCCTTCATTCGGAACTACAGCTGTATCTACACATTCAAAGGAATTTTTTTTAAAGTTTATTCAAATAATTTCCTTGTTCGGGGATTATACATACTAGATTATGATAAATCGACTTAAGACTAGGCATAAGACTAAGCTATTAGAATCAGTTGTGCCCCCAGGACAGGGGGCTAAAGGAGAAATGAGAGGCTTGGAGGATAGGCGAGGCGTATAAATGCAGTCTTTGACAAAATTTATGTATTAATGACTTCATGTAAAACTAGTCTTAATGCATATTCTGGGGAAATTTCGATCCAAAATTCCGATTTTTAAGCTTCAAAATTCTGTTTCAACTTTCTTTTGGCTATAAGAATCCGTGTAATGTCGAAAATTCAAACGCGTACCTATTTCTCAAAATAGCAAAGACTGCACTTACTCGTATACGCCTTGCCCAGCAAGTCCTTCAAATATTCGTGACTCTCATTAACATTTTATCGGAGGAAAGACACCTATCGAATGTTCATACTGCGTTTTTCCTAAGCAAGATAGAATTCTGTCGTTCTCCTGACGTTAGGACGTATGTCCATTTCCACTTCAAGTCCCGGAATGCATGGAATTTTATGGACAGGATGGTTCAACTGAAAAAGCACTTAAGATCTTATGTCAAAAGAGCAACTATGTGATGTTCACTTAGTGTGGACGAGGGAAGTTGCGTGGATCATATCGGCGCTGCATTTTACGCACTGGAGATTGAGGGGTCAAATTTAATTGTTTCGTGTGAAATTAAAAACCCGACGCTGATGTTTGCACGCAGATCCCGTTATCGCGAAGTGCGATCTTGCTATGTTTTTTTAGCGCTAAAAACTCGTGTGAGTAATTTTACTCTTTTTGCAACTGCAGTTATATTCCGTGCGACGAAGAGGAGGTGACGTTAGCCTTAAAAAATATCTTGTGAAACCGTTAAATGTAATACTTAGTCAAACATTCAACGATGAGAAATAAGGTGAAAAAAATGCTAACTGAAAAGTAACAGCATTGTTTTAAGGTCTTATCGTTTCATCCATTGAGCCCTTGATGAATTTTTGTGTTTTGACCGCACATAAGAATTATTGCAATCATTCATACATTGTCCATTGTTTCTCAACTTCGATGGAAGCCTCTCAACACGATTTCATTTATATTTAAGGTTCTATCTGAGACTGTGAAAAGTTCAATCAGGTCGTGACTTTTTTACTTTGGCATGATAATTAGTGTAACTTGACTTTTTGTTGTCCTCATCAAAATGGCTTTAGAAAATCAAAATCGATGGCCGAGGTATACGAAAGCACGTATCTCTGTTTGCGAAGTTGTAGACCTCCTGTCATACTTTATTTTCTTACACAACGCATGGATTTTACAATAACGCACGAATTCTTAAAAAAAGGATAGATACTTAATGGTTCATATCACATGAATTTTCCATGAAACAGAGCTACAGCGCTCCAAAAACACACATTTTACTGATCTCGTACATAAACATGGGGCGTCAGAAACCGTTCATCTTTTCTACCCGCGCGTTTAAGTCTCTCTATGATACCATGTCTCCTCACTGCGATACGGATTTTACTGCTGCGGCACAAATTATTACACGTATCTCACAGAGCTTGTGTACTCTCTCTCGTGTAGTCTCTCTGTGCAGTGGCGTGGCGTGCTTTGCGATACATCGATTGATCGGCCATTTAAACCCATGGAAAAGTATCGATGAACAGGGTGTTTGCAGCGAACACCTTAATAATCGATTATTTACCACAGTTTTAAAAGGGGAAATATCGATAGATCGCAAAGCACACCACGCCACTGTCTCTGTGATTCCCTGTCTCCCCATTGTGACAGGGATATTGTTGCTGCGGCAAAGATTAGAGACATTATTGATGCGGTGGGTAGGGGGTCATCCGTGGTCACGGCCTAAAAGGGTTTGGAAGGGTCCCTCATCGACGTGCCTATGCCGACCATTTAAACTCTTACCCTCCATTCAGAAAACTTTGAAGCAATGCTCTTGCGTAACAATTTTCCATCTTAGCTGAAGACTGAAGATAATCTATCTAAATTCAAGTGAAGACTATCCTCTAGTCCCAAAATATGACGCAATGCAAAACGTTCCACCCTTCCTTCTTTTTAAAGTGGAGGCAAAACCAGAGCAGAAATTCGAAAATTATGTTCAGAATTTCTTTTACAACGCAATCCAAAATATTTTACTGTCCACACTATGTCCAGTAAAGATGAAACTGGGGCAAATTTTAGAAATAAATTAAAATTGGACCTCAACCGAGATTTTTACCATTGCTTCAAAATTTTTAGCCAATACAGCACAAATTTAGAGTTACAAATAACAGCAACTTATTTCCAAAGGCGTAAACTCGCTATTCGATCTTGTTTTTATGGAGTCATATTGAGTGAACGCAAGGTTTTATGATCACAAAAGAGAGGAGAGCGGAAAAGAAAAAAATTAAAATCGTCTCTTTGTGATTAAACAAAAAGAGAATTAGAGGCAGTAAATGAATCGAAAATGTTTCATTAAAAGAGGCTCTAAAACTCAGAAACGGAAACTTATTCGATCATGCGTCGGTCAAACCGTAAATGATTCAGTGAAGGTCGCAATGTTGCTGCAACACTTCACACGCATGAAAAAAAAACCGTTCTCTCATCAATTTTTTTCGGCTTATTAGTACTCTGAGCGCCGTTTTTATGCGCGTTGTTCTTTTTTTTTTCTTTTTTCATTCCCACAAGGATTCGTTCGATAATCCGTCCGCTCACTCATCTTTTTCGCGTAACTTACAGTTATCTCTAAAATATAGACTGTCGTTTCTCTCGCCCGAAACTAAGCCTAACCTCGAATTTTTTCTCAAGTTTTTTCTACCGGTCTAACCTCGAAATTTGGGGGCACGACCTTAGCGGACGGTCCGAGCGCCGTAAATCGACGCACCAAAACTGTTACAGTTCGTAGACGGAAGGTCAGCTTCCTTCCACTTCTCTCAAGGATGATTTTTACCGGTTTTTTATTGTTTTTGTGAGGCTTAGACGTAAATATTTGAATATTGACCCAGTAAAGAGGCAAGCTGTCTTCTCAAATTACAAATTCAAATGGTATGCTAAATCAATTGAGGAGTCCCTCTGTGGAACTGAGCTGTCTTTCCGGCTTTAACAAACAAATGTCATTCATTTCTCCTTCGCATTTTTCTCCTTTGATTTGGCGAAGTAAATTCCAATTGATAAGCTTTTCAAAGTCAGAAGGATTTAATACATCATTTCATAAAATTGTATGATACGGAATTATTGTAAGCAGAAAGAATTACTGCCTGGATTAAAGAATGGACCGCTCGAATGGAATCGTGTTCTGTCGGCATAATTCTTTGATGGAAAAAGTGTAATAAAATATACCGGAACACTTTTCGGGTCCAAATTTCGCGCACCCCTCAAATTTGTTGACTGTTATCGTCCATCATGTATTACAAATTATTACAGCGTGAAGACTATATGTATGTTCATATCGCTAAGTTTTTCCTGAGAAAATGAAAAACTTAAGCAAGGCAACGAAACGGATTAGAGTGATCTTTCACATTCACGGCTCACCACTTAATGTTAAACTAATGCTGTGAATGATGTTATCATAAATGACTATATGGAAGGCATGTCTGAGATGACATAAAATTCAAACGATTGGCATTGGATGGCTTCAAATAAAATGTCTAATTCATATGATTCAACCACCAACATACGATTTTATTACAAAAGAAACGCGTGCATAATAATTTTGAGAAGTTTAAGGTGGTATATACTTTCAGTGCAGAGATCAACTGAAGGGGGAAAAATTAGTATAGGAGCAAAAAAATTACTTCATGTAGAGGACAGGAAGCGATTTTGTTTACGTTAAAGTTACGTCACGTTTATACTCGTAAGTATACGTAGGAAAAATTGAAAAGGGAAAATTATTTCAGTGACGCGTCTTTTCAGTATCAATGTCTCGTTGTTAATTTTTCTTTTTTTTAAAAAAAAATAATAATATAATAAGCGTGTCTTCTTTCTATCGCCTTGTCTTTATCAATTTCAACAATCAGCTCGCCATGGAGAGAAAACATCGATTAAAACGACCAAACCTTGGTTCATATGGAATACTTCAACTTGTAGTTTAAGCAACCGATATATTTGGTCATAGAAACCGACCTTTGGTTTAGATGCTGAAGTTCTCGATGAAGAATACGAGTCAAAGTGTAACTTCCGTTACCTGAGCGAATGTTCAGTTCCCGTGACCGGCAACTGCGGTAAATTGGCTGATTATTGGAATCGATAGACAAATCGATAGACAAAAACGACGAAGAAAAAATGGAGCAATTCTATTGATGGAAGCGGGCGGCTGCAATAGACAAAGGTGGTAAGTGATAGACTAACTAACGGCAACCTACGGGAGACCCTACAGCAAGTCCATTATTTGTCTCCTTAGTCCATAACAACCTCTCGTTTCAACCAATCGAAGTGCTCTGTTTCCCCGTTTCCCCTTTTTCTCCCTTTTCTATTGCTTCCTCTATCAATTTCAACAATCAGTCTGAAGGACTGCAGAATTTGGCCTTTCGGATGGACCAATTATCTCGCCGTGTGCTCTTACGAAAAAATCAACTTTACCTGGAAAAGCTGATCCAATTCAATTCGCCTTTAAAACCGGTGCTCCTTTTATCCTGAGTACTGCACTTGTTTATCCTAAATGACGTCACTTATTTTATCCTGAATGACGTCACGACGTGAATTTGACGAACGACCTGACGAAGCGCGAAAGAGACTGCATGCGAGAGCGGGAGATGAGCGCGTTGCGAAGGAAAAAGCGGAGTTTCCGAATTCCGCTCAAATTCCGAACACCGATCATTTTTGCATCACTGAAACAAGAAAAGACCTAGTTCAACGGTTTGAAAAAACCCACTCAAGAACCGTCGATTTATTTTTCACACGCGCAACTTAATTGTAAAAGGATCTGTATTCAGACGTATTGTACATGGAGACAAGATAGATGTTATTCGAAAAAAGACACAGGATTCAGCGAAAGCAGTCTGCTTGCTGAATTTGGTCGGGAGATTTTTATAATGATCGTGGAAAAGATTTGAATGTAGGTAATTTTTTTAAATTTTGATTAAAATTTTTTCGAATTTTAAGTTTTTTTTAATTTTTCAATTTTAATTTTTTTAAAACATGTTTAGATAATACGATCAATTTTTTTTCAATTATCAGAATCTGCTTGACACTTGCAACCTGATGATTCCCTATCATTTATTGGGGAAAGTGTCCTATTAAAACTCCAGGAATATCATTTTTGCCATCATGAATTCTCGCTGATATTTGATGCGTGTATAGCGCCGAATATTTTCACATTAAATTTTACTGCGGATATTCTCAAAATCTCCAGGAAAGATCTCAGAAAATTTCTCATTACAATGATCGGTCGCTCTTCCAATCGACCATAATTATAACTACCTACAGCTTATTTTCTGACTTTTCACTGTTTCCTCCACTCGTGACATCCCAAAGCGGGACGAGGGGCTATTTTATTTTCTCATTTATCGTGTCGTAACCAGAAACTTTTCAAAAGAGGGGAGTGATGGAAGTGCATGGGGGAAAATTCCTAAAAATCACAAAAAATGACATTTTGGGGACGAATTTCCGGTCACGGGTCCCCCCCCCCCCC
>NW_017547102.1:1952150-1975332 GCF_001854935.1 Bemisia tabaci | reverse complement strand
GGGGGGGGGGGGGGGGGGGGCTGGGTCCCTTATTCCCAACCCCCAAACCCTGAGTCCCTTAGGGCTCCTACCGGGCCGATTATTGAAACTGATAGACAAAGCGATAGACAAAGAAGACATAGGGAGTATAGAGAGATCCTATTGGTTGATATGGTTGGTTCTTATAGACTAAGGAAAGAAATGATGGACTAACAGTCGGGTCTTTGGTGGGTGGCCGTTAGTTAGTCTATTACCTACCTCCTATGTCCATTGCCACCACCCGCTTCCACCAATAGAATCCCTCCAAATCCCTTTTGTCGCCTTTGTCTATAGCTTTATCTATCAGTTTCAATAATCGGCCTGCTGGCCTCCCCGTCATAAATCAACCTAATCATAAAAAGCGCCTATAATTCAAAGACTCATTAAAAGCTCTGATAATAACCGGTAAAAGGAAGCCGCGTGAGGCGAAACAGCACAAGTCGCGAGAGCTTTCCGAACTTTCGGGCAACCGCGAGTCTAGCGACGACGCGCGCGGACCGGCGAACAACGAGAGACTGCACCGGCGCGCGCTCGCGAACAGGACGGATGCGCAAGGGGGGTGAGGGGGGCCCTGCACCCCCCTTCCCTTGGGGCGAGTGACCTTGGGAGTACGTCGCCATTCATAAGCGCCGATTAGGATAGCTCGAAGCTCGCACTTTGCCGATCAACGGACAGCGGACACTCCCCCCGCCTCCTCTTTCGACTATTATCTGGCCGTATTTCTATCAAACGGAACTATGTGCATTAAGGCATGACCCCTGAGGCCCATGAGAACGTACGCATTACAGGGCTCACGTTATAATGCACACAATTTTGTCTGGCAGATATAAATCCCATTTAACCTACTTCGGAACGGGAAAAAGCCTCGGAAATTCGCACTATCGTGAGAATCTCGATGGTAATCGTGCTTGAAGCTCGACTTTCACGACATTGACCGGAGAGAGACCTTGAGGGCTAAGGGTTCGGTTCCAGAGGAACCGACCGCTTGAAATCTGGAGCTTATGGGGTTGACTTAAAAATTGACTCGAAAGTTTAATGAATTCCTCATACATCGATTATGAGCTTTCTAAAAAAAATTCACATTTTTGATATCGCGCCAAAATCAAGTTGCGCTTTTATTTATGTTAGTGTTTGGAAGAAAATGGGTCGTTGACTTAACAATTAAATTGTTGGAAAATATGTTCAACATGTTTCAAATGTACATTTCACAATAGTGGAGAGCTAATTTAGCCACGGGGGTGGTTAAATTAGCTAATTAAACCTCATTTCACTGATTTTTCCCCTGATCTCGAACAAAAATCAGAGAAATTTTGGACAAAAATTGCGCGGGTAAATTCTTGTAAAAAATTGAAATTTGAGTCAATTTTGCAACCTTGGAATGGAGTTACGTCCGTACCTCCGAGAAACGACGTATTCTCCATTAGACCTTAACTTTTCTAATTTCTTCTTGTATACACATAAAATTTTTTGAATAAAGACAATTTTACTTCTATCGAGAAAGTGATGGTGAAAAGATCGTCTCTTTCGTTCATTTCCTGAACGCCTAGGCATCCCGTAATATTGAGTATATTTTCCTTTTGATGTGTTCGCGTGATAGTGCAAGTCAAAATGATGTTTGGACGAGGAGGGGAGGGGAGCCCAATTACGAAAAATTAAAGATGTCTTTTAGAGCAACCGGTTCCGTCCATACGAAACGCGAACCACAGCATGAGTCTTGTTCACAATAAAAGTTGTACTCTTCGAGCTATCATATTACTCCATGCGCGGCGTATGTGTATCTTTCGTACTTCGTTACGTGCTTTTAAGTTGCAGGAAATCGTTGGAAAGTGGCCCGAACAGTGTTGCCTTCATGTTGCTGCAATAGCGGTTACGATTTAATGAACGTCACAGGCAATGAGTGCTCTGCAAGGCGAAAAGAGGAGTTGCTCTCTATGAAAAATGGCTCAAAAGTGACGACGGGTGCAACAGGGGAGGCTGATTATCTCTCCTAACTACACAATCTTTGCTTAACCGGATTAAGGGGGGTGTAGGGGGCACCCTTCCCCTTCCGTTCTCCCGGAAAAATAGGAGAAAGACAGGAAGAAGGGAGAATGGAGAAAAGAAATGAGAAGAACGTAATTTTTCATGATGAAATTGAGTCAAACTGCATATTAGATACTTGGATTGCATTTTGCAAAAAGGAACCACTAGCATTGCAATGATGCTAAGGTTGTGCAACTTCATCCTTTGCAATACAATTGGGGAAATCGTGAAAACTATGAAATTTAGATGGTAATTTTTGTCTTAAATTCACAGTTTTTAGCGACTAAAATAGAAACCATTAATGGATGATCGGGGGTTTCCTCCAAGACAAAAGAAGTTGCACAATCTTGGCAACATTGCAATGCTAGTGGTTCCTTTTTCCAAAATGCAATCCACTTAAGGATTTCGAAATTTTCCTTGGGAGCCCCCCTAACCCCCTAGAGCCCTCCACCCCGTTAGAAGTGTCTAGTTCCGCCTATGGATCTTTGTAAAATATTTGTGCAATTTTGAGCTTCCGCTACAAAAAGTATATACTGTGGCAAAAACATAATTTGATACAGGTATTCTACTCCAGTTTCACAACTCCACGCAAAATTGGAAATTGCTACCTTGCGTGTGACTGAGTTTTTTCAATCGGACGCATTTAAAGGAACTACATATATTGTGACATGAGCCCTAAGATCTATGAGAGTACATGCATGACAGGGCTCCTGTTAAAATGGATGTAGTTCCTTTTGATTTAAATGCGTCCCATTGAAACAAGCATCGTGACGATCACCATTTGCCTGACCGAATTCAGTTCCCATGACTGAAAAATTTGGTTCTCTGAGCCGAAATCTCTGATGGTGGCTCATTGATTGAATGCACGGGGAAAAGAACTTCAGATCAGGTGGAACCAGAGCTAGCAAGTATTATTTCACATGAAATTTCATGAACTATAAAAATCTCAAATAAATTGCACAAAATTTGAAACTTATTAATTTTTTTCTGAATTATGTATTGATTTAACCTTCGCAAGTCGGAAAGCGTTTCAGATTGTCTTCCTGTTGATGCGCCAGTATTACCTTACTAAGGTGCTGTACTCGAAGGGGGACACAAAGGGCAGTTTAGCCCCAACCTAACCTCTAAACCTAACGAGAACATTTGCAACTCGTGAATGTTTTAGGCTTGGGGTGAAAAATGTTCAAATCGAGTATCTTTGCCCTGGTAAAAATTGACGATAAGAGCTGCGTTTCAAAATACCATAGGAATTCTTATGGCCGGCTAAAGAAGGCTACAGAAAAGCATATAGCTGGCTATAGAATGCGGAGAAAATCATACGGCCGGGCTATACGAAGCTATAAAAAATTATGCAACCGGGCCATAGTTCCTACAGCCGAGCTTTACACTTTATCGCCTGGCTGTTGCTTTTTCGCCATCGATTATAAAAGGCCATAAGAAATTGTGTAGAAATTCGAGTGCTTTGGAAATCATTAATTTTGATACGGAACCACCTTAATATTTACAAAACACACGTTATATTTTCCTTTAATACTCATTTTTTTTCATCAATTAAAACGAGAATAATCCATACAGGATGTGCAAACATTTCAAAATCATGAGTTTAATAACGCTGGCTCCGCCAGATTAAATATAAGAGCCTAATACAAAGCGGAGCGGCGACGCACTGGCGCCTACAAACCTAACAGGGATACTTCACGCATTGCGCAACGCGTGAAGTATCCCTGTTAGGTTTTTAGGCGCCAATGCGCGTTTCGCGCTGGCTGCCCGCCTGCCGCACCGCAGGGTGCCACGGCGCTTGAAGCAACTATTTAACACCAGAGGAATTGCACAATATCATACAAAACTGAAGGCACTCTAATATATTGGGAATGACAGGCATCCATCAAAAGTACGGAGCTTTCCTCGGAAAATAAATCAAGATACTACGGCCCAAAAAGAAAGCAGTGGTCCAAAAACTCACGAAGTCCTAGCATCCGTAATTAGTGACGTTTAGCATACACTTTATCGCCTGGTTGTGAGTTGCTTAATCGCCATCGGCTATAAAAGGCTATAGGAAATTGTGTTGCCGGCTATAGAAGCTATTGGAAATCTTAAAGCCGGCCGTGGGTCTATGGTATTTTGGAACACAGATTCTACTGCCAATTTTTCCCAGGGTGTTTCTAAGCGTTTCCTGGTCTCCCAAACGCATCCCCAAAAGTTTCAAAAAATTTCATGAACTTTTCCATCCCCGGGTGGAGCACCAACGTTTTCAGTCAGGAGACCACCAAAACTATTCGTTACTTTAACCGATTGGGTTTTCGGTAAAACTTTGATTACTTGAACCGAATTATGGTCTTCTAAATAAATTGAAGCTTACAAGCCCCAATAAAAGCCCTATAAATTGAAGCTATTGTTAGTCCCTGTGTAACCGGAGTTTTTTTCGTAGTGTTTCGCGGGAATGGTTTTCTTTGTCGTGAAAAATCCGATTTTTTTCAGTGCGAAAGGAGCCAAAAAACAACCCTCGGAGTGGCAACACGGGTAGGAACGATCTCGCGTGCCGTAGAAAGTGTCGGGTCCAATAAAAAGCCCCGTAATTATTAGGTGAAATGCCCGGCGCTAATCTGTCGCTCTGCGCCGGCCGCTACCACGATGAATGATAACGAAACTCGTCCGCAGCTACTACCGACTTCCACCAGGGGGTCCGAGAGCCCCCGTTTGATGGTGTTTTTGAAGAAAGTTCAAGTGTACTTTTGGCGCGGGAGAATGGAATAGCCGCATACCGTCGCGTTCTCATTAAAAACGACGTATGAATAGCCGTGCGTTGCAACATTTGAATCAGTGAGTTCGAAAACACGACAACTCGGGATTTTTTCGATTTTTACTTTTTACGGTTTAGTAACACTTATGGATTGAAGCATCCGCACGCAAAAGGAGATTTCGAAATTGTAATTGGAAGTGCTCGAAACAGCGACGGGAAAAGGGAAGAATCGAAGTATTTCATTGGAAATACCAATTTTTGGCCATTTCAAGGGAAACGGGTGACCATCCGATTTTGCGATATTCTTTTTTCGGTTCAGTATACTTTATACCTTTACCAACAAGTTATATAAATATTCAAGCGTGATTCAGGTCGAAAAATATAAATTTTTCAGGGCAGACTATGAAAAATCAGTATCTAAAAGTCGGTGAGAACGAAAACACACCAACTCGGAAATTTTTAAACGTTTAATTCTCTGTCATCAAACATGGTGTATCGATTTCAACTAGGTGCTTTAAAAAGTCTCTAAGTACTTGTGCTTTGGCACCAAAAAGGTTTTCCTTAACCTAACTCCTTCGCCCGCTGCGCAGTTATAGGTGTTCCCAGAACAATTTTTTTTCCCGAGTTGGTGTGTTTTAAAACTCACTGATTCATTTATATCAGAAAAAAACTAACATTTCGAGTCAAATCTGATCGTCCCTGGAAAAAGAGACCTTGGTCTACGTATGAAAATTTTTCAGTAGAGCACTTTTTGTCGTTTTGAGTCGATAAATTGGATTTTGGGATTCCAACGGCTTCCACATCGTAAAATAAATTTATTATACTCTTCTATGGAAGAATTTAATACATCTTTTTATTAACTCTTAAATTAACTGCACTCCCAGTTAAATGGGAGAAGTAAAGTAAGGACGACTTTTATTCATTTATTACTGGAGTAAATAATGAGTGCTTTAGTTCATTTTTGTGTCAAAGTAGGAAATAAAGTTGCATTATGACCCGGAAATGTTGTGCTTTGAACATGACAGATCAGCAAATTTTACATAAAACTTTCTCGAAATCACGTTTTTTCAACTGAGAACTTCAGCTCCGATTTGTACATTCATTTTGGGGCTATATCGTCATCCCAACATGTTATTGTAGACCGTCACTCTGAGCTGTGCATCGACAACTCTCAACTCTCGACAAAACTCTCTATCCACAGGGCTCCTGCAGTTTCTTTGTTACACTCACAGAATTTTTCTGTTGTGAGAACAAAACTTCGATCGTGGGAACAGAGTACTCTGTCCTCATAACGGAAGCTTCTGTGACTGTTAACAAAAGAAGTGCAGGAGCCCTGTGAACAGAAGGTTCTGTCGTAAGCACCATCTATTTTTTTCTGTGATAAAGCCTGTGATTTTCTTTCCTTTGAGAGTTCTCAGAGAATTTAGCGAAAATCCAGCGCACCTGAAAATTTCAAAGAAAAATATTCCTGGAAAACTTTCCTCGAAAATAAATAATTATTTAGTATAAATTTGGCAACCCTCGATTGCTCATATGGTGTTCTTTCGTAGCACAGCAGCATTATGCACCAGATTCACAATGCACTCCTTAACCCAGGCCCCGCGGTGTTTGTTAATGAACTCGATTCTGGGCTCATAAAAGATGTTGCAGTGAGATTACTCTAACAATGTGAGCTGCACTTCAGCCGAGATTCTTGAACCGGAATCCTGATGGATCAGTTGTTCGTTTCACAGAATCCTCTTTTTACTGTTCGAATTTATAAATGGGACTGTCCCTGGACAAAAGCATACTAATACCGGTGACGTTGGCGTGGCGCGCTTTGCGATAAATCGAGTTATCTACCATTTAAGCCTATGGGAAAGGATCGATAAACAAGTTGGTCGAACACCTTAATAATCGATTATTTATCATAGCCTCGAATGGGGGAATATTGATAATCGATCATTCACATCTAGCTACTGACCGGTGAAAGCGAAAGTAAGATATTGGTGTTTTTGCTCGGAAGAGTATTTTGCGAATATTTTCGAGTTCAACCTCAACACACTTAAAAATTTCAGATCAATTCGAAGTTATTAAATCTGAAGAAATCAGGGAAGAAAACACGAAATTCGAAATAAAATATTTTAAGATAATCCTCTCTGTGCGAACTCAAACATTATATTGTATTAAAATGAATTTTTCAGCTTTCTATTAGTTTTTGGCTATCTATAGGTAGCTTTAACGCAGAGCATCCCAAGTAAATATCGTAAATCGGAAGGCAACAAGATTTGCAATATTCTCTAGGGACGCAATTTCAGAGACATTTCAGATTTTTTAATCAAATATTTTATACAAGTAAGAGATGTTTTACAGCGTGATGTATCATGTGCTGCTTAGAAATTTTGAAAAAATGTTCTAAATTCCAAAAATTTAGTGGCGAGGCGTGAACGATCGATTATCGATATTTCCCTCATTTGCAGCCACAGTAAAGAATCGATTATCGAGGTTTTCGTTCCGAGCACCCTGTTTATCGATCCTTTTCCATAGGTTCAAGAGGCAGATTAATCGATATATCGCAAAGCACGCCACTTTGATGCATTACCAACACGGAGAAAAAAACCTTGTGCGTTGGACCCGAAGTTTAGGTCATATGGATCTCTGAAGTTTTCAGATCGAGCATCTGAACACTTTAGGTCTAGCTGTCGAGGTTTGGATCACACATCTGAAACTTCAGTACTTACATCTGAAGTACTTCAGATGTGAGAACCGAAGTTTTTCGGATGTTCAAACCGAAGTACTTCAGATGTAAGAACTGAAGTTTAAGATGTGTGATCCAAACCTCAGCAGCTGAACCTTAAGTGTTCGGATGCTCGATCCGAAAACTTCAGAGATCCATATGACCTAAACTTTGGGTCACACGCACGAAGTTTCTTTCTCTTCTTCGAAGAATAATTGATCAATCGGCGATCTAATCATTCTCGAAAACGCTGAAAGTCCACCTCAAGTAACAAAAGCTGCTTCTCAAAGCAGCTACGTTGTACGTATCCACGTGGAAAAGTCTTTTTGTAACAATTACTTATCGTTACACCATCAATGAGAGCGTTTCCGCATATCATGGTGCAATTTAAACCAAGTGCATGAGGTTTAACGGCGATGAAACTTTACATTGTAACACTCTTACTCGCAGAGTCACTGGGGGATGAATAATGATCAAAATCAGCGATACGGTGCCTTGCGTTAGCTGGAAATTAATGATAGATCGATACAGACAGAGTTGCGGACTGGGATTACGTTGCTGAATTGACGTTAAATATTCATTTCCCCCTGTCATCATCCCATGAAAAACTTTATCACAAAAACAGGGATTTAATGATTAATTTGGCAACATCGGTAGACGCAGCATGCAGTTTTCCAGCGCGGAAACGCAACGTAGATGCGGTCGATGCTCACTCATCCTCGCAACCCTACGGAAGCTTGTAACTTCAATTTCCGCGACAGTGTTGCCATATTGGAGTTTAACTAAAAAATTCAGTAGTTTTCATAACTGAAAAAATGTTTCATTTTGAACGACTTTAATAAAAATACATCAAGTTACATAAAGCTTGAAGTCAGAAGTAAGAAGTTTGGATTTGAAATCCTCCATAAGATTCATAATGACAAAAATGGACGCCTGTTTTCACTTTCAAAATATTTTTGCTCGATTTTGAACTTTTGGTAGGAGATGTTAATGACTAATTACAGTCAGAACAACCTCCAACTCATTTTTTGCCGCAATGCACTTAATGCGAATTTGTTAAAATCGACCTATTCGTAATGTATTCTTCTAATCATTCATTATCATTTTATTTCTTTTAAAAGGAGAAATGCGTCAAAATTGTCGGGGAAACGTGAAAAGAACGCCGCCTTTCGATGACCTAAGCCGAAAAATATGTGGCTCCAATTGTGTCATAGCAAATCTCCGTGCATGTTTTATTTTATTTTCTCTTAAGGAAACTAACCAATAATTTTTTAAATTTATTTTACAATTTTATGCAAATTTAACTACTCTAGAAAAATGACAGAAAATTTTAAGATTTTTCATGCGTATAAAAAACAGTGAAAAAACTTGCAACTGAGATAAAGATTTTTCGACGTATGCGATCGATATTAAAAAAAATTAAATAAAAGATATTCAACTCGTTACCTACTATATCTTAAAATCTCCCTCGCAAGAATGATTTTCAAGAAATTACATTGAGTGATTTTCCAAAGAAAAATTAAAGTAAGACAGGAAGTTTACAACCAGCAACGTCGCAAACGGAGGCACGTCGTTTCACACGTGGGCCATCGATGTACACCAACATTTTTTTCCGTGTATCACAATGAAAAGATCCCTCTCACTCACAAGTATGGTAGGCGCCAGATGGTTTCCATGTCCACCTAATAAAATATGGCGGGCGCCGGATAGTTTCTATGTCCATACATTAACGTTTTCTCTTCATGCTCTTCGTGTATATTAATTTAGGTTTTACTATAGTTTAAGAAAAATTATTTTGATCTCATATGGGTCATATGGTACCTAATCTTACGTGTCAACAAATATGTAATTTTTACATTAGAAAAACTCTCACTCACGTTTATGGGTCAGTCCCACCCGAAATGAACCCATCAGTCCAAACCAAACTAAACCTCAGATTGGACGTATTTCTGTCAAACGGACCTATGTGCATTATGGCATGAGCCCTGTTATGCATGTATTCTTATGGGTCTTAGGGCTCATTGCATAATGCACATAGACCCGTTTGATAGAAATACGTCCAATTCACCTATAAGTTCACCGGAAACGTCTCTCCTGAAGTCATGTCGACGTCTCAATCGGACGCTGAAAACAAGTCCATCCGAACTATCTCTTCAACAACCACGCTGTCTCAAGCGATTTCAGGCTCATATGGAAGTATATATCACGATCCAGCGCCAAAAATGAGCTCGTTATTTCTAGCCTTGCATTAGCGGGCACCCCCGAAAAATTGAATCGACGGAGAGGCGGACAGGTATGATTGCCGGCTAATTAATTCCGAGCTGGCGAAGCGGACGATCGCTAGGAAATCCGGAGCGTTAGCGGTCGTAACGCGTGCGCGGGTAATTGAGAGCTGTCATGCAATCACTCAATAACGCGCGGACATTTTGTGCCGGTCGGGGGGCCCGGACTGATCGCCGATCAAGACGTATTCTTGACAGCTCCCGGCTGATCTGTTGGTCAAACCTCGGTCCTTCATCAAGCTCACTCGAGGCTCTGGTGGTTGATGGTCGGATATTTGGATCGAGTTTAGCAGAAAAGAACCAAGCCGCATTAGCGATTGCCAAATTTATCTGGGCACTTTAATTTCTTTCTAATTTGTGCGGATTCTTATGAAAATTTTAAGGAATTTTCTTCGTGCTATGCCGAAAATTCACTGAAGTTTGCACAAAAATCCGCACAACCGTTTTCATGTACACTGGGAAAAAAAAACACATTGGATCTTAGAGTCCAGACTCTTGAAAACATTGACAAGAAAAAGGACTCTTGATTCAATCAGATTTAAGCTTAAATCAAAAGGAAATCCGCTCAAATTAAGAGGCTGGGTTCTTGATATAAGCTTGAATCTGATTGAATCAAGAGTATTTTTTTTGTCGATGTTTTTAAGTGTCTGGACTCTAGATCCAATGTTTTTTTTCCAGTGTAAAAAATTAAATTTCCCAATTATATCGGCAATAGCTGGTTTGGCTTGGTTCCTTTCTGCCTAACGCGGTTCAATTTTGAAGTGGACATAATGCTGAATATCGACTCACAACTATGATGAATATCTCCTCAACTTTCTGGATTTTAATTTATTTAACTTATTCCATTGTAAAGGGCGTCCAGCTAAAAGGTGGATTAATTGCATCCAAAAAGAGATGTAGAGTTACCAGCTTTTGGATATTCTCTACCTTGACGGATTCCAGTGGTGGTTAGGTGTCGCAGAGGGCCCTAGTGCGCCGTAAAAGTGGCTAACATATTCGTACAACTTTCTAGTTTTCTCATTTAATATATCCAAAGAATATAATAAAAAAAATCATCATCAAAATAGCTTTGAGATTATGGTACCTACTTTATCGACGAAAGAACGTGACTACATTTCAGTATTACAAAAGTTCCACGCGCAAATTGTATTTGTGCCGGGAAACTTTTTTACATTTTTCACAGAAAAGTTCACGGATTTTTCTTCGGACTACACACATAAAGCAACAAAATTTTGAAAAAAAAATTCCTAAGGTCATACATACTTATGAAAGTGTGATGTCTGAAATGACTGAAGTCCAATTATTGGACTTCATTTTGCAATTAGGAACTAAAATTTCTGGCTAATCCGTAAAAACTCTTATATGCACAGGAAAACTAATGTTTGTTGAAAATAATGTTTGAAAAATAATGTTAATGTGTAACATACGTTCTTACAAATTCGTTGTACAATTTCTGACTCAGTGTAGGAACAACGTACGTAACGTACCATTAGTTTTCCAATGCACTTAAGGGTTTTTTTACGGGTTAGCCAGAAATTTCAGTTCCTAATTGGACTGTATTTTGCAATTTGGACCTATAAATTCCGGCCCGGTTTAAAAACAACGTATGTGCCATTAGTTCCCCTACGCACATAAGTGTTTTTTCAGATGAGCTAGAATTTATAGGTCCAAATTGCACAATGCAGTCCAATTGCAGAATGGAGTCCAATTTTCATTCAAGTATTCCTATGAGTAGTCCTGATGCTTCACTCCTCCCCCTTTTGGCACATATTCGCGCACAACAGCAGTTACACTCGCAGATTCTCACGAAGTCAATGTGTAGAGCTCGAACCTAGACCTCTGGGGAGTAATTATTGTTATTAGCATTCCTCTGTGCGGAGTGCGGTCGCTCTCCTGATCGGTAATCTTGCTCATCCCGGACAACCATTTTAAGCGAAGGCGCCGAGTGCAAGTTCGTATATAGCCAGCCATGCACTTTAGTGGATGCATCTGTCCACCGGGTGTGCAATGGTCACCGGAGACTGCATTTTTTGCGGAATCAGGTCGGGCGGTGAAAAATGCTGCAGCGAGGCATTTTCCCATTTTTCGTCATGAGTTCAAAGATGCGGCTCCCGCCAAATTGGGGGAAATTTCATCGGATGGTACTCGGAAATTGCACGTGATTAAAGGACTAATTGCACTGGATTTGCTGCTTTGAGTTTAGGACTTCAGGCATTGAAACAAATGAAACATACTGGTTCAGCCAATAAATAGACAGAGTTTTAAAGTAAGCTTGTAGTCATAAAATGGGACTATAAAGATTTTTTAAAAAACCGAAACAAATTCCGAAAATTTAAAAAATTTGAAAAATAGTTGGTTACTCGAAATTTTCTATTCGGGACACATGTGCAGACCAAATTTCAACTTTCTAGGACAAATATTTCTCTAGGATTCTGCTTCAAGTTGGTGGTTTGGTCAAACGATACGGTGAACGGTCAACGATAGCAAAATGCCAAAGAGCTTTACTAAAAAGTACAGGTTCTATGCCACAAGGGAGAGAGAAAGACAACGACAAAGATATGCCAAAAAGTAGGAGAATATTGAAGAACGATTAGGACATGAGGACGGTGACGGTGAGGGAGGATTAAAGATAGGGTGAATGACAAGAAGTCATTTTGTAAGCCAAAGCCCTTGAGAAGCTGTGGCGCCATTCAAGAAAAAGCGAAAAGGATGAGCTTGAGCAATTACCGGTTGGATATGTTTTTCGTAGTAAAATAGAAGTTAATCAATGGAATCCCTTGCGCTCTGGTCGATAAACACAACTAAAGTCGAAAAACCCATGGAAAACAGTCAATCCTCCATGTATTTAAATTAAAGAACGCGTCAGTTTGTGGTTTTTAGCTTCTTTATCTGACTGGTGGTCCATAACGAAGCGCCTTCAAATTTTCGTGTATGCATCACGGGCATCCTTAGAGTTCGAATAGTTGTATCAAGGCGTTCTATCGTTTTTCTTTTGCTTTTATTGACCAAAATTCTACTTTAAAATGCCCCTCCCTTCAAAATGCTCCCAAACGCATCCTCAGAGTTCGAATAGTTATATCAAGGCGTTCTATCGTTATTCTTTTACTTTTATTGACCAAGATTCTACTTTAAAATGCCCCTCCTTTCAAAATGCTCCCCTTTAAATGCTCCCGAAGCGCCTTCAAATTTTCGTGTATGCATCATGGGCATCCTCAGAGTTCCAATAGTTGTATCAAGGCGTTCTATCGTTATTCTTTTGCTTTTACTGACCAAAATTCTACTTTAAAATGTCCCTCCCTCGTCTGCAACGGTACTTTCCAGCTTTCAAAACCGTTTTCACGGTGTTGCGTCTGGAGAAGGATGGAGGAAATCGGCAACAACAAATTATTGTCTTTAATGTATTTACTTTTGCGGTCTAAAACATTGAAATCTAGAGCCAGGCTAAGGTTGATTTCTGACAGTCTGGCTCAAGTGTTGATTTCGAGTTTTTGTAAATAATCCCTCATTTTTTAACTAATACGAAGCAAAACGGTGAAAATGAAATCAGAGTCGACAAGATATTGTTTCTTCGACGAAGAAACATAACTGCATTACGTGGCCGCAAAATTATGACTATAACAATTTCATCCTTTGCGTAAGTATAACCGAGCATCTTTTGCTGAGACTTTTGCTGATTTTTGTATGTAATAAGAAGAAAACTTGGTGAAATTTTCAGTTAAAAATGCTCAATAGTTTCCTTGCAAAAGCGAAATTTGCGAGTTGAAATTTTGCAACGTTAAACTGGAGTTACTTTTATTTGTCTTGGAATGGATTAATAGACTCAACTGCGAGAAACGTATTTTTTGTTGTCATTGCATTATGTATGTATCAGTTCAATCGACGATCTGACTTGAATTACGATCCTCGTGAGATTCAAGATCACACGAAATCTCAAGCTTGCGGCCCAATTCTAGACCACCGAAAACCACGTTCTGTTTTATTCCCGCATTTTGTCTCATTCTCATGAGAGTTGACGAAAATGCGTGATGCATTAAAAATGAGACTGGATTGGGTCATTCCGCTACACACTGTGTGAACAAAGACAGCCGTGACAACATACGTGATCTATGCGTAGCGCATTAGGAAAGCTGATAGCTGGTGCATTCAGACCAAAAGTTGCATTACATATTTTAATCATGTGCTCGGGATGAAATTTTGCTAGTATTGAATGTCCTAACCCATTCTTTGCTCAAAATTGGGGCAAATTTGAAGTTACCTGAATTTACCTGAAGAACCTGAGTGGACCTGTTGCAAACTTCAGCTAGAGCTGAAAAAGGAGTAGTTTGTTATATTAAATGGCTCTAAAATCGCGATAAGCGCATCGGAAAAGTCTGAAAATCACTCTTAACTTCACAATCTGCATTAGGAATATGCGTTCTTTTAAGCTCCCTGACTTTCCAACTTTCCTGATTCGCTCATTTTGATTTTTGTGCCATTTGCGGAATGGAACAACTCTTCTTTTAGCTCCAGCGGAAGTTTCCAATAGTCTCATTATTCGATCAGCAGTTTTTGGGTACACGCACAAACTATTGAACACTGATTTATACGAGAAAATTATAAAAATACACAATTCAAAAACACGAACCGTCCATGGAACATCCAGCTCAAAATGCGACGCCTTACATCACAAACCACTCATAATGCTCTAAAAGATAGCCGTGCTTTAAGCCCATGGACGGTATTCTCAAACTAGTCGAAATTTTGAGCTGCCTACCCGCAAACAGTAACAATTTTGACACGCTAGTTTTACTCTTTCCTCTTCATCCTAAAATTTCACTTCCTTTCTTTCTCGCACAATAAGCTTCCCTTCTGAAGCTGGCGTCTTCTCCTACTTGTTTTGATCTTGTTTTCAACGTGATATGTAATGAGAATGTATCACTTATGTTTCAGCTAATTGGTTAGTTATCTTCATAGCACGAGGGGTCTACCATTCTAAGAAAGAACACCGTATAAGCCCTCAGGCGTTGCCAACTTCCACTTGATAAAATATGTATTTTTAAGGGAATTTGTGAATGTTTTTCTCACGATGTTTAAGAGGATTTTATTCAAATTTTAAACTATGTTATCCGAAAATTTTAAGGATAGATATTGATTGCTTTTTCTAAAAATAAAGATTTCATTGAAAGAAATTTGGCAATGTCCAGATTTTCATACGGCGTTTTTACTAAGAACAGTAGTAGTGCGGAATGTATAGTTGAAAACAAAGTTGTCAGATGGGTTCAATATATTATCGGTTATTTTGAAACAACAGGAAAAAATTGTGAGTGAGCACAATGGCGATTCTGGAAAATAAAGAGCTCGTATCAATGAGTCTTGCAGTGGTGACTTAAGAGTCTATCTTTCATAATACACACACGCACATTTGCATATCCAATTATCTATGGTGGATACTATAAGAACTCGTGCATCGATTTACGACCTTCCATACTTACTTTCATACGACATTTTTAAAATCGAAAAATACTCAAAATCATTCTTCAAATCCTTCCCTGTTTTTTTTTTTTTTTTTTTTCTTTTTGGGCAAACAATAATCTATGATAAAGTAAAATGGGGGCGAAGAATTTGAAAGACCGCAAACGAGATACGTCCCGGCATTCAGTTTCACCGTCAAGATCAGTGGCGACTTTGCAAGTTAGCAATACCGTATTTCCTCCATTTAAATCCATTAAAAATATCGATTTAGGTGAGACAAACTGCCTCGCCAAGAATCGATCGTTTTACATACATTTAAATGGAAGAAAAACAGAGGTTACAACTCTGAAGAATCGCCACTTGTCAGTATGTAGTAAAACTCAAATTCATATGTTCGCATAGAGGAAATAACGATTTTCATGACAAATCCGGCATGGCATTTCCTACCGCTACCACAATTAACAGACAATTACAGGTTAATTTAGTGGTGCCCATAAACGCTGCATGGCGGGTGCTGGACAAAAGAACAACTTTGGTGGTCAGTAACTTACCACTGTCCAACCACTCTCCCCTCCCTACCGATAAGCTGGAGGACCGGTGGGAAGGAGAGGTGAAGTTCGTCGCCCTCCTGACATAAGGGCGTAACTACAATACGCGATGAACCTTGTCGTCCATTTAACTCAATGCTTTCCTGGGTCCATCTCAAATTGCAGTTACGCCCTTTTGTCAGCCAAGCGACGAGTTATGCTCTACCTATCATCGGCAAAATCATAAAACTCTCTAAAACGAGCGGGCCAACTTTCCCGAAGTGTCGAGCTTTCGTTTGGCGGGCATTTTAGTTTAAGTGCTTCACTGCATGACCGAAGTGTTGGCTACTTCCTGACCGTACGTGAAAATGACCGGTCTTTTTCGGCATGCCTATCCAAAGGTGTTCGAATTTTGAGCTACGGCACACGTGTTTTTGTTTAATACTCTGGTGGAATAGTTTGATTTAATGCGACACAGGCTAGAGATCACTCACAAAATCTCATCCCTGTACCACTGATACATTTACGGCCGAAAAAAAAAATATTGGAAGAATAACTGTGCTATAATTTGCAATTAGGAACTACATTTTCTGACTCCGTTCAGAAAGAACATATCGACGGTGTAAGTCGGCAATCACATAACTCGGTTTGCGACGTCGCAGACTTCCTGTCATACTTAATTTTTTAAACGGAAAACTTTTCAATGGCAATTCTCTAAAACTGTCGTGATTTTTCTTCTGTATGCGAAAAAAATTCTGCAAAAACTTCAAGAAATGATGTAAATTTGTTTTCCTTGAAAAAAGTAACACAGAGGCGGAGATTTTCAGACACCGCAAACGAGTTATGTGATTGCCGACCGTCGATATGTGCCATCGGTAACCTTACGCACGTAAGTGTTTTTAAAATGTGTCAGAAATTTTAGTTCCTAAATTCAAAATGCAGTCCAATTTGGTACAGATACGGAATCTCTGTCCATAGGGGTCATTAGTATTCCATGTTAGGGTTACAACATATTTCCGTTATGAGAAAACTGCACTTCGGTCTCGACATTTTGTGACTATAACGAAAAAAGCTTAGGGGCTCTGTAGATGTAGTGTTCCGTTACCATTAATAAATTGGTTTACATTTTGCAATTAGGAAGTACAGTTTCTGGCTCAGTTGAGGAACAAATAATGTACCATTAGTTTCCATATGCGCAAAAGTGTTTAAATATACGGATGAGCCAGAAATCGTAGTTCCTCATTGCAAAATATGGTCCGACTGTTTCTTGGTGCTTAGGGCTAGGGCTAGAACCCCTTCAAAATACAAGCTAGGCAAAAATCAGCTTCATCATTTTCACTTTTTGTCTCAGCTTTTCGCTGTATAGGATTCTCTAGCTCTCTACAACGAGAATTCTGAGCCATCTTCAGTATCTGTAACTCGCATCTTCTGCATTCATAATATTATCCCATCATTACTGTGAAAATTCATTAAAGATGGTAAAAAACATCCTTGACAGGTGTGCGTATTTCTTACAAATTTCTAAGTTCACCATGTCTAGTCGCTTATTATGTCATTTGATTATATTTCAGGCATTTAACAAAATGCCCAGATTTGACTTGCAACACAGATCCAGTGGCGTGGTGTGTTTTGCGATATGGCGATTGACCTGTCATTTAAACCTGTAGAAAAGGATGGATAAACAGAGTGTTCGCAACAGACATCTAAATGATCAATCTTTTACCATACTGCCGTGCTAAGGACAAACGCCGTGCGAACCCTAGTCAGTTGCCAAATTTCCTTTGATCAAATGCAAATTTTCAGGGAAAATTCTGGATATTTTTCGTTCAATTTTTAGAGATTTTTTTTCGTAATTAGATCTATATCATCTAAAAATTTCAACAGAACATTTTCATAACTCTAATCAAAAATAAATATTTTATTGGAGGAAATTTGGCAACTTTCGAATGTTCATACGGCGTTTTTTTCTGCACAGCAGCATAGCTTCGAATGGGGAAATATCGATCAGCAATCATTCACGTCACGCCACTGCGAAGACCCTCTCGAGGAATGAAAATCATATGCTCACCGTAAAATGTTCCTCTGCAGCGTATTTGCGAGTGGCTTACAGTGTCACATGGAGAAAAAAACACAAATTCGATGTTCTTAAATTTCAGTTTTTAAAATCACAGGTAGAAGAACAACAAAAGACCACAATCGAATCACATATCCGTAAATTTGAGCATTTACCAGCGGAAGGACGAAAACACAAACGAACAAGCAAAAACCAAACACGAAAGCACGGAAAAATATCGGTAGAAAACCGGGAACGCAGGTTAGCGCAACAACCGAAAACCGAAGCATCCGACAGCTTTTCTTATCAATAAAAATTTTGAGCAGAGCTTCACGCCGATTGACAGATACTCAATGTACTAAACTGATGGTTTGAGTGAATTAAGCCGGTAATCTGATTTGAAGACAGCGCTCTCGAAGGTGAGATTTTTTTTGGTTCGTTTAAAAGTGTCAATGTTGAATGATTCGGTCCAAAGTTGCCGTGAGTCATCGGAATCAGTGGCTCGGCGAGCTTTGCGATATCGATTGGGCTACCATTTAAAGCTATGGCAAAGGATCGATGAACTGGATAGTCGCATGAACACCTTAATAATCGATTCTTTACCACAGCTTCAAACGGGGAAATATCGATAATCGATCATTCACGCTTCGCCACTGATCGAAATTGCCTTCTCCTCTCACGCGATGTTGGTGGATGATACTGCCGTGCTGAGTACAAACAGCATGAGAGCATTTGATCGATGCCAAATTTCTGCCGATAAAAAATGTATTTTCATAAGAATTTTTATGCGAGTATTTTTCCTTTAAAATTTCAGATACTTCAGATTACAATGCGACTAACATTCTTTGAAAAATTTGAGGAAATATGTTTGTAAGTTTTTCAAAAATTCACTTTTTATCAAAGGAAATCTGGCAATGTCCGGAGGCTCTCGTGATATTATTCCGTACCAGGGCAGGCTATAGGAGCACGAAAGTACGGACGCCTGAAGAGACGTCAATTTTTTCGATCAACGAAATTTCGGACCGGTCAAATGCCATGTACAATATCTATTTCCAGACGAAAGGACGTAAGCACATATCAACGTTGCGAAATTTCCACTCGCAATTTGTATTTTTACAAAGAAACTTTTGAACATTTCAGGCTAATAACCCTGAATTGCTTTTAGTCACAGGCGAAAATCATAAAAATTTTAAAACGTAATAGCGCGGTCAAAGTTTTCTAAAAAAAATGAAGTGAATATTGAAATATTGCAACGTTGGAATTGAGATACGCTCCTTCGTATGTCACGATTTACGATGCCATAAAAATAACGCTTCGAGAATGGAGCTGGAGCTTGTTTGCGCTATTTTGGCAACTTACTTTGGGAATCAGCGAGTGTTATGGCTGTAAAATTCAGTTTAAGTTTAAGTTAAGTTTAAGTTAAAAAAAAAAGTCTATGTAAGTGTTTTTTTATAAAATTGTAATTTTATCTCTAGCACTTGGCTACACCCTACATGCCAATATATTCAGTGCTACTACCTTTTAGACATTTATACAATATTCGCTGAACTTGATTTCCTACTTCAACGCATGTAATTCAGCGGATTAAATCATTTTTTCGTATCTCAGTAATTAGGTAATCAATCTATGAACCAAAAGTATCCTCGTGCTCAGTTCTCTCGGTAGTTTCTACTTAAATACAAAATATTTATCAAAGTTCAGACTCCTGCAAGGAATTCTTATCGAAAGATCCGAACTAAATTTTGGTCTTATTTTAATTTTTAGTTATAGCAAATAGAGTTAATACTTTGTAGTTCTCTATATTTTGAATAAAGAAAAAAAAATTACTTTCAATTCAACCACTAGATTCCTGATAAACGAGAAGATCGGTTGCCCGATCCTAGGAATGCCTGATGGCGCTATTTTTGGGCACTGTTTTAAGTTGAGTTTTAGTTCAAGCTGAACAAATTATGATGATTTAAAATTAAAAGTATAATAAGATTGGAACTTCCGATGGAAATTTTTTAATACGATCGACAGAAATGAAATTGTGTCGAACTTGAAAATCCGCCTATTTTTAGCCGGTGTTCATCCGAATTTTCCATGGCAAATTCTGCCGTGCAAAGGAGAAACACCGTATGAACCTTCAGGCGTTGCCAAATTTTCATTTATAAAACACGAATTTCCTGGTAAACTTACATATTTTTCTCCCAATTTTTTAGATTATGTTATTTGCAATTTCACCTAGAGTTTCCTGCTTTTCTGCTTTTCTACTCCTGCGTTAAAGTCCCCTTGTGATAGACTCGGAACGGTGCAGTGTAACACAATGGTTACTAAACCATAGATCCTATAATGCTAGCGATGCGATGCGTGCTATGGAAAAACGCCGTATGAACCTTCAGGCGATCCCATATTTCCTTTGATAAAACACGAATTTGCTAGTAAATGTATGAATATTTTTCTCCGGATTTATTTTCCGGACCTGTGGACACCCTGATCTAGGGAGAGCAGGCCCAGCTGTAGAATACCTCTCATCGATGGCCAGAAAAATCAATCGGCAGAAAAAATGTTTGAAGTCAACACTCAAATCCCGTCAGTCCGAACTCTGTATTGCGAAAGAACGTCCTATGAGCCCTCGGACGTTGCCAAATTTGTGAGATAATACGGGAATTTCGTGGGGAATTTGAGGCCCCCCCCCCAAATTTGTTTATGAATTTTAATCGCGATTTCATCAAAACTATCTAAATATTTCAAGGAAAAATATTCATACCATACCTCACCAAGACATAATATTAATATTATCGTGATACGCACCGCTTTTGTTTGTGGAACTACGCAATTCACTTGGATGACATTTAGCAAAAGGGAACCAGCGCGATTACAGTGTTTTCAAGATCGTGCACCTTCTTCTGTACGTTTAAAATTACTTATAATCTATGTACAGTGTTAGAACTTACCTTTTATGTATTTTCCTTCAAAAGTAACAATTGTTTCGTGAGAAGCCAGAACTATTAATTTGTTATTCTGGGAGATTTATTTGATAATTATGAAGAAGCAATCTTTTTACAACACTGTAATTGCGATGGTTCCTTTTTCCAAAATTCGACCCACTTAGAGACTTTCTCTGGACTTTGCCACCCGCCCCCTCTCTCTCTCTTTGTAGTTCAGTATTTTTTTGCTTTTTAACTGTAATGGATGTGTTTCCGAAATAATTTATTTCCGTGTTCTTTTTCCTGTTTACAATCCCCCCCTCTCCCATTGTTTTGCAGCCCGGAGGTTTCTTTACCGGACCGCCAAAGAAACAAAACAGGGGATTTCCATGTCCTGATTACAGTGACGCGTAAGGTCCATCATCCATCTCAGTAAAACAAAGGACCCCGCCTGGCCGCATCCGAAAGTGATGGAATGCACCCCTTCCTGAAATCCCGCAAAGCTCGGATTTTCCGCCATTGGAAAACAATGAAGAAGTTTCTGGAATACATCCTAATTGCGAGAGGGGTCAGCCAGGGGGGAAGGGGGTGGGATTGTTTGTGGTGGCTTCAGGCCAGCAGTTTACGAGATTATAAAAGGGCAAACCCAACCCTAAATTTCAGTCAGTTTGGTTTCAGCAAGCGAAGTAATTTCATGGGTGAGCAGGTCAGTGGGTCAGTCAGTCGGTAGTGTTGTGTAGTGTTGTGTTGTGTTGTGTTGTAGTGGTCGCTTACACTACAGGTTCTAATCCGTGAGTACACTGCGTATAATAGCTTATTCTTAACTTCTACTGCAAGAAAATTTATAGTTTAAAATTTATATGCTCTACAATTCAAAAATTTATTTTTTAATTTTTTAATTTCAAATTTTTTATATTGTAAATTATATATTTCAATTTTTACTTTATAAATTTTAACATTTTTGGTTTTCAATTTTATTTTTATCTTAATGCCACATATCATTTTTCCAATTTATTCATACTCAATTGGTCAATAATACATATATATTATTACTACCGCAACTATATACTTACTACTACTTATACTATACTTACTTACTTACTGTACTTACTATACTTATTTACCTACCATATTACTCACTATATGCCTACTACTACAATATTTATAGTATATATACACTATTGATCTATTGAGTCTGAAAAAATGGAAGAAATGATGTAAAACATTAACATAAAAATCAAATTGAAAAATAAAAATTATAAAATTTAAAAAGTAAATATTTTAATTCTAAAATGTAAAAGTTAAAATTTTTGAAATCAAAAACTTTAAATTTTAAAAATCTGAAATAAAGTTCCTAAACTGTAAAGACTGTTAACTGTTAAACTTTTTTCTTAAGCCAGATTTTTTCCCCTCCTCAAAAGCTTCACGTCAGCTTTTCTTTCTCATTTGTATGTATCTTTTCTGAATTGACGAGAGATGCGGTTAGATAATTTTCAGCATTTTAAGCACAAGGAAAATTGATTGACTGCGTTTTTATTACTCTCTCGAATAAGACACTAGTTTTGCTCTCTGTGTTTTACTTTCATTTATTTTTTATCAGATGAATATGAAACGAACACAGTAAAAATTGTTGGAGGGTATGATCGAAAAATGAAAACGTGAATCGATCGACAAATCATTAAAAAACCAGTGTCAACTCGATCGACATGCATCAATCGAAAAATGAAAACGTGAATCGATCGACATGAATCAATCGACACCGATTCGATCGACAGTTAATTTAAAAACACCCGTATCGATTCGATCGACATGAATGGATCGAAAAATAAAAACTTGAATCGATCGACACCGATTCAATCGACAACCGTGAATCGATCGACAAACCCTTGAATCGATCGACAAACCCGTGAGTCTATCGACAAAAGCCGTGAGTCGATCGACAAACCCGTGAGTCGATCGACTTTTGTCGATCGAATCACGTTTTTATTTTTCGATCCATTCATGTCGATCGAATCGATACGGGTGTTTTTAAATTGACTGTCGATCGAATCGGTGTTGATTGATTCAGGTCGATCGATTCACGTGTTCATTTTTCGATCGATTCATGTCGATCGAATCGACACCGGTTTTTTAATAATTTGTCGATCGAATCGGTGTCGATCGATTCACGTTTTCATTTTTCGATCGATTCATGTCGATCGAATCCATAACCTCCAAAATTGTTTCACCTTGTTTTATTTAGTGTTTTTTCTTGTATACTTTAAACTACTTTTCCTCTATTTGCATAGTTTCAGACCAGTAGGAAAAACAGTTTTTCAAACTGTTCAGCTTAGTTTCCGTTTTATATTCTGTAAACCTCAAACTACCTAATTTTTTTTTGTTTATCTTTTTTTTCAGATCGGCAAGAAACGAAGCGCTCACAGCGGAAGCTGTTTTACTCGCATTTGATCATTGAATTTCACAT
>NW_017547102.1:1833620-1944852 GCF_001854935.1 Bemisia tabaci | reverse complement strand
CTCGCGGATAGGATCGGAGAACAAGTTCAGTTCACCTTGACCCGATTCCCCGACGGCGGCGCATCGCTCGCTCGTTACACCGTTACCGCCGTTAACGCCGCCAAGTAACGCCTTAACGGCCGTCGCGCGAAAAACCTTCGAAATTCGAAAAGAGCGAAAAGCCATCGTAAACCTGCCGCCGCGCCGCGCTCCAGGGAAAAGGCCGACCGAATGCTTGACCCCGCGACTGTCGTGCGACTCGAACCCGTGTTGCCAGATTTCTTGAAATAAAACTTGAGCCGAAAGCGGATGATCGAATGGCTTTTCGAGGCGTTGTATCGATGGCCAAAGTGCGGAACCGCGTATCTCCGTTTTCTCCTGCCATACTTTATTTTTTCTTTAGAAAACTTAAGAATGTATTTGCTCGAAAATTGCCTTGATTTTTTCTTCTCTGTCATCAAAATATTTTGTATAAAATTCAAGCTATAAATTTGGCGTATTTCTTTTTGAAAAAATAAAATGGGAGTTGAAATTTTGGAGCACCGCGATGGAGACATGTTATTTTGCACTTTGGCCATCGATTTTTTTTTTTTTTTTTTCAAATATAATGATATAATTTCTAAAGTAAGAGAGTACAGGAAAACTACAATCTAATTTCGTTTAGGAAGGTCCGGGAGGATAGACCCCGGGACCGTCTGCTGATATTACATCGGGGATTTGGCCATCGATATGCAAGTGGGTTCTTAAATATAGACCTTGAATGGGTCTGTGTTGATTTCCTGGATAATCGGAAAGAACTGTTCGCTCATTCTCGGGGAAAAGGAAATTGTGGTGAGGATTTGAACCTAAAATTTTGGACATTTTGTGTAATCCTAGGTCCAGTTATAAGAAGAAGAAAGAGGGAATGATTTTAGCAAAATGACTGAAAAATCGCCAAAAAGACATCGTGAAGGTTTAAAATTCTGTGCCAATTTCACAATCTCAGTAGAAAATGTGGGTATATTTTGGCTCCCCGCCTCAAAAGAGCTGAGAAACATAATTTGAAACAAACCAATCATTCCAGCTTTACATATCCACACAAAATTCAAAATCCAAAATCATTCTGGATACTAAAAGTTCATCATTTGGCTGCCCTTTTGGGCCCTAAAATCTCCATGACCTAACATCCAAAATTACCAACATGTCCGTACTCTCCCCATATAGGTACTCAAATCTGCCGTGATAGCGAAGAGAGCAGAAAGTGCATTTCTGTATGAGCCATGATTAGCACATGCTTTTATACGTCCCGAGGTTCATCCCAGCATGCACTCACAGCTCTCTTCGCTATCACAGCAGTAATTTTAACCCATTCTGTGATATTCATCATCGGAAATAGCATGCGGAGCATTCCCTTGGCATCTAAATATCGTACTGCGCGATGGGATACTAGAGTACCTGTATAGCGAGAGGACAGACAGATGTGAAACTCCGAAAATCCATCAGGCCTTCACCGATGCCTCCGTGAATAAAGTTAGGGCTCAGAAATGCAGCCAACCTATGAATTTCAATTATCCAGAGCGATTTATCAATACAATTGTTACGAACCATCGTTTATAAAGCACGTACTTGACTTAGTTTTTGCATAAATTTACTCATTTTTGCGGAAGAACGCTCATTTATGTGCATCCCTAGCTATCTTGGTTAGAATTGGAATCTGCAGACTGGCAGTGAAATTTTGTGCGTTAGAAGTTGGTTAGAAGGGTGGCTGCACTTTTGGGCCCTACGCTCTCCATGAGGCGATCTGTCCATAATCTCGCCATAATCGCGGGATACCATCGGCCGAATCTAGAGTACCTGTATAGGGAGAGTAGCGACAGATCTGAAACTCCGAAAGTCCATCAGGCCTTCACCGATGCCTCCGCGAATAAAGTTAGGGCCCAAAAGGGCAGCCAACCTATGAATTTCGAATGTCCAGAGCGATTTACAAATACAATTGTTACGAACCGTCGTTTAGAAAGCATGTATTTGGTTTACTTTTTGCATAAATTTACTTATTTTTGCGCAAGAACGCTCATTTATATACATTCTTAGCCATCTTGGTTAGAATTGAAATCTGTAGGCTGGCAGTGAAATTTTGTGTGTTAGAAGTTGCTCAGAAGGGTGGCTGCACTTTTGGGCCCTAAGCCCTCCATGAACCGATCTGTCGCTACTCTCCCTATACAGGTACTCTAGCCGAATCCAGCGCCAACCGCGAAAATGTGACTTGGGCGTCACAGAAAGGCCATTCAGTGGCGGTGCATGTGCAGCACGTGCGCGCGGTCGCGGGAGCCACACGCAAAAGCGCGAACACGCCGCTACCGTCGCCCGTTGTCGGCGCGACTCGGATAACCGCGATTTTCCGCACACCCGTGCGAAACAAAAAACCGCGTATATCCAGACGATTTGCATCGCGAAGTTACGCGGTTTGACGGGGTGGTGTGTGGCTAGCGCCAATCGATGTTGCCAGATTCCCTTGGTTTTCAGATTGTGCTGAATAAGGAGCAGCATGTTCTCACACGGTGTCCAACTGTCTCAGAGTTAAACCGCCATACTGCGAGAATGTAGTCTATGGGTCAAAAAAAAAGGTTTTTTCGTTTATAAAATTCTTCTTAAAAGTGATCTCAAAGCTCTAGAAAATCATGTTTTCTTTTTAATTTTGGAGGCGGTTCAGGGCCGGAACCCATAGGAAAAGGATGGACCCCACATGTTTTACGCTTCCATAGCCTGTAAAATACCGAAATCTCGAGTGAGAAGAGGTTGAAATCTCATAAAAAGTTTCCAGGCGGTTTTATATCTTCCGCGACAAAGAAATTGGTTTTCTAGGCATTGCAGGTGCTGCTTTTATTGCATGTGGATTATAACATTATCAACAACAACAACAACAACAACAACAACAACAACAACAACAACAACAACAACAACAACAACAACAACAACAACAACAACAACAACAACAACAACAACAACAACAACAACAACAACGACGACGACGACGACGACAACAACAACAACGACGACGACGACAAAATTGTAGAGTGTTTTTTGTCCGGGGTTTGGTTTTCGAGAAATTCCAGGAATATCCATTAAAATTAAGATGTTTACTAATTCTTATGAGTTTTGGTCCATTTCCGACGTCACAATTCAGAAAACAAAGACCATTCATCCAAAAATGTAGAACAACGTAAATCCAATTGGGAGTACATTTGGAAGTACAAAAATTTTTATGAAAAAAGAATGGCTTATTTAATCATAGGAAATGCTCCTGGAGTCCGGCAGTTCAACACTGACACACCCTGTATACAATCGATTCACCTTATCAAGCAGTGCGCTGTTTAGCGGGATGGTGTGCGACTGGCGACAAATGGCGTTGCCGCAGATCATCATGGTTTCCAGATCTCGCTTAGAAATCAAGGCTTTTCCAAGCCTGACCCGGTGGGAATAAGCAAATTTTTGGGCAAAAAGCGGCAACATTGCGGGGCGCCCCTCGCTTCCGAAGCGCGGAATGTCAAGTTTTACACGATCGGGCGGCAAACGGGCAAAATGAGCCGCCGAGCGCCGGGCAAATGGCAATGAGTAAACAGCGCGAGGGCATCCGCCGCGATTTTCACGGCGCTCTTGCGCAATGCCTTACGCCGCTCATTATATGTATATCGGTCGCCGCCATCATTCTTGTGGGTGCCGGGGGACCCGGGGGTACGTCACAGGAGTCGGCACAGAGATGGAAAGCGAAATATCGCAATTACGAGGAAATTCCGAAAATATAAATAAACAGACAAATAGATAAATAAATAGATTGATAGATAGATGGATAGATAAATAGATAGATAGATAGATAGATAGATAGATAAATAAATAAATAAATAAATAAATAAAGAATATGTATGAACGGAAACACTATGCATCAAGAAATACTGTGCCATGACAATATCAGTGATGTTGCATAGGGAGTTTCCAGCTCCCTACATGTAAGTAAAATTGGACCGCGTTTAACAGAAAGGAAAGGAACCAAGCCACGTCAGCGATTGTCAAATTTAACCGGGCTAATAAATTTTCTACAAGAGGACCTCTATGCGGCTTCTTTTGAAAATTTTAAGTAATTTGCTTCAAACCACGCAGAAAATGCACTATTTGCACAAAAATCCGCACAGTCGTTTTCATGTAAAAAAATTAAATGGGCCTGTTGCATGCAAGAGATACAGCCGTGCGAATAGACTTTTTAGAGGTTAAATGACACGAAAATAACGATGGTCACATTAAAAAAGTCTGAAATGCACTCCTTACTGCGCAATTTGCGTTAGTAGGAACGCGCTTTTTCAAATTTCCCGTGTCTGGGGGCAGTTTTCTAATCACCGGAAACGAGCAAACGGCGGGCTCGGTGATTTCCGGAAGATGCCGAGTCGTTGTTGTTGTTGTTCTTTTTTCCTTCAGTTTATTTACAAACCCAACGTGATCTCTCATAGTGGTCTAAATACGCTTTACGCAGTAACTAAATTAATCAACTTTTAAATATCCAACGCAATCCTTCTACATTTCATTTCACGACATCACGATCTCCGATTTTCAGGTTACATCAGTCCTTAGTACATACACGTTGTTCGGAATTTTCTATTTAGGCCTTTGAACAATTTCTCTCTCTTCAATAGTTTTGCTTAACTTCTTTCATCAAAGTAATCTTTAGTTTAGCCATTGAAGGCACTTTTTCGTTTATTTTTCTTAATTTCTCAGTTTTGTTATGAATTTGTGGCACATTGTGGTAACCTAACCTAACTTCTTATGTAAGTCCTACCATGCATGACTCAAATTCAGCCCCTGAATCCCACGGGGGAACACTCCATGGACCCCCTGGAGACCCAGGCTTAAACCCCTCTAATACCTCTACGTCTTTACCTAACCCACAAACTTCCTATATCACTCATATAAATGCGAATAGCTCTAGTACGTTTGATTCCTCCAGAAAGGCATTCATCGTCAAAGATAAATCTAACCTGAGATACCAGCCAAACTCCCCTGCTCCTTTCATCGTAGCAATAGCAAAAGAAGGTATAGGAAATAAGCACCCAACCTTAATTGGAGAACTTTTCTATAAAAATAAAGTTGAAGGAATTAAAGCTATTTCCAGAGTAAATAAAGACATTATTCATGTGGAACTAATCTCTAAGAACTATGCCAACAACCTTGTGGACAAGCAAACCTCTCTCATTCCGTATGAACACTTTTCCTGCTACATTCCTCTCAAATATACCACTCGAAGAATCATTGCGAATAATGTACACCATGAGTTAGACATTGATAGTATAGGTGAATTTCTTAGTGAAAAGTATGACAATATCATAAGCGTTAGAAGAATTTTTAGGAAAAATGAGGATAATGCATTAATTCCAACCTCTAAACTAGACATTCTTTGGCAAGGTTCGACCATGCCTGATTTCCTTTATATTTTTTACGCTAAATGTAACGTTACTCCTTATATCTACAATGTAACCAAATGCCTAAACTGCCTAAATTATGGTCATCGTGCCGAGTATAACGGGAACCTTATTTGTAAAAGCCAGAAACGATGTCAAAAATGTGCTACTTTTCATGTAGCTCAAGACATATGTCCAAACCCGGTGAAATGTTTCCACTGTTCCGAAAATCACTTCACTTTCTCCCCAGTATGCTCTGAACTAATAAAACAAAAAAATATTAAAGAAATAATGGCTCAACGGAATATATCCTTCGCAGTAGCGTTAGAGATCTTCAATGTACAAAAAACGGAAACCTCAACTTCAAACATTAACGAACGCATTCAAAATATCCATAAGAACTCAATGAATAACGATAGAAATTCCCTTGAGGTAGTTCAAGCCGCTAATTTTCCTCCTGTAAATAATTCTTTCTCTAACTTAGCTGAACCTATGGATGTAGTTAATAATTATAGGTATTCTTTGGATGACCTGAGGAGACCATATTCTGATGTAGTGGCCTCCCCCTCTCCCACTAGGAAAAAATCAAAACCCTCTTTTGACGACTCTCTCCCTTCTGACGATTGGATCAAAAAAAATATAGGCGTAACTGGGGAGTCGGTGAATACTCTTTCCCCCAGTCCCAGGATGGCAAATTCTAGCCCTTTGAAATCCTCTCAACCACAATCTTCCCTACCTCTCTCGAACTCGTCGAAAACAAATAACAATGACAAAAATTCTTCTTCTACCACTTCTGTCCTTACAACCGAATCCTCTTCTTCCACTAGAAACCAACTTTCAAACCTCACTTCACATAATACTCTCCCAGTACAAGAACCTAACAAACCAAACCAAAAACCTCAAAAAACCCCTCCAGCCTCACTAACCTGCCCAGTCAATAAAAATTCCATACAATCAAATAAATCTTCTCAACGCCTTCCCTCTTCTAACACTACAAATATAGACAACCCAGCTCCTTCCATACACAATACTCCGCAACCTAAATAGAACAAATCTAAACTTTCAGACTAAAACTTTTTAATTTCACTTTATCTGTTCAATTAAACTGTTCCAATTTTTGTACTACTCATTCTTCTTACTTCTCCCATTTATCTTCCCTTTTTTGATACCCTGTTATTTCTTAAATTTTATGCCTAACACTTTTCAGGTAGTTATACCGCCTAACTTTTCCCTCCTTACGTGGAACATTCACTCCTTACTTTCGAACGATACCGACCTTAGGTTAATTATTCGAGATCATGACCCTGACATTATCTTACTTTCAGAAACTTGGTTAAAACCAAACATAATTAAAAAATTCCCAGGCTATAACTGCTTCAGAGATGACCGTGATGACGGTTATGGTGGCCTAGTCTCGCTCATAAAAACCAAGTACACTTCTTACCCAATCACTTTGGACAATAGACATCTTATTACTAAAAGAATTGAAACCCAGGCGTTTAAAGTAAACCTGGACAACAACTTAGATCTATTCTTCCTAAATATTTACATCCACCCTGAAAGTCAATTCACTAAAACTGACCTGACTAATTTTTTATCAACTAACAACCTAACTAATAAACCTCTCTTTATGGGAGGTGACTTTAACGCCAAACATCCTATGTGGGGTTATCCACTTAGTGATAACAAAGGCAATACCTTGGTGGAACTAGCCGAAGATCTTGAACTTTTTAACATCAACTCACTCTGCCCTCAGCCCACAAGGAAAACCTCACCGACACAAGAGCCTAGCTATACCGATATTGCGTTTATCTCAGACTTTTTGACCCAAACCCTTGAATGGGAAGCCCTACCTACTGGAGGCAGTGATCACTTTCCATGTCAATACTTTTTCAACAGACAGGTAAATTCCCCCCTTTTCCCCTCTACCAATTCTCTAAATGCGGCTCCGTTCACACCTAGCCACCGACTTAAGGACTGGAGTAGTTTTCGTAAAATTCAGGATTCTCTCCTTACTGAACCTTTATATACCTATGAAGAATTTATCAACATAAGTCTAAAAGCACATTCCCTAAGTATCGAAAAAGAAATCCAGTTAATCGACTCCAAAGAAAGTCCCGGCCTCCCTTTGTCTCTTAGAGAAAAGAAAAAAAAATTCAAAAAAATCCCTTGGTGGGACGAGCAGTGTCAACGATTGAAAAATAAACGTGACTTCTTAGCCAAATTATATAAAACTAACGCCAGTATGGAGCTTTTCCTAGAATATAAAAGACTATGCGCGGAATTCAAACTGCTCATTAAAAAGAACAAAAAAAAACAATGGAAATTATTCACGGAAAGCTTAAACCATAATACCCCCACTAAAGTTATCTTTGAAAAAGTTAAACTCCTAAAAAGGGCTCGAATACCCTTTATTAATTCAAAAGAAGACTGGGTTGATGACTTTTTAAATACCCTTACTCCAGACTCCACATACTATCCTCAATGGTCCGAACAGACAACCTTCGGAGATTCCTTCGAAAAATTTTCTATTGAAGAGCTCAAACTAGCCATATCCAAAATCAAAAAGAAAAGCCCAGGCCTAGATATGGTTGAGGTCGAATTCATCACAAAATCCTCTACTAAAGCCCAACTTATTCTTCTTCAAATTTTCAATGAAATACTTTCCACAAAAGTCATTCCTGAATCCTGGAAAGAAATTAAAATATTTACCCAATCAAAAAAAGACGTAAACCCGAACTCTGCCTCAGATTACAGACCTTTAGGAATAGTGTCAGTCATGAGAAAGTTATTTGAGAAAATTCTGTTAGGAAGACTTGAACGTTTCGTAGAATCATATAATAAATTATCTCCATTCCAATTTGGTTTTAGAAAAAGTAAAAATATTTATCATAATTTATTCAACATTTCTTGCCAAGCCTACAAGGCCATAGGTGAAAAAATGTTCATGCCAACCATTTTCCTGGATATAAAAAATGCATACAACAATGTAAATTACTCTATTCTATACAAAAAACTTATTCAAATTGGTCTTAATCAAGATCTGGCCAAAATCATTTTCAATCTTATATCCAATAACAAAATTTTAATAAGCTATAACTTTAAAACATGGGGTCCTAGGATTAGTCCAAAAGGCCTCACACAAGGAGGAATTCTGAGCCCGCTTCTATATCTGATCTATTCAATGGATCTTCATAAAATTTTGTCCTTCTCTTCTATATCAGAATATGCGGATGACGCGGTTATTTACATTTTAAATCAATCTCCAAGATGCTCTAAACAAATTAGCCTCTGACTTCATTAAAGTATATAACACAATTATCGATTTAGGCCTCGATCTGTCGTTTCATAAAATTAAAATTATAATTTTCACTAACCGTAGAATTCCAAAAAACCTAACTATACAACTTCTAAACTACGAGTTTCCAGTGTCAGTGTCTGTAAGATACTTGGGCTTAATCTATAATCAAAAAATGAATTGGCAAGAGCATCTTCGTCATATTAAAAGTAAAGTTGAGTCTAAACTGAACTTCATGTCCTTCTTACTCGGAGCGAATTGGGGCGCTAATCAAAATATTTCAAGGCTCTTATTCCTTAATATGATCAGACCTATTCTAGACTTTGGTCTCCCTATTTACTGTAATAACTTTTCTATAATGGACCAGTTAAATAAAATACAAAATAAATGTATCCGTAAAGTATTGAGCGCATTATCCTCTACTCCTACCAATAATTTAAATGCTGAAGCATCTATCCCTCCGATCCAATACCGATTTAACTACCTTACCGACAAAACCTTTCTCAAAGCCATGAGCTTTCAACAGAATTCTATAATTAATGACACCAAAATGCTGGAATCTTCAGTAACTAACAGCCCTTGGTGGTCAAACAAACAGTATCCTTTATTCCTTTACCGCTGGCACGCTATAAAAAAATTTGAAAAAGACTTAATAAAATTCTCAAAGCCTCCAAATTTATCAGTGTCCCCATCCCTCCAATTTTTCCAACCTAATGTGGATTTCCTAAACATCAAAAATAAAAACTCCATCATGCCCTACATTATCCAAACGGAATTCTTGGCGCATGTGAATCTCAAGTATCCTAACTATATACACTATTATACTGACGGAGCTAAAACAGACACCTACACAACCTCAGTCTTTGTTGTCAATGACTTCTTCAAAGTGTTTAGTCTCTCTACTTACTCTTCCATTTTTGATGCTGAGGCATTTGCTATTAGTGAAGCTATAAAACATATAACTCTTCACAATTATTACAATGTTCTAATATGCACAGACTCACATAGTGTACTAACCAACCTAATCAACCAGGCTCCCGACCTTCATCCTACTATATATGACATTAAAAAAGCCCTTTTTAACTTCCAGAACCTCAATATCTCCTTACTCTGGATCCCTAGCCATGTAGGCATTCCAGGTAACGAAAGAGCTGACCAACTGACAAAACTTCTTCCACTTGCTCACAAGGTTGAAGGAAAACTCTACTACAAACAACTAATTCCTTTCATTAAAAAACAGAGTTTCTTAGATTGGGCCAAAGAATGGCACGACTGCACCTGGAAAGGCCAAAGACTTAAAACTTTGATGCCGCACCTCTCTACCCGCCCTTGGTTCTCCAAATTTCACTGGAATAGAAAAGACATTAAAAATCTTATTAGAGCCAGAATAGGACACGGTCTATATCCCTCCCATCTACACAGAATAAATTTACGAGCTTCTGATCTGTGCAATTGCGGACTAACTGGCGACCTCAATCATATCTTCTTTCAGTGCCCCCTACTACAACACGATGCCTTCTTTAAAAATTTAATTAACGCTAATTACTTCCCCCCCTTCAATATATCGTTCATTCTTCATAACCCTCTCCCTTCTATCTATAAAATAATCACCGAGTTCTTAAACCAGAATAATATCTCCTTATAAAAGCCCGTAATGATAACAAGCCCTTCAGTACCCAATTCTCCTCCCCTCTAGCTATTCCCATTCCCGCCATTTAAGTACATCCATCTATCTCTCTAATCCTACAAAACCCTACAAATCTACCTTTACACCTAATGTTCACTTAGTATGTTTTCCAGGACCCAGTCTACCTTAGGTTTAGTCGCCACAGTGGGTCTTGTGGCGTGAAGATGGTGTTGGTACCCCCCTCAGTCCCCTTTTCATATCTACTCCCTATCCCCCCACTTAACTCTCTCCCCAACATTTTAACAACTTAACCACAATGTGTCTATAGATGGCTGTGGGCTCCACACCGGAGCATAAAGCCAATAAACCATCATAGAAGAAGAAGAAGAAGAAGAAGATTTTCAGGTTATGTTGTCAGTTTTAGTTGACCGGAAATAGCCGCGAGTTGCCGTTACTTGTTTCCGTTAGAAAACTGCCCCCAGACGCGGGAAATTTGAAAAAGCGCGTTCTTAACAACACAAATTGCGCAGTAAGGAGTGTATTTCAGACTTTTTTAATGTGACCATCGTAATTTTCGTGTCATTTACCCTATGAAAAGTCTATTCGCACGGCTGTATCTCTTGCATGCAACAGGCCCATTGTCCAGTAGAATTTGGCAACAGCTGATGTGGCTTGGTTCCTTTTTGCTTAACACGGTCCAATTCAGGGGTTTAAAGGACAAGGCGCATAAGTGCAGTTTTAGGTATTTGGAGAAATAAGTGTTTGAAGTTTCGAAATTACATGGATCCTTGTGGCGGAAAGAAAGTTCAAACTGACTCTTTGATGCTTAAAAATTGGAATTTGGGAGCGAATTTTTCACAGAATATGCATTAAGACTAGCTTTACCTGAAGTCACTAATACCTCATTTTCTTCAAAAACTGCACTAATGCGCTCTGTCCTCCAGGCCCCTCGAATTGTAAATGAAAATTTTGGAAATTAGGAAAGGGCACTATTAAAAATCGAGGAGGAAAACTCGGTGCCGGAGTCTATATGGCGCCCAAGAACATCCTGTGATATAAATGCGAGGTGAAATCAGCACCAGAAAGCGTATGACTTTCCGCAAAAAGAGTAGATCCTAATCCATAATAGTTCAGGTTGGAGACTGTAAGTCATTCCGTCAGGAAAATAGATTTAGCTCCGCGTTCATATAACTCGGGAATTTTGGGCGCCATATAGACTCCAGCACAGAATTTTTATCCAAATTTTTTAACACAGTGAAAGAAAACGTAGAATAATATACGAACCTTGCATCTTCAACAGATCAAGGCGAGGGAGAGGCGAGGATGAGACGAGATGGAGGCGACTAGAGCTACATTTTTGGTCCGCAAAAGCTGGAGAATAACGATAGAACGCCTTGATAGTTGATACAACTATTCGAACTCCGGGGACGTCCGTGATACATACACGAAAATTTGAAGGCGCTTCGCTGTGGACTACTAGGCCGTTAAGGAAGTGAAACACCACTAGGCACGTTTTTTTCGTTAAATTTCATTGACACGTCGAGCGTATTGAGAATTTTTACATTTTACTCTTCCATAAAAATTTCTTCCCTTGTCTGACAAGGAAAATCTAATGTGATGCGAGAATAATCATATTATATAAAGCATATTGAATTTAGTCTGGTGACCAATTCAGTTCTAGTCTTGACCGTTTGTTTTTAATCAGGCTGAAAATTTTAATTCATGGTCAATAAAATCGTTAGTCTCCATTTCTTTGTCGCATATGGAGGCTGTTAATATATTCCTGGCTTTTTTGTGTGAAATTGTGATGAAAAACATGTATTATATGATACAGTAGGGTAATATGGGCCTTGAGGTGGGAACACAAATTTTTTGGCACAGCGATAAAACCGAGCTCGAGTCAAAAATGTCGATTTTCAGTTTTCAATGTTAAACTCTTTCTAATTCCCTTTAAAACATCGAGTCAAAGTTTCAAGCAGCAATTTTTATTATTACTGTTGTTATGAGCTGTTGTTCAAACTTTCAAGTTTCTAAGACAAACTTCAACTGCTAGTTTCTTTTTTCCCACTTTCCACCCTTAAACTTTGAATAGCTCCCGAAGAGTCAATCTTTGGAATTTTTGGATGTTTTCCGATGCAGCTTTAACCCCTTCAAGTCATGGTGTAGTCATTCATTTTTCTTCCATCGGTAATAAGTCATATCTTGTCTGATCCGAATAATATGCTCCGTTTCTATTCTAATCTAGCAGTCCATTCTTGCCTAAGTAGCAACATTATCGACGCATCGATTAGATATCGTGCCCCATCGACACTGCTGCGCTGCATTATTATTGCACATCTATGACCAAAGTGCGAAACCACATATCTCATATTGCGACGTTGCAGACTTCCTGTCATATTTTATTTTTTATTCGGAGAGATACTCTCTGTATTTTTTTAAAAACATCCTTAATTTTTCTGTACCAGCAGAATATCCTTCATAAACAAGCTAATAAGTTAGCTTGTTTCTCCCTGAAAAAGTAAAATAGGAGCGGAAATTTTGAAACACCGCAATGGCAATACGTAGTTTCGCACTTTGGCCATCGTTACCACGTTTTCTTCTATAGCAAATTACAGTAGCCTAAGGAGGCAATAGTAATTTACGTCTAATATTAAACGGAGTTAAAGCATACGCTTTAACTCCCCCCCCCCCCCCCCCCCCATGACGCTCGAATTTTTTGTCCCCGTCAAATTGAATTTACCGCCATTAGCAAGAGCATCTGGTGGACCAACTTTGAACTACATCCGAAAACAAACTATTCTAACCTCAAATCTTTATCGTTATCGTTATCGTTATCGTACAAAATTATATTTTCCCGATTGGAATTTGTTTAACGTTAAATTAAATCTTCTCCAGCGATTTACCCTGTAGATTTTCAGTCCTACTCAGTAAGACAGATACACTCGTCAATCAGTACATATGCAGTCATGAAAAGTGGTCAGTGTTCGTAAGTACCGACTTTGACATGTTCTCGGCGAAAGAGAATCATACGGTCTCTTAATTCAACAAGTTTCCATTTAGAATGATCATCCGATTCCCATGGATTTTCCTGTCTTGTCTGGTAATTGCATTACTTCTCTCTAGCCATTTTTCAAGTTTGATTGTTCGTACATACTCATTGAGTGTGCATGAATATTGGTAGATGGGCGTAAGAGATATTTCATGCTGGCTTCCTGAAGGTATGGAACCTAAGACGCCGATGAAACTGCCTGATGATTTAGCGTTCGGACGGCACCTTAGCAGTGTAGAGATGCTGCGGAAAAAGCCGATGGAGGATGCCCCGATCTGTCGCCAATAGATCGGAGTGGAGACGCTGACTAATTCCGCTCAGTCTGCTGCATTTTCTACCGATTTTCGAATGTGTTTAGTTTTGGGTTCGATTGACAAAAGCTGTGAATCAATAGACAAACCCGTGAATCGATTGACAAAGCTGTGAGTTGATTAAATCATGTCGGTCAGGTTTTGGTCTTCGATTGAATTATGCCTATTGAATTGATACTGGTTTTTTTAAAAGTAATTGTCCATCATTTCGTGTTGATCGATTCTTGTTTGTCTTTGATCGATTCATGATGATCGAATCGACACCAATTTTTTAATAATTTGTCCATCGAGTTAGTGTTGTTCAGTTCCCATTTCCATTATTTGGTCGATTCTTGACAATTAAATCCATATCCGCCTGAAAAAAGCGCGTCCAATCATTTTCGCGTCTCACAACATACCTTCCGGTCCGATCATCAAAAATTCGAGAAATTGACAGCGGACTTCGAGGAGAAAATCCACGAATTCCGCTCCTTAGATGCTATGCTCCAATATGTGAGCGTCTTCTCGCCCTTGACTCGGTAGCTGCGTTTTCCACCGGCGTCCAGACGCTGGGGAAAAACGCGCCTTAGGTTCCGTACCTTTAATGCTGTGCACTGAAGTAAATCATTACAACTAGATTCTACATTTAATAAGTTTTTGCACCTTCAGAGGGGGGTAGAAGAATGGCTGTCTTCATTTTAGTATTGTAAGAAGATCTAAGAATCATATCAGCGGATCCTCTGTCTTACTTTAGATGTTTGCGGAAACTTATCTCTCCTTATAACTCTTGGAGGAGTATTGAAATGATCAGCCATACGGCTTCTTAAGAACACCTCCTGCCATTATTGTTTAGCTTCCTTTGCATGAGACAGTCTGTTGCAAGTTAGTGCAAGCTGCAATATTTTAATGTAGCCGAGTATCAATCTGAATGAGATAAAACTCTGCTGAAGTTGAAATCACTTTCTTCAGCCCCTTCAATTTTTCACTGAATGAGTTTCCTCTGTAAATAAAAATTCTCCTTACAGTACTGATTAAAATAAACCAGTTCCTTTCCACAAAGCAGCTTTGAGATAATCTATAGAGAGAAACTGACTTTTTGAATCAGTCCGCAACAGGTACCGTCTCTCATGACTGAGTTACTAACTTTAAAGAAGCATCTCTTTGAGTTACCCACCAATGATTTGTCATTATGTTGCCCTTGTGTTACTCTCTTTTATTTTTGTAGTATTTGAGTATTACAGAGTGGGGACTAATAGATTCAAAATGGAATAACACGGTTGTTGAAACATTTTCTGTAGCTGCTCTGCTTGTGACCATGATTTCTCACAAAATTATAAAACTATAAAAGCTGGTTATTAGCATGCCTTTCTGAAGTGACTCAATTGGTTGTCGGTGGGAAAATATTTGCAGAAACTTTGGTTTGAACTCATTCTGTCATATTCACCTTAAGATTATTTGCACCGAGTTTTGCTTGTAGTCAAACTGGCATGCAATAAGTCATCTCAACTAAGTAAAAAGCGTCGGCAGATTTTGACTTAAAGCGAAAAGAACAAAGATAGCTCCCGTGCTCAAGTCTGACGATCATTTGTAGGTATTAAAATAATTTCAAAATTCGGAGAAATGAAAATGGGCTTTGGCAAAGAAGAAAAACCCTGTGTTTAATACAATAATATCAGTATTTTTATTGAATGTAACACTTTTTTCTCAGCCAAATTCTATTTTAACTTTATTAAAATTTGCAATTTTGCGAATGATTTTTGAGAATGATTTTTTAGACGCATATTTAAGGGCTATTGTCCTTTTTTGGCTAAGTCAAAATCTGCCAAGATTTTTGACTGGATGGTTGTGATACATCCCATGCCGATTTGACCACCACAAGAACCTGAGACACTTTACCTTAATTTATTTGAAGCCAAGGAGTGCAAGTGAAATCATGCATCATTCCATGCCCTAGTTTAAAAAGAAGTAAGGGTTGTAAGGGGAATACAGGATATGAAAGAAATAAAGAAGAGTAAACAATAGTAATTGGTGTTTGTTACTCACCACGTTAATATTTTTTTTTATTTTCTTTTAGGTTTTGAGCGTCTATTCTGAAGTTCAACTGCTGCAAGTTTCGGTATCTGATAAAATAGTCGATGGCGGAAACTATTCCTACTACAAGTTAATCTATACCGGCTATATTTCCCTGTATCTGAGATCAGAGTAAGATTTTGATCCTCCACTTTTCTTTTAACGATCTTTCATCCCTTAAAACAGCTAGGGGCGGTTCAAGTAGGTATTATGGAGTTAATTTAAAAAGGGAAGAAGTCAGAATCTGCCCTACAATGTCTTAAAGGGGGGGGGGATTCAAGCCCTGTTGTACGTATCTAAGTCGTCCTTTACAAAAAGACAGGAATATTTTGCGGCAAAAATGATTTTTCAGCCATTTTTTAAGGTAATGAATATTTAAAGTCCAAAAATTTTGGAAAGGGCTCTAATTTCAAGTTTTCCTCTAATAGTTCGAGGCTTTAAAATTTATATGTATCATCGGACAATTTTTCTCACAATTATTGAACTTTAATTACTTTTTCTTTCTTAAAGGCAGTAGATAAGTCAAATAATTTTGTTGTTACATCTTTAGCGATAACAATCTATCTTTCTAAATTTGCCTGACAAGCAAACTTCACTTATTTTGAGAAATCCTTTATCCTGTCAACTCAAGCTGTGAATAAGTTTTTATCACTTTTGCCTACAATTCCTCTCAAAAATCCTGAAGAAACCGTCCGGAAATCTTTAAAAACTTCTTCGTTTTTGTTTAGAGAAGCTATTATTAACCATAATATATTGATTTTTATGTCAATCAATCCTTGGGCGCACTGTGTACCTCAACCAAATTCACCTAAATGAAATTAATGAGGCCAGGAAAAAGTTAGATTTTTGATCAATAAAAAATTATACTTAAAAACATCAGTGATATTTATTGATTTCCATCCTTTTAACCAGAATATTTTTTGCATTTCCAGGTATGGTGATGCAGATTTGTATGTCTCACAATTCACGGAGAAGCCGACATTTGAACCAGATACATATTGTTTACAATCGGCCACTTGTGATTTAGACGTTATCCACGTGCCTAAAAGGTTTGGTTCTTCTTTCAAGTCGCTAATGATCTTCATCTCATTTTCAACCAATTTTATTCATTATATCCTTGTTATTATTTAACTGTCCAATTGGTGTCTTTAGTTGGCACAGAATCATCTCTCTCTACCTGTTCCTCTTGGAGAAATACTCATTTAAGAGCGGAAAATCACAAGAAATCTCATGATGCAAATGAACTCCAAATCAGAATATTGAGTTAAATAATAAGCCCTTTTGTAGAGGTGTTCAAACAAATCTTTGTCAGTAAGCTATTGCAACTTCTTTTTCGAAAATACCAATACCCTTTGATATGTTTGCTCTTGTCGGAAATCGCTGGCTTTATCGGAACTGTGAACTCCAAGTCAAAGTGTCCGTGGGTCCTTTTGGGTCCGTGAGTTGAAATATGTGCTTGACTGTGACCAATCATTTTAACTAGCTCCAAAAATTCTCTTAGGTATTGATAAGGAGCTTCTTATGTATTGTTACCATTGTTCAACATAACTATTTTGATAGTTTATGAGCAATCCATAGGACATCATACCGTATAATTTTCTTGAAAATGTATATTCTGGAAAAGAGTTTTTTTATAATGACTAAAATTTAGGTACCTCAGTTTTTGAAAAATATCATTCAACTCTGCCAATATTCAGTTTTAGTAGTTTTGAGTACAATTTAGGATATGTTATTTGATCAAGGTCTAGTGACAAGAGCAGGGTTTAAGTAGTAAAGAATATTTAATTAACTAAAATGATAGAAGACTGAAAGTAAATAAAGTAAATAAATAAAATCAAAAACTCAAATAGTTGCATATCTATGCTCATAAAAGCAATGAAGATCAACATCTGTGTATATTGTTGCAGTTTTAAGAGGCCACTTTACATCGGAGTTTACGGACATCCGTCTCGTGAATTCAGCATCTACCATTTGGATATTGTCTTCCGTAATAGAGACAGTGATATTATTTGTCTAGAGGAGGAAAGTGATTTTGGAAATTTTGAAGATAATGACATTGATGTAAGTTCTTTTCCAAATATTCATTGGGGAAGAAAATTGATTCTCCACTTGTTATTTTTCGTTGTTTGCTCGGTGCTGTGGGTTTTGCAAGTTAGAGTTGTAGCTGGTAGATTATAGGGCCCTTTCCTGCTTTTAATGACCATTCTCTTCAAAAGTAACCCATGATTTCAAAAGTTCTGAGTGACGGTATCATTAGTTGGATAGAGTTAAGGAAAGCAGTCAATTCCTCATACCTCTATCAAGTCATTGTAAATACTGTCAGTAGTAGTTAGATGTGATATATTTATAAATCCAAAAAACTAACAAAAGGAAAAATGTATTGAAAGAATTCAATAATACATAAGTGCTGATGTATTAGTGCAGAACTTACATATTAGTAAATTCAGGAAACGATAAAAACACACTAAAATACAAAAAACAAATGGGTATACAAGGCTAGAGGAGACATAAAACAAACCAGGACGTCGGGACAAACGTCCTGGTTAGTTTTATGTCTCCTCTAGCCTTGTATACCCATTTGTTTTTTGTATCTTAGTGAGTTTTTATCGTTGTCTGCATTTGGGCTATTGTGTCTCTCTTTCTCTTATCTTCAAATTCAGGAATTACATCAAAGGATTTGATAATTTAATTTGACCTAAGGCCTTTAGTTTTTATTTCATGTCAGTAAAAATCCGTAGAACCAAGAGGTCTAAAGAGGGAAGGATGCCTGAATTTTAGCACATTGATGAGGGAGTTACGTTTTGGTCAAATCACCATGGAGCGAACATACTGCGAGGTATAAGCATTTGATGCATTCCTACTTCATGTTTCCGCGCTTTTTTGAGTTAAAAATCACTGACAGTTTGTACTAGAATCAATCAATAGTTTAAGTAATATCATTTGAGAAATGGTCGGACAAATTTTTACTCCTCAAAATTGTGTGTGTCTGATCCTTACAACGGTGTTTGTAGATCTGTAGAAGAAATTGTAGCCCTGACGCAGATTTATATGCAGAATCAAAGGTATTTATTGCAAAAAATCATTAATAATTTAAGGAATTTTCAGTTGCTTGTAAATTTAATGAACCCTATATTCTTTCCAGGGTCTTGATGACACTGATATGGAAACCTCTGAGGAGGCGCCAACAGTATTTCCTCTCTTGTTAACATTTGCTAACTTGCTGGTTGAACTGCTGTTTTTATGAGCTGAATCTAAAAGTTACTCTTATTGCTGGTCAAAATGTTGGAGTACGAAAATCAAATGTTTCTCGACATTCTTCATGAGGATGGTCTTCTAATCAGTGCGAAGTAAGTTTCTATCATTTACAACTTGAGTGCAAAACTTAATGATAAACTTTGTCGTATAGAAAAATCAGTTTTGAAAAGTTTCGAAGGTGGTGTTTTTCTCTCAGCTATAGTAACTTTGCCTTTTATGTGATTTGAAAAAAGGTGCCTGTGAATGAATAAGTATCAGGACAATGATGATCTTCTAACCTAATGCAAATAGTTGAACATAAGCGATTTTACTCAATAGCAAGTACATAATATTTTAATAAGGAGCAATCTACACATCGATGATAAAACCACAGAAATGTATATCTTGGTTTGCAGCATTGTAAACTTCCTGCCATACTTTATTTTGTACATAGAAACCTACAAAAGGTCATTTCTTGAAGAATTTTGTGAAACCTTTTCTGTATGTAAGAAAATTCTGCGAAAATAGTTAGCCATAATGTTGATTTGGTCTCCTCTCTAAAAAAAACTGGCATTTTTCGGTACTTTAATTTTTGTAACACAGCATAGTCAACACCAGACTAATTGTATTCTTCTTACTTTTTGATCAAAATTTCGTTAAATTATTCTTGAGTAGAAAGTGGGAGAAAAAGGGAGCAGAAATTCGCTCAAAATGTTTATTTCTACAAAAATTAAGAACCTGCAGACGAAGAATTTCAAAAGAAAAATTTTACTCGGACAATTCAATCTGTTCTATCTACCTGAAATTGACCTGGACTACCACAATTTTTTACTCCCCAGTTAAATTTTTCCTGTCATCACTCACCAGTTCACCCCGGAGAACACATTGGATGATGTCAACTGTGTTTAAAAGAAGGTAGAATTCGTTAAGAATAGCCAATTCAACTTTAAAGTATTCTAGAGCCTCGTTATAATAAATGTTCTAGTAGTTGAAATTTGTCTGTCTCTTTTCTAGGGGGCTTGGCCTGGATAAAGTTTTCCTCAATATCATCAAAGTCTACTGTGATCCAGGAAATTTAGTGATTGTCATCGGCACCGAACCTGAAGAGGAGCAGAGAATCATAGAAGTCTTGACCTTACAAGATATTTCTCCGCTGCCTAAAATCATAACATCTGATTGCTCAATTTCAGAAAGGTTTGTCTTGTCGCTTAATCGCTTAACTTTGATTTTTGAATCATGGATCTAGAACTATCATTATATGAATCTTAATTTCTATAAAATAGTTTTATCAGATTTTACAGAGAGCCATTTCCCATGAGGATTGTGCGGGGTTCTTTTATTTGTAGAGCCTCCTCTCAGAAAATAAATTGATTTGCTGTTATTAGTAGTTTGATACAGAGTTTACTTTTCTTGGAAATAACTACAATAAATGTCTGTTAAGCGAGATAAATCTCCTTTATTTTTGGCTACATATTCTACTCCAAAAATTGAAGGCTTCGATAAACACTCTGTATTTTAACATGAATAGATAAATCAGAGATTTTTCTAGAATATTTTCGTTTTTGGAGGTATTAGTTAGACAAAGAAAAGTGTAGTTAGAAACTTTTCATTCCCTACAAGACTTCAAAGTTTTGTAAGTTTTGTATCGTATTTTCCCCCTGTATCCATTGATTTTTTATCTCGTAGGTATTTTCTTAACAATAATACTTCTATTGATTTGCAGGGAAAAAATATACCTTGAAGGTGGCGTTCTGTTTGTATCCTTTAGAATAATTGTAGTTGATTTTTTGAAAAAACGCCTTCCCATAGAACATGTAACTGGCATCCTAGTCAACAGGGCTCACCGTACTTTAGAGAACTGCCATATTGGATTCACTTTAAGGTTGTATCGTCAAAATAACAAGGTAAACTCTTGGTATTCTTCATATTTATCATCTATTTGTTTAAAAATGTCCAGTAAATACTTAAAATAAATCAGTGAAACTGTACTTAATCTGTTTTTCTTTTTATTTCTTCAACTTTTAAGTACAGCCCTGCGGCAGCAGGAAGGAGAAATTGAAATGAGCAAAAATTATGCTGTTAGTTGCAGTTCAGCAATGTAGTACACCATCTTACTTAACAAAAATAATTCATCATTCTCTGAAAATCTAACCAAATACCACCAAACTACTGGTTACCTACTCTCCTCATGAAATTAAATGTTTTATTTTTTCTGTAACCATCATGTTATTTTTTTCATTTTCAGACTGGCTTTGTAAAAGCATTTTCAAATTCGCCCGAGTCATTCACAGTAGGATTTTCTCGCGTGGAGAGGATTATGAGGATGCTGTTTTTGAAAAACCTGTACTTGTGGCCTCGTTTCCATGCTGTCGTTAGCTCAAGTCTTGAAAGACGGAAAGTAAGATTTTCATTCATGTCTTTTGATCTTTTTATGTGCTATTACATTTTTAATCAGATTTTTTTGCAATCATCATTTCAGGAACAAACTGAAACTGCAGAGGTAACATTATTTATCAAATCTGTTAAAATTAATAGGTAAATTCAGGTATAATTTCTTTTGTTTCTGTTGTCTTGTTTTATTTTAATTTGTTATTCATTTTTACAGCCAGCAGTTTTCGAGCTTCATTTGGAATTGACAAGTGCTATGAAAGAAATTCAGGCAGCATTGCTGGATCTTACAAACTACTGTGTTAAAGAAATAAAGCGGCTGAATCCATCCGTAAGTTCTATCAGTACTTATATATCCACCAGGAATTTTATTATTTGCCTACTATAATTATACCTAGTGAAACTTCTGTTTAAGAACTTGCGGTTTTCAAGAAAAAAGGATGTTCACAAATTTGAAAGTATAAGGGCACTGTAGTAAAATGGCCGAAACGGTATTGAAACCTATAACATTAGGGAATTTAAAGGAACCCGGAAAAATCAGGAATATCAGGAAAACCCGTAAGAAGTTAATGTAAACATTCACGTAATAGGAATTCAAACAGCGAGTTGATGCTCTATTGCCTGATTTTTACTGTTCTCGTTAACGGTGATGAAGAGAGAACAGTGCAAGGGTGAGAAGAAAGTTGAAGATCATCATTTTTTTTTCCTTCAGAGAAAAGGAGGAATTTCCACTGAAGGACTAGGGAATGTCGGAGAATTGTCCAGGGAATCAAGAACCGAAGTTAAAAAAATAGGATCATTGATTGAATTTAAATATACCTGTGAAATTTTTCAGCTTGATACGGATGAAATAACTGTAGAGAACGCTCTTTCGAAAACTTTTCACAAATTATTGCAAATGCAGCTTGACCCCTTATGGCATCAGTTGAGTTCTACCACAAAACAATTAGTAGCGGACTTGAAAACTCTTCGCCATGTCCTGTTGTAAGTATTCTTGAAATCATTTGCTGTTTATCCTTTGTTATGCATAAAATTACAAGATTCTTTGTTATTATTATAGTGGTTCTTTTATGTTTGTCATCGCAAATTTGAATTGCCAACAATCGAAAATTTCCACTTATATACCATTCATATTACTGTATGCTCTCTGAGTCCTCAAATTTGTATTTTCTGCCCTAGTTACTTCTTCCAGATAAGCACCTATTGCGTTCAGATTTTTTAATTATAACCCGGAGATTTTAGATATTGCAAAGCAAGTCTCTGAGGGTAAATAACACTCATTGAGGGTCGATTATCATAGCAGCCAGGGAGGACCAGGGAAAACAAAACCCCTTTTTCAAAGATCTGGTCACAAATAGTCTTTTGAATTTTCCCCTTAAAATGCCTCAAGAAAATGTGAATAAATGGGATGATTGTAACTCCACAAAAGCATCAGAAATACTGACTAATGCAAAACAGATAACTCTCAAAGTAAAGAAAAAGTAATACAGATATTGTCCATTTGTAATATTAATGGAAAACAAAGAGAATGTAAAAGCAGCCCGAAACAGAAACGACAATCAAAAACACAGGAAAAAGCGGAAACAAGGCTAAAATACAAAATATAAGGGCAAGACGTTTCGGTACCTTACGGCACCATTATTAACTGCTAAAAATTAAAAATAATAAAGAAATTAAAATAAAAACCAGCAAACGGCGTTACATAGTGAAATTGGTAAATGAGACTGCAGTGATCACAGAATAAACAAGAAACAAGGTACGATAAGCAACAAACATTGGAAAATGAGAGAAAACTGATCGCCGATGAGACCTGATTTCTCTCGTTTTCCGATGTTTGTTGCTTATCGTACCTTGTTTCTTGTTTATTCTGTGATCACTGCAGTCTCATTTACCAATTTCACTATGTAACGCACTCGTTGTTGTGCTCTGAAGCGAGACGGTCGCGCTTCATCTCACGCCGGATCAGTATTTTTCAACAAAATTTCGGAACAAAAATCACCAGCATGTGATTCTGCTGGAATCGAGAAAAGTGCTCGCGTCGCGGTGTTCTGGCGGCCGGGTCCCGAGTGATATTAGTGCCAGAGTCATCATAAACAATAAACAATCGTATGGCAGACCGGCCTGTAGTGTGTAAACACGGTGTCAAGTGTAGCTACGTCAACAACGTTTTTCTCGGGTGCGAAAAATGTCTAAAGCGGGGATTGCTCACCGGCCTAACCTACCTACCTCGAACTAAACTAGACACGTTGCCAAATAGCCAAATGGAAAATCCGTTCGGGAAAAGTTCTCNCGCCGTTTGCTGGTTTTTATTTTAATTTCTTTTTTATTTTTAATTTTTAGCAGTTGATATGGTGCCGTAAGATACCGAAACGTCCTGCCTTTATATTTCGTATTTTAGCCTTGTTTCCGCTTTTTCCTGTGTTTTCGTTTGTAACATTATCAATAATGGAATATAGCATCTCAAATTTAAGGGGACAAATATTACAAAAACTGCTCTTGAACAATTATACGCATAAGAGAATGCTAAAGCACCAGTGATGTATTAGAGTCCATTTTAAAAGCAATAAAATGTTCAAGTTTACAGGAAAAATAATGCCACATTTTTTGTTTGATTTTTCCTATTTTCAAAATTAAGGTAGCCTAGTTTGTTTAAATTTCAAATTATACTTTTCGTCATGTTTTAATCCATTAAATAGTAAAAGTTTTTACGGAGACACTTCTTTTTCTAGGTCATTAACCAGAAAAGACAGTGTACGCTTTTACTCTCTAGTTCGTAGGATGAGAACCACAGAATATGCCCTGAAAAATTCTGGATGGATGGTCTTGGATGCTGCAGAAACACTTTTTGTGGCCTCTACAAAACGACTCTATGACGCTGATAAAAGTAAGTTTATTTTATTGTGTGCCCTTTTTTTCAACTTATTAGAAGGAATTAAATAAAAATTGAGATAGAAATCAACTTATCCTGGATTAAAAAAAATTTCCGACCATTCCTAAAAAGTTCAGTCTCTTACAAAATCCATATTTTAAGTGTCTAAATTGTTATACAAGTCCTGTTAACAAAATTTAACTAATATCTTTTTATTTTGTTTTTATAGAAGTTTCCCCAGAGCAAAATCCCAAATGGTCAGCACTCTCGGAGGCCTTGAAAGAAATACAGGAAGATGCAGGAAACTCACCAGCAACAGTTCTAGTTTTCGTTGATTCAATAGAAACCTGCAAACAACTGAAAGATGTAAGGATGAAGGAGTTCTTTTTCCAGAGTTCTTTTTATTTAGGAGTCATGTGACTGAGTGCTAAGAGATTTTAAACTGTATCCGCAGTCACCCACAAGTGAAGTAATGGTGAAATGTAAATTTTCTAAACTGAGGTTTCTACAAATCGTTGTGATGCTAATGTTTCCTATTCCTCGCACACACAACCACTACTCAATTATAAGCTCCTTAGAGAGTTTGTAGTCAGTACTTCAACCACATAGAAGAGTCCAAGCCAAATAAGTTTTTGCACTTTTAGACTGCGACAGAAGATCGTCTGATGTCACTTCAACATGTAAAGTACATATATATCGAAGAATCAAGATGGTAAATTTTCAATCTCAGTCTAAAAGTGAGTAAACTTATTTGGCTTGGACTCAGGTTCAATGAAAACCTGCCGAACAAAACGTCAGTCACTGGGACTGTTTTTGTGTGGCACAACCAACAAAAAATGGTTATCATGGCTAGCTTGGCAGTGAATGTGATTATTAAGTGGCTTTCAGCAGTGTAAAATGTGGTACTTATGGCTGCAGGAGGCCATAAAGTGAAAGGAGTACCCATGAGTTGGTATACTTGATGATGTTGATGAGAAATCGTAGTAAAGTTAAGTCAAGTGAGAAGTGCATAGTAATTTTATTTAATAAGGTTTCTAGGAGACTGTTTTTGCCAATCAACTCGAGAATATTATTTTTTATTAAATTTGAAGAAGGCCTCTATTTTACCCCCATCACATGTTAGTTTTCCATTAAGTCTAAATTTTTTCTTTAAAAAACATCTACTTCCCAGGCAAAACTACGTGTCTCAAAAAATTGTATTGCCTGTTAAAATGTTTTTTGAGAGGAGAAATAAAACGAATTTTTCAATTTCAGCAACAAACAAACAAAAAACTTTAAAAGTAGGGTTTTGAAAGTTTCATTTTTACAAAAAAAAATTATGCATTATGGAACTTGAGAAAATTTATCCTTTCTTTCAGAGAGGAACCCCTGAACTGTAAGGCAAGCATAAAAGTATTACTTTGTTCTTGATCTATAAACTGTCCTTATCCTTCACGTTAATCATACTAATATTTCATTTCTTTAATTTCAGTATTTAACAATCGGAAGTGAGAAAATGTTGAAGGATCTGTACAACCGAATCGTTAAAACTAAACCTACTATTGCTCCATCGCCGACTAAACAGCTGACAGATACATCCACTGCAGCTACAATAGATGATCCTGAAGAAGAAGAAGAAATAAATGAAAACGAATGCTTTACGCTCACTCAGAGTACAAAACCTACCTCTGAAACCGAAGCCACCTTTAGCGAATGCAGGGAACCCGAAAATCTCCAAGAGCCATTGATTGTCCTTCAAGAGTACCGGAAAGATGGAAACGTCAATTCAGTTCTAGTGACTTTGCGAAATTTGAAACCAAAATACATCATCATGTACGATGGTGAAATGACAGCAATCAGGATGATAGAAAATTATCAAGCGGCAGAAGCTGAACACAAGATTACGGTTTACTTCCTCATGTACGCAAGCTCGGTGGAAGAGCAGGCGTACCTAACTACACTGCGACGAGAGAAAGAAGCATTTGAATTTTTGATAAAAGAAAAAGCTAGCATGGTGATCCCTGCTGACCAGGATGGTAAAAGTGGAGACTGCCTGGAACTTCACCGAGATGTAGGACAATCTGCGGCTATACCAACGAATGTAAGTTCTCGCAGAGGTGGAGTGCAGCCAGAGGCGAAGACGCCTACGGTGATCGTAGATATGAGGGAGTTCCGAAGTGAATTGCCATCACTTTTACACAAGAGAGGAATAGACATTGATCCTGTCACTCTTCAGGTAAGTTTATTTAAGAATTTAACTACATCGGCAGGTTTTTTTTTTTCAAGAGAATAATTAACACAGATTTACAGAAAAGAAAAAGTAATATGACCAATACATCATTTGATACTTACTGTGACGGAAAAAAATACAATATGTAGAAATTTTGTTCATAGTTCAGAGAATTTAAGCATTTCGGAACTGGGAAAAAGCAAAAAAGAGTCAAGGAAAAGTCAGGGAATTGAAAAACGAAAAACTTTTAGAAACCCTCAAATATGATGCGAAAACTATTCTGAGTGTAGCAAATAGCAAATGTGGAATACATTTGGCCTTCTTAATTTGTGTTTTTATACTTATATTATCCTACAACCTTAAAGGGTATTAATTGATTTAATAATGAGAAAGAAAAATTATACCTAAAAATATTAGGAACCTTAAAATTTCTAGCCCTCTCGTAAAAAATAATTTTATTTTTGCATTCAAAGCATAAAGTGTAATCAATTCTGCTCATCTCGTTTTCTTGAAATTTGTTTTAAGCTATTTGACTTAAAATTTTTGTGGAAGTAGATTAAAGCCTTTCATGTTATTTTAGCATAACTGGCGACTATCATGAGATGAATTAAGACACCGTGTAGTTTGTTTTTGATTTTCAAAGTATTCTTTAAAAGATTTTTCATCCATCTTCTATGTTTTTAATATTTTTTTTCATCCTTAGGTGGGCGATTACATCCTGAGTCCAGAAATGTGCGTAGAGCGTAAGAGCATCAGTGATTTAATAGGTTCCTTACAAAAAGGTCGGCTTTATCAGCAAGCACTAGCAATGACTAGATATTATACCAAACCAATGTTACTGATTGAATTTGATCCGAAGAAACCCTTTGCTCTTCAGGTAAGAGTCATCAGATCAGCATTCCAATCATTGTGTATTGTAAACTTAATCGAAGATTAAATCTTTAAAATTAAAGTGCCTCATGCTGTATCTTCCCAGTTCTAATAAATAGAGATTCTGCTCTGAAAATGCTTAAGTTTTTCACCCAGAAGTTCAGTAGAAATACATTTTTGTCCAGAAAGAAAATATAGATAGCCCAAGTAAAAAACGAAAGTCCATCTCAGATTGAAATGTTGCAAATCTCCGCTCAGATTTTATTTCTTCAATTCATCATTTATCTGGTGGTTTTCTTGAAATTTTGGGTGAATCCTCTTCACTCTTCCAAAAATTTCCACAACAAATTTTAAGTATTATCATGGTTAGTTTTCTTATGAAGATTGAAGCATGATTGGAAATGTTGAAATGTCGAGATGGAGATACATATTTTCTGACTCTCGCCAGCGATAAGCCTTTTTTTGATAGAAAAAGTAAAGAGATGAAAGTAGAAAAATTTCTCTCATTTAAGGACTTATAGCAGTTTGATGCCTGTATGGTTTAAATAGAGTGTTGGTCATTTTGCCAACATGTTTTGTCACCAGTCTCGCATCAAACAGCATATTTCTGTGAGGGGATTTTGCGCTTGGATGAACTTTTCCCCTCTAAAAGGAGAATTTTATGTTTATACTGAATTAATTGCTTTCGGCAAAATTACCAACACTCGGTCTATCATTTTGTTTGATTTCTTTTCTGCTAGAACTACTTGGTGGCAGTGAACATCGCCGAGCCTAGTAATTCGCTGTTTTTGTCCGCTCCTTTGAAGCTTCCAATTGTGTATTAACCTAAATTTGAATATTCTGCTTCTTCTTGCAGGGTCATTATTACTTGAGCAAAGATATAACATCGAATGACATAACCTCTAAACTTCAGCTTCTAACGCTTCACTTTCCGAAGCTCAGATTGGTTTGGTCACCCAGTCCTCACGCAACAGCTCAATTATTTCATGAATTGAAGGTGAGTTGGCAACATCTTTTTAACTCATTAACCCATTGACTTATGATTTAATTTGACCCTGCCGGGCCAGGAATTACGATTTAATTTGGCGAAAATCAGCAACTTTGAACACTTCAAAATAATCCAGAAATTATTTCTCAAAGGGTGAAAATTGAAAAAATAAGCATTCACAATACAACGTTTGAGAAAAATGGTGAAAACTTTGAACACAATGATTTTTTTATGTGGTTTATAGCTGTCAAAATCGCAAAATCAGCGAAAATCAGAAAATTTTGAGGTTATTTCATGTGCAAACGCACAGTAATATGAAAATATCGTAAAAAAACAAGAAATTACTGTACATAATAAGTCATAGGGTGGCCACACTACTCATATAAACATTGATGAGAATGCAATCTACCGGAGAATTGCCGAAATAACGCAAACAATCAGCGGACGGCTCTGAGCCGTCATTTTAGAGCTGGCCCAGCGCTGCGATGACGGCTGGGAGCCGTCATTTTAAGTCAATGGGTTAAAGCCTTGTTGCCATTGTGCCATTGTGATGATTTAGCACATAAGTAATGTAAGTTGCATGCATTTCATTTTGGGTTTCTAAGCTATGGAAATGTGTAATTTTTGTTACATGAAGATATTTCTGCAACTTAATATGGGAAGATATTTCTTTTCCCAGGAAGAATTATTTCCAAAATTTTGTCCGAGTGGTAGAACTACAAACTCGAGGTAACCCTAGAAAATACAGAATTCTGTGAAAATTTCTGAAACATCAACACTGGAAAAAATCAGGGCCCAACAGTTGATTTAAATCTAAAATTATTTCTCTAACAACAATCAGTAAGGATTATTTGGACTTTTTTAAAGCTTTTACTAAGTTCATTTGTTTTGATTTGATGAAGTGAGAAGAAATAAATAAAAAATATTGCTATTAATATTTGAGTTAACAGCTTTTGTAGTAAATTTGAAAGAACTTTTAGAAGTTAAAAAAAAGATGGCATAACTCTCATCATAGAAACCATTAGAACAGTTCAAATTTTATTTCTAACAACAAATTTGATATTTATAGTACATAATTTTTTGTTTTTTTTAAAATTTCATTTATCTTTTAAATTAACCTTTTTCAATGATAAAATTTTCATTTTTCTGTTTTCTACAGATGGGAAAAGAAGAGCCAAACCCTGAGGTTGCAGCATCAATTGGAGCGGAAGAAGGTGCTCTTGAAGACGACACATTTTTGGATAAATACAACATTGGAATCCATGTAAGTATTATTTCATGGAACTGGAAACGATGACAAAACCGAAACTAATGAAAAAGAAGGTAACAAACTCTGAGCTGGATGAGTAAGAAAGAAAGGAGAATTAGAAATTTAAAAAAATTCAAACTCACAAAATGAATTAATGTAAATGCTAAAAATGAAAACCTAAATGTATGATGTTTGCTTTGTTGTGAATTGCAAATGATGTAACTTGACTGTTTTTCGCGTTTTTCTAAAGGGTTTCTTTATTTAAAATTTTCCAGTGACATTCTGAAATTTGAGTTTGCTCCATGTGTCGAATGCATTTTGTGTGGATTTTAACGCATTGATAAAACCGTATCATATTATTTTAATTTATTCATTCTTGTATTTGAAGATAATTTTTCAAATTTTGTAGGATTTTGTGGGGAAACTACCGGGAGTAACGACTAAAAATGTCTACATGTTGTTGAACCGAGGAAAATCACTGGACCACTTAATTACGCTATCACAGGTACGTTTACCCTCTATTGGAATCAATACATTTTAAACCATGTGATCCTAATGTAGGAAAAGAAAACCTAACTGTCCCATATATTCTTACAATGCATTCTTTTTGTTATCTTTCTGATGAGACAAATTTCACTCGTATTTGGTCAGAGGCCACTGCTTGAAAAGAATGCTCTTGTCGTATAACAAAGGAGAAACTTGGTTTTAGAGCAATGGAGATGTTGCATGTGTGAGGAATTTGCAATTAGATTGTTGATTCCTATGTAAAAGTTAACGAGAAACACGATGGTGCCGCTGGTTTTCTCTGAAGTGAACTCCCAAGCTCAAAAAAAGCTCTCGAGTTGAGGCCAAAATGGAGGGGATATCCCACGCTATCCTGAGAGTCCACCTCTACATCAAGACAAACTCTCCATGCAAAGATAGGGAGCAAATACATTGACAGGGCTGCCACTCTTTATTTGGGGACTCCAAAACTGAAAACACGGTAGCCCTGCTAATGTATTTGCTCCCTATCTTTGCATGGAGAGTTTGTCTTGATGTAGAGGTGGACTCTCAGGATAGCGTGAGATATCCCCTCCATTTTGGCCTCAATTTGAGAGCTTTTTTTGAGCTTGGGAGTTGATTTCAGAGAAAACCAGTGGCACCATCGTTTTTCTTGCGAACTTTTACATAAGAACTGACAGTCTAATCGCAAATTCCTCACACATGCAACATCTCCATTGTCTCAATCAAAAGACTGGCTGAAGAAAATTGTCAGGTCTTATGGAGACTGCACCCATTTAGTTGATTGCTTTGTCAAACATACTAAAGTACACTTCCCAAATAAACATTTTTGCCTTAATTAATAAAAGATCAATGAAGAAGAATAAAGAATCAATAAAAGAAATAGAATAATAATTTCTTAACATAAAAGACAGAGAATTCCATAACTCTTGTTCGTTTACATAATCTGTATTATCTAACATTACTATATTTCTTAGTACCTACGTTAATTTCGTTAATTTGATTTAAGTCATGCAAATAGGTATGAAGCACACAGTTCCTTTAGTAGTTACAATATTTTAAAATAAAATTTGTTTAAATTCCTAAAAAAAAAAAAAAAAAAAAAAAAAAAAAAAAAAAAAAAAAAAAAATAAATTAGGGCAAAGTGATTTTATTTCAAAATCTTCAACATATAAACTGATATCTTTGTTAGTTTGTGTGAATAGCTGTTTTCTAGCTTCTTTTTACTCAGCATTTATCTTCCAAGTTGATAAAAACTCATCCACCTCTCATTAGCTGTTTGTCCACGTGGGTAATTAACTGTAATATTGAAGGCACAGTAAAGATGGAACAATTCCATAAGTAGGGCATCAATCGCACCAATTGTTCCCTAATGCCGGTTTAATTATTCCAGTAGACATTATCTCCAGACAATCTGTTTTCAAACCACACTCTATTATCACAATTAGATTCACCTTGAAAACATCTGAACTGACTATCTTCAGACATGAAAGCTGGAATTTTTCACTTTTTAAAAGTCTTTAAAATGTACTTATTGCTTTTCTATGAGATCTTCTAAATATTTTAGGATTTGATCACACATGTATTTCCAGTGCTAATTTGTTTAAAAATTTGATCCTACTAATTATGTGAAAAAGCTGCCCCGAAAAACTTTTCCAAGAAAGATTTAACTGTTCTCAGTGAAACAGCAGATGATTGAAAGAGGGAAAAGCTGGCTTTTTGCCCTAAAAGCATGTCAGCATACATGAGAATCGTGGCTTTTGTGCCTCTTTCCTCAGCCTGTCTTCTAAATTTTAAAAGATTTTACAGGTTTCATTCCTGCCTTAATGAACCAATAAACAAGTTGTGAATTTTAACATTATGATTTATATTTTCACATCAAAACCCTTGTAGAACACAGTTTATACAAGGAAAATTCCTGAAAGTAACCTCTAACAAAGATATTATTAACGTTTTTCCATACATAAATTCAAACTTCCTCTTCATGGAAAAAAGTATCTACTTGAGTTAAATCGCACATTGAACATTACCCAACAGTCTTTGTAGTATGAAGATATTACAACCTCAATATTGGCGCTTTGGCTCAGCTATTGCATACTGTTAACACTTTGAAAAACACAGGGAGGGGAGGAATACTACTCAATTGCAGACCCGCCAAGACTGTTGTAGCGTGCAATTTGACTCTAGTAGACTTTTGTTTTTCCTGGAAAAGAGGAATTTAAATTCTTGGGGACTGATGTCAAATAGAAACATTATTATTTTGATTTGGAGTCGATAAAAGTTATTTTTAAAGATTCAACGAAATACCTTATAATGTGTAAGTTATTTCGTGGAACCTTCTTTTATGTTAAACTCTCAGGAGGAATCATTTATCAGAATGCTTAAATTTGTATTGTGTCCAGTGGTCCGTCATGGCCAAATCATCAAAAGAAAAGAGAGATATTTACAAAACGTCTAAGCAGAAATTTAAAAACACTGTGGTCACGTTTTATATTCTCCTTGTTTCACTATCAATGAACGGAATGTAAAAAGAAAAAGTAACAAAAACAGTTTTGCCAAGTATGAAGTAGATCAATCACCACCTCATGTGAAATGTGCAATTTTTACTCTAGATCATTTTTACTAAAGCATTGTCTACTTGTTTCAGGAGCAATTAGCGGATATTCTAAAAAATTCTGGCAATGCTGAACTGTTATACAAAGCTCTACACTCTAGTCATAAGCCAAATCTGGAACCCACTGGCGGGAAGGGAAAAAGTCGCGGTGGCAAAAGTTTTCGAGGAGGATTCCAAGCTAAGAAACGCAGAACATAGTTTAACACGAGAGATCATGAAGTCATGAATGTCATATCAAACTTGACTGAGTTTGTTAATTTTCTTAAACGTAATTTACTTAAAGCATGTATCAGAATCTATAGGAAAGAGTCTTTCCTTAAGGCTTCAATAGCACATCAGGTGAGAGAGAAATTGAATTTGAAGCCGAAAATTTTCAGAGCCCAAGTTTCTCTATTTTTAAGTGGTATCAGATGTATGGTAAACCTTTGATCTTATGCCATCTCACGTTTTTTTGTGAAAACAGTAAGTATGGAGTTACTAAAGAGGTACAATAGTCAATGTGGTTTTTACTTGTGGTTATCAGTGGTTATGAAATGTAGGAACCTATTATTTATATTTATATTCCATCCTGGATATTCACTGAAAAGTAAGCTTCACACATATTCTTGCGCTGTCAAAAAGGCTCCTCAGTGTATAGTTACCAAAATTCATGTAAAAATGAAGCTCCTTTTTTCAATGAATCAGTATATGTATTCGAATAAAATTTGAACCATTTTGTAATTATGGAGAGCCTTCTTGTTCCAAGAGCTTATTTTTTCAAACATTTTGTATTTTATTTTTCTAAAAAATCATGCAGTCCGATTTTTTACGGATTTTTTAAATTAGAATGTTCACTGGGATTGCTTTTGGAGTTGGGTGGAATTTTTGCTCCAATTGTTTAGGATTTTCTGAGTAAAACATATCCGTGGCTAGTAGTTAAAACATGTGTATCTCACTTTTGGAGTGTTAAAAATTCAATTATGTTTTATTTGCTTCAAGGAAAACTTCGTATTATAACATTTGCATCTCAATTTTTTGTGATTTTTTTAGAATGAGTGAAGAAAATTCACAAAAGATTTCCATGGAAACTTATTCAGTTTTCCTTTTAAAGAATAGAGTATGCGTGGAGACTCGCAATGTCACAATCTAAGTTATGCACTTTTTGACTTTAGCCATCCACATTAACAGCCAGACATTTACTTTCCATGTGATAATGGAGATCGTGGTTCTTCCAGTTGGCTAAATAGAGTGCCATCAAGGATGGCAACATTATATTCATGTTGCATAATTATCAGCCACGATCAAGTGACTTTTAAGCATGCTGATTCATGCTCACTTACCCATTGTGGCTCGCTCAACGTTTCAAATCATCAGCTTTTTTTTTTAGTGGATTGAATAACTGCATGGTTTTCTACTTTTGTACTCGCAACAGCAAACAATTGTTTCATATGGCATGCTTCAACATGCCATGATGAAACTATAAAACCTTGAATATTGATTTGAATTGATTTAGATTTTCTGTCATAAATTACTTTTTTAGGGATGACTGATAAATCGATAATGAAAAATATAAAGTAAAACTTCCTTAAAATTGTAAACTAGAAGGAGACATTCTGAACTCTGTAATTGAGATCCAAGTTTTTGTAATTTCATTATTCAAATGTTAATAGGACGTTTTTGAAAGTTGATAATACTGTCTCTCTAACACTAAATCCATCTAAAGATCGATTCCGGAAGACACAACCTGCTTCAAAAGATATTGGTTGTTTTTCTCACCTTGAACTGAGGGAACCCCAATGTTGGCAACTTTCAAGAATGGCCATTGAAGCAATAAGTATTCTGCCCAGCACTTTTTAACCTTATGTACCTTTGCAGAGTGAACATCTGAACAAGCACTCACTGCAGTATTTAAGTTCGCAAATGTATTTTTAAATTCATCATTGTAGAGAAAAATTTTATTCCTCTGACCATAGAACAGTATCATGTGTGATTATTAATTTAAGTCTCAGAATATTAACTTTGTCAGCGTCTGCAGGAAAGCAAATTTGTTGAATCTGGTCATTCCATGTGAATTCCAACGGATTTGCTAATTTTGAAAGAAGAACTGCATAGACACCTGAATTTACTTGGAGATATTGCCTCCATATTAGTGTGAAAAATTTGAAAGATATATGTATTAAAAATTTCAAAGAAAGGAGAAAAGGAAAAAACAGGAAAAGGTATAATTAAGGTATTGTTAGTTAATCAATTTTTTATCCTTGTATGTTCAAAACCAATGATCCAAAAATTTCTCATACTATCTGTTTTGGTCATCTCTTAAAAACTCCCATTTCTAATCATGCTCAGTATTCAAAGTTTTAGACCAATAACAAGGAGCCTTGGTCGCTCTAATGGCATAAAAGTTTTGCCTAACTTATTATGCATGTAGTCTGTATTTACCAGTATGTTTATAAATATCAAAAATCTCTCAGAGGTGCATTTGTCTTCCATCCAAAAGCATTTTATGAGGAAGAAATTCACAGGCATAAAATTTTCATCATCGCACGTGTCTGTGTATTGTGTAAGGCTGTACGAATCAATATGTTTAAAAAAAAACCAAAGGAAGGAGCAAAAGTATTTTTTTGTCTTCTCTCTGGGGTTTTATCTGTTAATAATTTAACCTTGTATTATTTTTTAGTCAATAAATCTCTTGTTCTATTATAATCTTCATTTTTTCTTTGCTGAACCTCTTTTATGCTAAGGAGACTTTTCTTTTTTCCATCCCTCGCTTCCTCCCAAAAGGATAACAACCTATTCAATTAGTTAGAAGTTTTAGAGCCGATTCTTGTTGTTTTTTGACTTCATTATAATGGCTCACACCATTTGAAATATATAACCTGCCGTTTAAGTTTTAAATTAATTTTCACATATCTTAATTTCGTTGAAACATTTTATCAAGTTAGACAGAGAGGAAATGGTCGAAGAGATGAACGATCGATAGCAACCTGTCTCCGAAATGATGGCTGCAGATAAAAAATGGGTATGTCCATTACAAATTTTGAAACCTCCGATTTTGTTCCATTTTTCTCTAAATAATCCGATCCAAATATTTCTCTTTACTTTTCACCGAATATTATTGCTCGAGTGAAGAAAATGTAAGAAAAATTTATGTTCGTTCTGCTGAAGTTCGCCTTTAAAATTATTTCGCAGGTTCGCGCCTTATTTTAAAAAAATAATTCCAGTGTTGGCGTCACCAAAAAGTCACTTCAACTTTTGAATCGAGTGAATATTTACTAATGCACTCCAGTTATAAATCAGGATCATGACACAAATACTTGCAACGGTGGATAAAAATGTTTGTGCTGTTGCTGTAATCACAAGCTATTGAGCATTAAAAGTTAGTTCTCCGTATTCAGAAAATAGCCAAATGTACTTCGACTGTTGGTACACCTGACGTACCGGTCTCCCTCCCCCTCCCTCACACCACTCCACTCACTACTCCACTAGTCAAACATGGTCAAACGGCATTGAGAAAAAAAAGGAGGTGTTTGCATCTTGAGGATTTGTACCCACCAGGGACGAGTTCTATAGGACGCCGTACTGTGGTGAGCGCTGCGTTCAGCGCATTCCCGCGTAGGATCCTCGTACTAAAGAGCGGATCCTCGGCAGGCAGCAGGCCCACGCGGCCATGAGGACAAGATTCTTCGAAATTCCTCGAATTCCGTTACAGTGGACATAGGACGATTTAGGCTCAGGTTCCGTTGCTCATGTGTTAGCAGTTCTCGTTTTTCGATCTGAATTCTCCCGTCTGTTGTTTTAAGTTGCTTAACTCGGTTCATCATGTTTCGTGACGCCGGTTAATAGTGTTCCTAAGTACATTACTTAGTGTTGGACAATTTATTTTAGCATTTAAGGTAGTTTAAGTATCAAGAAAAAGTGTCTTGTTTGCAGCCGGTCTGCTTCGACAAGCGAAGGGATATCCCTATTTTCATTTCCCGTCGAGGAAACTCGGTAAGTAATTTTCACATGTTTTCTTCAATCATCTCTCAAAGAGTAAAACTTTATAGCTGTGTGGAAGAAATGTAATCTGCAGATGCCTGGGTGAACTGCTTAGAGAACAAGAGTCTCGGCGTACTTTTCGTCAGTGCCTTATCCACTTTCTTTTTCTCTAAGTACCCGGTTTGTCTCAATACTAAATAACGAGCGAGTGGACCTGATTCTTATTGCCTTCTATTGGCTCCAATCTAGAGTCGAACTGAATGTAGGTATTCTTGCCAAATATCGGCAAAATCCTTTCACTATGAGAACCTCCTCATGGTTGGCCTAGTAAAATTCACAGATTGTTTTTAACAATAGTTCTCCACATGTGTCTGTTACGAGACAGTGATTGAACAACTTTCTTTTAGCTTCCCTATTGTCAGTGTACTAACTGAATTTTTCCTTCATTTTTTGCAGACAAATTGCCTGGCTGAAAGCCATCAAGCAAGAATCATTTAACGTTAAGCCTAGCACACGCATTTGCTCCCAGCATTTCCCGCGGTGCTCCTTCAAATTTTTCACTCGTTCCAAGAAACTCCTAAGGAATGATGCGAACCCCAATCTACTGAGCGAAAATGCTACATCTGCTGTTGATCAGGGACTAGGAAGAAACACTCAAAGCCCAACTGATCCTTTCTCGCCTCGAATCCACAACCTATCTCCAGCCTCACCTCACATTATTAAAGCTGGAAAACGGTCTCTGTACCTCGGTGAGTGTGTAACTAGTTGTGATTGATTATTACTTATTGACATTAATATAGGAGCTGTCCTTACTTACTCGAAGAATCCAGTTATTCGAACCGAACACCAGTCTTCATTCAGAACTGGTCAGCACATAATGAGTATGCAGCAAATATGATTCAATTATGAAGAAAGATTATTACCATTATATCTTCGTCACCTGTTGATCAGAACTATGATCATCTGAAAGTTTAATTGGTCTCGCAGCAATTCCATCGGCTGCTCTTATACTTTCTGATGGTTTTCTGCCTTCACCAAAAATTAAGACTTGTAGAAGTAGGATAAGTTTGTCTGGAAGTGTGTCATACACCTTAATTGAACTTAAGAGCGTCTACTGTCTTTTAGCCCCCATTCAAATTCTTTGCTCAACCACCACAGCTGTTACTTCCATTTACCTGCTTAATTTACAAGTTCTACAGAAATATTCTGATTTTTTAGGAAGCAGTGTTCAAGAATTGAAGGCTCTTTCGATTAACAGCTTTAATTGACAGCCCAAATCATATATATCTATGTTTTTTGGCAAACAAGTCAACTTTAGGATGAGCAATAGCTTTGTCCTTCCCCATTCTTCATCATGCATTAAAATATTTCTTTGTTTTGTACAGGTCCGAAGACGAAGGGATTTCGAAAGTCTCAAGGAACACCCCCACCCTCTTGTTCTGGACGCTATATTTTTGAAGTCAACGGTACTCCAAATTTAGGTTAGCACACGCAAGTATTCTACAACTTTGTTCAAGTAGTAACTCACCCAAAACAATATTAGTATTGCATGACCATGGACCGAGGAAAAGAGTTTATTACCGTGCAAAATCCAATACAAATTTTCCTTTTCAATATTTATCATTTGCTCTTACAACACTTACATTAATTTCAACAAACCAACTTTATTCAAAGTAAAGTTGCTTTTCATACTTACGAATACTACTCTTTTTCCCTCAGTGAATCCTGGAAATGTATAAAGTACATGAATCATTGCTTACCGTTAGTCGGGTATTGAAAGCAAAGACAGTGCTATTACTTATTTGCAGCTCGTCATCAATTATTGCATCAAGTTTTTTTCCCCTCATTTTATTCAGCCTTAACACTTCCTTGCATTCCTTATCACAGCCTTAACACTTTCTATTCCTTGCATTCTAATTTTTCATCTCATTTTACAGACTTAGCACAAAACTGTTGTGCAGACAAAACGCTTACAATGCCTACCCCTTTGCAGAGACCTGCTGCCAGGATTGGCCTCTTCAGTGGATTTCCTATCTTTTCACCTCAATCAGAAGATGGGAAAGATAGAAACACCTCCAGAATACATGTTAATCCTGAGGCTCTTACTTCTCTCTCGACACTTGCATATGATGGTGAGTTTTTATTGACTTTTCTAAGCAAATATATCGGCAATTTTAGACATGTCTTTGTACTCATTAGATAGCATAATGATGAGTGGATTACATTTAGCAGAAAGGACCCAGCACGAGTACAGTGTTTTCAAAATCATGCTACTTCCTTTCCTCCTTTAAAAATACTTACTTAATACTTGTACAGTATTCAAATTTACACAATTGAACACTATTACAGTGGAAAGGAAAAACTATTTGCTATTTTGGGAGATTTTTTAGATACCTATGAAGAAGCAACATTTTTAAAACTCAGTGATCATGCTGGTTCCTTTTTGCTGAATGTGGTCCAAGTATAACAGTTAGAAGTAATGAAAGAAGAGTAGGAAATGTATCTTGTCAAAATGTATTTTCATTTTCTTTAACCTTAACACTGCGTAAGCTTAATCGGTTTCTTTCGCTTGACAGGTGTAAAAGCTGATTTTAATATTGTTACAAATACTGCTGTCAACATTAGACTACATTTTAAGTGAGGAAACAATAGTTATTTCAACAGTTGATGGAAATCATTGCATAAATGTCTTTACTACGGCTCTGAGCATTACATACTTTTTAATTGGGCACAAATCCTCATCTCTGGTGCTGATCAACATAAGACAGTCATGTAACTTCTTGATAACTCGAGCACCTTCTTGAAAACTTTCTTGTCAATTTTGGGGGCTCTCACATTTTTTGGAGAGCAAAACCCTGTTGTGAATGAGTTAAACTGGAAAGCATCCATTAATTCCTCCCATGAAATGTTTTCCCAGGAGTTTGGGGACCAAAATTGAAAAGTAGGAAGGAGCTATTTGCTCAAGACGTTGCTTCTTCTGCTTCAACATTACCAGAGCCAATCATGCCCTCTACTGCAGGGACAGAGGAGTCTGCAGAAGTACCTTCCACAGTTTTTACCGACTCTAGTGATTTTCATACTCCTATTCTTCATTCAAACTGTACTGAAGGTAAGTCAATAATGGTTTCTTGACATTGAAAAATATTGCAATTTTGTTTCAAGTACATCTGACTCCTAGATGCTTTTTTGCAGGAGCTATGTGCAGAATTTTTGCATGTACATTATGCACAGTTCCATATTGATGTCGGAAATTGTCTGGTCCTATTCTATTGTTGAGTACCTAATGAGAGGAAGAGAGTCAAAGCCTGTCCGCAAAATTCTCTCATATGGGAAGAAGTTTTACCAAAATCTTATAGCTTCATTTGAGAGTGTTTATTGAGCTGAGTTCGTAGTATTTTTCAAAAAAAATTTCGGACATGGAACATAGGAGGAAAATAGGTTTAAAAGTGAGAACATGTGCGGCCTTATGATGTCATCTGGCGGCATTTTTCATTGAAACACATGTATTTTAGCAGATTAGGCTTTTTTCTCATATTCTCTCCAATAATTGTCCAATTTAGGAACCAAGACTATCCTCTTGCTCAGCTTTCCTAGTAGTATCATTTATAAGATGAAATTCACAAAATTTAAAATACCTGCAAATGTCTATTTAATATTGATCACATAAGTCATTTACATTTTATTTCCTCCTAGGGATGAGAAGGTCTCTTGGACATAGACTTTAAACTCTAAATGCAGCTTTAACTGTTTTCCAGCATTCTGAACTAAACATGAACCTTTCTTTCTTATTTCAGACATTGTCTCCGGTGTTTGTCCTCTTCCCTCTTCACCAAAGGTTGCAGTATCAAAGGAAGCTTCTGCTGAGTCCAGTGATTTTTGTACTCCTACTGTTCCATCTAACTGTGCTGAAGGTAAGTCAATAATGCTTCTTTTATCATGAAAAATATTCTTGGTTTTTTTCAAGTATCCCTGGCTCCTAGCCGCTTCGTTTTAGCAGCAGTGTAGAGACGTTCTGCGTGTACATGATGTACGATTCTGAAATGATTTAGGAAATTGTCTGGTCTAATTGAGAAATAGCCTGCAAATTTTTTATCGCTTCATGTAAAAGTGCCTAAAGAGCTGATTGTGCAGTATCTTTCATAATTTTTTTCGGCTATGGGAAATAGTTTCAAAATAGATTTAAAAGTGTTAAAATGTGCTGTCTAGTGACGTCATCTGGCGGCGTATCTCATCTAAATGCATGTATTTTAGCAGAATAAAGCATTTTGTCATATCTCCTCCAATAATCGTTCAATTTATGAACTGAGGGTATCCTCAAGTCCAGCTCACTTGGTAGCGTCCATTCAAACACGGAATTCATCCGATTTCAGACACCTGCTAATTCTCCATTCTAATGTTGAGTCATGAGAGAGGAAGATGGTCCAGACCTGTAAAGATGCTATGAGGAGAAGCCCTGATCGATAGTCTTAGGCCTTTTTTTTTCTTCCTCTTTTTTTTTTTGAATTGTACATTTTTGGACTACGTTACATAATGAAATTTTTTTTCAAAGGTTGCAGGAACATAAATTTAGAAGCTTCAATACCTAATTGCAGCTTTCAATTAATTTTCAAAAATTCAAAACTTAACATCAACCTTTCTTTTTTATTTCAGACGATGTCTCCGGTTGTCATCCTCTTCCCTCTACACCGAAGGTTGCTGCATCAAAGAAAGCTTCATCAACGAGTATCACACACCTAAAAGCTCAATTGGTAGAGAAGAAGAAAACCATCCATAGATTGCGTGCTCGTATAAACCGTTTGGAGCGGAAGAAGCAGAAGGCTCCTGTTATGTCCCATGAAGAAATTGTTGCAGCTTCGAAGCCTCTCCTCAACCCAACGATGAACAGATTGCTGGAAGCCCAGTTAAGGTTGAAAAAGTGTAAGAGCAGTAAAGGTATGCGATGGTCTGATGATATGAAAGATTTTGCAACATCTTTATTGTATCACGGGCCTCGAAGTTATCGGTTTCTTCGTAAACTAATGCCATTGCCAAGTATCAGTACTTTGAACAAATTCCAGAGGAAAGCCTATCTCTTGCCCGGTATTCATGAGCCGATAAAACTTTTCCTGAAAGACAATGTTAAGAAATGGTCAACAAAGAAAAAAGTGTGCTTACTAGTCATTGATGAAATAAGTATCAAGGAAAATTTGTCGTATGACGAAAGAGAGGATTTGGTAGTAGGGTTCTCTGATGATGGCACCACACGGACAAAAGACTTAGCAAATCAGGTAATTGTAGCTGCATTTAAAGGAATTGACTCTGCTTGGAAACAAGTTATCGGGCATTGGGTTTCTTTCGACAAGGACCGAACAAAATCAATCCGAAAATCTGTGATAGACTGTATAAGAGCAGCGAATGAAATAGGTCTCATTGTGAAATTATTGATTTGTGATCAAGGCTCTAAGAACCGAAAGCTCGCCAGGCTCCTTGGTGTGACAAAAAGAAAGCCATATTTTATGAATGGTTCAGAAAAAATCTATTTCATGTGGGACCCTCCTCATCTTTTGAAATCTATCAGGAACAACCTCATGAAATATGACTTTTTGTGGCGCGGTGGTATTGCTAGCTGGTCACACTTACGAGCTTTGTTAAAACGACAGGAACGACTGCGGCTTCATCTTATCCCTAAAATAACTCGAGGACATTTGTATTTTCGCAGCAGCTTTTCGAAAATGAAGGTGAAATTGGCCTCTCAGGTACTGTCCCGATCAGTGTACACTGCCCTTCTAGTTTTTATAGCTCTCAACCTCATACCATCCTCCGCTGTCCATATGGCTAATGTCACAAAAGATTTCAATGACCTGTTTGATTGTTTTAATGGAATGCAATATGAGAGGGATAGATTGAGCCTTCGGTATGCTATCTCTCTGAAATCAAAGCACATTCCTTTTTTGAAGAAGATCCTGAGATATTTAAATTCTGCTGCTTTTCTCGGAGCTAAGCGTCAGCCTGAATGTTTGGAGGGATGGATTATCTCGATCACAGCACTTTTACTGTTGGTGCAGGAATTAGCAGAACGATATGGAATCAGTAGTGTGAGAGCCAGGCTTCTAAGCCAAGATATGCTGGAAAATCTTTTTGGAATATTGCGTCAGCAACAAGGCTGCAATGACAACCCCACTGTTAAACAACTCGAAAAGGGCATCAGACATTTAACCTTGTCATCCTTATCCAAAATTAGCAATGCAACCAACTGTGAGGAAGAGGTTGAAAAGTCTTTAATTGTTTTGAGCAAACTTCCGCAAGTAATAAGAAGCAAGAAAGAAGAAGAAATCACTGTCACACCAGGTCTGGACAAAATTGAGCATGAAAAAGGAATGGATGTCATCGAAGAGAATGCTCTCTACTATTGTTGCGGCTTCATTACTCGAGTGTTTGCGAGGAAACACAAGTGCAACTTTTGTGCAAGTAAACTGTTGTTACAAGGAGACCAGAGAATCTGGACTGAAGACTATCAAATGTTTCTTTACTTTAAAGCCCACTCCGAAGAACTAGGACAAGATTTTGGACACCTCCAAGCACCCTCCTATGAAAGTTTCCAAGTTCTCAAAAAAATGGAGAGAGTTTTTAACGAAGTGTTTGCCGCCCGTTGCCACGAAAAGAACATCAGCAAAATCATCCAACTTGCCTTCCAAAACCAGCAGCTAACTCTTCAGTTGTGCAGTGGAGAAGCAGAAGAAGAATTTGCGAGAACTTTAATTAGACTCAGAATTTTATGGGAAGTTCGATTTATGAACCGAAGAATAGTTACCGCCAGGTTTGATAAATTGGATAAGAAGAAGAAGACAGGAACAACAGCTGCAGAAAGTACTCAAACAGATGAGAAGACCGCAGTGACTTCCATCAACGCTGGCACTACGTCGGAAGAAAGAGATCTCAAAGTTGCTCAAGCTCCCACAGGAGTAAAACGCAAGAGTGATCGCAAGGATCAGAAAAAGCTGAAGAAGCTAAGGCATGAGTAACCTTGGCCCAAGCATTCAGAATGTGTGATATTTTGTTTCTATTTCAGGATATAGGTATCATGAAAACTGCTATCATTGTAAATACTCGATGTATCGCTGTAAATTGTTAGGAATTCTAGCAATACCTTAAAATTATTACTTCTTACATATTCTAGTGCATGATACACAAAGAAATTTTAATTTATTTCCGTAGAATCGCTTCACAATGTCTGGTTCTGCTCTGAATGAATCCATAGCCACCATACACTTTTATAAATCGTTCAACCTCAGTATTCCATCAACTCCTCGCTCTCTGAACATGATTTTGGTGTATCGATGAATTTAAAAAAAAGTGGTGACGACCTTTCTTTTTTTTACATGATAAATTATTCATCTAATGTGTCCCATTTTCCTGTGACGTGTGACTGAATCCTTTAATCAGTGCAATTTTTAATGTATTTGTGCAAATTTTTAATGTATTTGTGCAATTTTTATTGTATTTTCTGCTACATCATTATTTACATTATGTAACAACACTTTGAGATGAAATTTCTTGTAAAAAAATATGCCATGGATTTAGGTCCAGAAGTCACGGCACTTGTTGAAAGTCGCTCAACTCTTCTGTTGGTCCAATTATGAAAAATTGCAATCCTCTATTCTCTGTTAAATTGAGTTTTCCTTTCCTATCATCAGCTCTTTTAATTAATTGAATTTACATGTAAAAGTTCCATTTTCTTTTGAGAAATCTTTCGATCTTGTAATATGTCTAGACTTGATTTATTACTGATTTTTCTGCCGTAATTGTATGATGTTAAAACTCGAGGAATATTTGCAGTTTGTTGCTTCTTTAGCATGTTCTTAAGATTTGTTACCTACCATAACTTTTGACACTTAGTCAGTCAATTGTATAAATTGTAAGTATGAACGATACTAATTATTATTATTAATAATTTGTTACCTACAACAAATGTTGACACTTAGTCAGTCAATTGTATAAATTGTAAGTATGAACAATAGTAATACAAATCATTCAGTTAGTCCAATTTACACTTGGTGTTCAGATTTTCCTCTCCTATACCCACAATATCTAAAGTAAATTAAATATTTAATAATATCTAGGTTTAATATTCAGTCCTATAAGCTCTAATAATTTTATAGTTATTCTTTCGTCAGTGACTACTTGAGGACATGCATAGTAAATAAAAAAGAAACAAAAAAATTCTGAAACAAATAACATAAGAATTTAAGAATTATTTAAATTGCTTTCACTAGTTCATCTTTCAGATTTCTGTGTCAATCTAAATTCACTGATCCCTTTAAGTATCTGCTGAAAGAACCAAAAAATGAGTCTCCCAACATTAATAATGTTGGTACTTCAAATGTAGTAACTTTTAAAAAATTTAGAATCATTAGAAATTGGACGTATTTATCTTCAAAGGAGCAGTGTTGTGCGAAAAACCTAAGCACATAGCTCCTTTTGGTATAAATATGTCCAATTAATACGCTTGACCTGGATTCTGGGCTACCCTACCGGCCGCGCCTGCCGTCAAGGAAAATTCAAAAATCCCGCCGTAGACACAGAGTTGCGAGGATCCTACGCGAGAATGCAGCACTAGTACCTGCTCACGAATTTTTACATTGACTCTTACGGGAGTCCAGGGTCCTATAGAACTGGTCCCTGTACCCACCTACGTCATCAATGTAAATAAGACGCTCGTTGAGGGTTATGTTGACGCTGTAAAAACGGACCATAGTGTCCGATTTTTTTACTTAAATCAACTCTTTATTTAATTTCAAGCACTTTTTATAGAATGACTTTTTCCCTTAAATTACACCATTTCCAAGAAAATCGACAGGATAAAAACGTCGCTGTACCCAATGACGTCATCAAAGCTATAGATACTCTATGAAAAATTCCAAGATGCCCGAAATGCAAACACCTCCTTTTTTTTCTCTATGGTCAAACGGAGTTGTCGGCTTGCAAGTTAGGTTTGTATTAAGTGTATTTCAATGTTGCTGTTTAATATTTACTTTGAATTCAGTTTGTCAACTCTGCATTGGAATTCCTCATGCAACCGGTGAATAGAACGGTAGAAAAACAAAACATCAGTGCATTTCTAAGATTGTCGGAAGCGCTTTCCCCTTGTTGATTGTTATTTCGTGCATGTTTCAACGTGTTTCGCGACCAGAGACAATTCGCGACTCGTGGCTTTTAATGTGGAAATTGTGCATGTGTTTGTGTTGTTTCCTGTGTCTGGATCAAGCTCCTGTTTCTTAACTTGACTAGGTAAGATAATTTTCATGAAATTACCTCCCTAACCAGCAAAATCTGTCGGCATTTCCATGTGCTTAACCCTTTCTTTGTTATCAGCTTTGTTGTTTTGCCGGCGTGAGGGCGGTAATAAACGAAGGTTTTAGATACTGTCAGACCTTCGCAACGTATAATCATCGAATCTGATTGGAACAGTATTCTATCTCCTAAGTTTGTTTTGTTCTGTGAACAAGGATGAGCAGAAAATGCAACTCGTATCTGTTATCTTGCGTCCTGAATCTACATCGCAGGTTATCTTCAAGCGATGCATTCAGACTCAGTACGCAAGGAGTGTTGACTCAAGCAACAGTTCTCCTCAAACCGATGCCCATTCCGACTACGCAGTTGTCTCAATGCACATGCTTGTACCCATCAAAGTTGTTTTGTGAAAATATCTTTGGAGTCTGGTGTCATGAGCGTTTTGCTCATGTCCGTCTATGCCCTTTGTACAACAGCGCTATCGGCGTGCCGTTCTCAGGATACTCTTTCGTTAAACACTCTTCCATGCCGAACCTGCACGCACCATACCTGGTACTTACCTGTACTATATTTTCTTGTTGTTTATAACGCATGAATCTTCCTCCCATTTGCACATTTCTGGGCACTATCTCTATTGGGAAGATCCTCAAGGTGTTGCTGTAGATTAGTATATAACATAAGATCAGACTTCAGTGTACGCATGGAATAACAGCTCTGATCACTATGATCAGTTAAAGGATGTTAAGTATGATGATGGTCCTGTCAAATTTTAACCGTTTAATAAGTACTCAAACACGCCAAAATAGTTGCCTAGAGGCAGTGCTTTTACTTAAGTTCGGATTAGCAGGGAAAGTCAATATTTTCTTCCAAATTTTTCAGAGTATTAAATAAATATGTTTCCAACATTTCGCTTGTAACTTGATCTTAAGCACCTGAAAATTTCCAAGAAAACCGCCTACTTACTCATAACTTTCCTCAAAAATTACATAAATGTTTGATCGAAGGAAATTTGGCAAGTATCGAATGTTCTTACGGCGTTTTTCCTGATCACGGCAGAACATAGAATCATTCGAGACCAACGCCTATGCTGCCGTGCTTAGGAAGAACGCTGTATGAACATTCGATACTTGCCAAATTTCCCTCAATAAAATGTTTATTTTTGAGGAAAGATATGAATATTTTCCCTTGAATTTTCAGGGGCTTCATGTGAAATTGCAAACAAAATTATCTGACAAATTGGAAGGAAAATATTCATAAGTTAGCCAAGAAATTCGTGTATTATCAAAGGAAATTTGGCAACGCCTAAAGGTTCATACGGCGTTTTTCCTTAGCACGGCAGTATGGTAGGTTGGATCGCCAGGGCTAGCCCCCTAGTTATCCGAATCACTGAATGAAAATACTTCAAAAATATTCCAGAAAATCGGATTATATCGATTAAAATCCGGCAACGTTAAAAGGCTCTTACGGCGTCTTCCCCTCAACTCGTCGTCTCACGGACGAAGGAACGTAACTCCATTCCAAAGTTGTCAAACTGGCTCAAAAAATTCATTGCTTTTACAGAAATGTACGTGTGAAATTTTTATTTGAAATCGTCCTGATTTTTGCATGAAATCCGAGGAATGATCAGCGAAATCCTCAGTGACAAATGCCCAAGAGTCTCCTAACGAATACGCAATTTACGGGGGGAAATTTGGCAACATTGAAATGTTGTTACGCTCTTTCGTGCGGAAAGTGGCGAACTCTGCTACGGACAGAGCTGTTTTTTCTCGGAGCCGTGCAGGAAAGTCGGGAATTCGGCCCGGCCCACAGGGGATCGAGCCAATGGGAGAGATCGGACAGAAATTTGACATTTTAGCTTAAAACTCCGCTTATACAGAACTTCGAGGTTATGAAAGTGGTTGCATTGGGTGTCACGTGAAATTTTCATTTAGGACTATCCTTTGAAATTGAATTTGTGACGAAATAAACTTGAAAATTCGAAATTTTAGTCAAAAATTTCATGTCCGACCTCTTCTCTTAGTTCGTTCCACTGTGCGGCCGTGATGAGCGGCGAGTACGAGGAAATGAAGAATCGAGGAACCAGCTCATTTATGCGAGTCTAGAAAGCAGATCTCTTGAGACTCTCAAGTTGAGAGCCAGCCAGCGTAAACAGATTCGCAGCCCCTGCACCGGTTGTGAATGTGATCCACCGGTTTCTCTCCGCTCGGTTTACGCTGCGAGCTCTGGCACAGTGTTGCCGCGTCGTAGACTCATTATCCTGGACCCTGGACGTTGAGGTGTTCGAATTAAGGGTTTAATTGTAAAATGAGGCAACCCTGTTAACGCCTCAGTTCGTTTCCACGGTACCGGTAAGGTTCAATTTGCGCTGGATCTGGATCTGGGTGAACTATTGGCACTTCTCACGGGGTAGTCAACCTTGCTAAGGAATAATGTCGTATGAGCCATCGGGCGTTGTCAAATTTCCTTCGATAAATCACGAATTTTCAGGAAAGTTTGTGTGTATTTCTATTCCGATTTCTTAGAGGATTTCGTTCGTGGTTTGGTCTGAAAAGTCCGAAAATTGCTAGGAAGAATATTTAATAACTGTAACTTTCTATGAAATGAAATATTTTCTCGGAGGAAATGCAAAGTTCGAATGCGTTTGCGGCTTTTTTATTTTGCCTGGCAGTATTTTGCCACTCGCAGGGCGTCCGCAAGACTTGGACGAATGAAAGTTACCTACAAAGGAAATATTTTGTCATCTGAAAATTGGGGCGTAGGGTGTAGAAAGGGCAGTGGCGTGGCGTGCTTCGCGATATATCGATTGCTATGCCATTTAAACCTATGGAAAAGGATCGATTAACAGGGTGTTCGCAGCGCACACCTTAGTAATCGATTATTTACCATAGGTTTAAATGGCGTAACAATCGATGTATCGCGAAGCACGCCACGCCACTGAGAAAGGGCATTTTTTGGTAGCGGTGTTTCAGGATCCCCACTGCTAATTTATTCATATACTAGAGAGGAAACCATTGGGTGAATTTTCTGAAATTTATAGTTTTCAGAATTTTAAAATAATGAGGAAAATTTAGTTAACGTTTTAAGGAATTCCACGCATTTTATTTAAATGCAGTGGATGAGACGTTAACGGAGATCCTCGGGTACCACGACCAAGAAATGCCGTTTCTGCATCCAGCGCTTCAATTCTCAAGGTATGTAACGGATTTTGTTGCTCCGCGCCTAATGTCACTTGATTTCGAGCTGAAAATCGCGTCATTTCTCACTTTCAAGCGTTGGAAAGCAAGCGAGCAACTATTCGAACTCCGAAGTAGGTATGTGGTATCACGCATTGTTGAAGGAGAATCATAGCTTTTCGCCTCTCTCAAATTCCGAAGGTTAATGAATATAAATCTCGCATCGGTAGAAAAATCGCGTATTTTCCGTCACCTTGACGTGAAAATTATGTGAGCCTTTTTCAGGGTGTCTAGCATCAGGAAAACCCGAAAATATCAGGAATTTTGGCCGATCAGGAAAATCGGAAAAATCGGACGTTTTATCAGGAATTTTTCTCGCGCGAATCTCCTCAGCGGAGAAGTCCTACTGCACTGCTCTTTGCCTACCGTGCCAGGAGTCGCCGCGCCGTCTTTGTTTCCGATAATTTCTCAAAGAAAAATCAGGAAAATGTCAGGAATTTTCAAAATGATAAAATCAGGAATTTTTTTATAAAATATCAGGAAAAATCAGGAAAATATCAGGATTTTTCAAAAGCACAAAATACCAGACACCCTGTTTATGATCCCAATGAATAAAATTCCTCGATATTGAGTCGGAGCCTGCGTAACTTTTAATCACTTTCAATATCGCTGGAATAATCGCGTACACGCCGCCAATTGAGCGTGTAAGTAATTTCTCAATTTGGTTACCATATCGTCGTGAAAATCGCGCTCTCCACGCGATACCGACATTAAAAGTACTTCATCTCCTAGAATTCAACGAATCCGATGGAAATATTTCGTACTCGTATCGCATGTCACGAGATATTGAGCTGAAAATCGCGTCATTCAGGAAAGCAAGCGAGCAACTACGAGGTCTGTTAGATTAGAAACCGGATTTTGGTCATAACTAGCCCACAATGCGTCCGAATTACGTTTTCTTGAGCTTTTCTGATAGCTGAAAATATATTTAAGAACGCTACGTTCACAAATTTGAAAAATCATAATTAACTTTGTTGGTATGTGGCTTGAAGTAAGGCAACCTCAAGGGTGTTTTGCGATTTTTATGTTTGACCGAACTTGTCTCTCTTTTTTCGGTCTTGCACTACATTTTTCAACCCACAAGGACGATTGGAGTTTCGTCTCCATATCGTAGCCGTACACTAAAGTATTGTCACAGAAAATTATCCTTTCCAAAAATGTAGGATCATTGTTAGAACGTTCAAGCAGCTAAAGGGAAATTGACATTTGGTTGGATTTTCGTTCAACGGACAACAATCAAGGGGCAAGTGTACCTGAAACTCGATGCGTGTCTACATATTCTATCAAAATTGTATGCACATAGCCTTCAGAAATATTACTCTGTTCAACAAGCTCGAAACGACCATTTTCGAGCACTTTTGCCCGCACTTCTTCCACGTGACAAATGTCAGTTGCCGTTGAGGGTAGATTCCCATACTCCTCATCTTCGACGAACTCCTGACCAGTTTTGAATCGTTTAACCCACTCAAAACAGAGGGAACATCTCATACAATGATCTTGGTAAACTTTACTTAGCATACCAAAAGTTTCGGTACAAGGTGTACCGAGTTTAAAACAAAATTAAATGTTGAGTCTTTGCTCTATCAGTGCTCGCATGCTGAAAATCGCAAAACGCACCTGACTTACTTGTATTCAAGATGACACAGAATAAACACTGATCAAAATAAACAAAATCTGTGAACGTAGCGTTCTTAAGTATATTTCCAGCTATCATAAAAGCTCAAGAAAACCTAATTCGAACGCATTGTGAGCTAGTTATGACCAAAATCCGGTTTCTAATCTAACAGACCTCGTATTCGAACTCCGGAGTAGGTTTGTGGTATCACGCAAAATTGAAGGAAAATCATGGCTTTTCGCAATCTCAAGTAACTGACTCTCATGAATATTTTGCCCGCATCTATCTATAAATTGCGTATTTTCCGTCATCTCGACCTGAAAATTGAGTGATCTTTTGTGATCTCGATGAACTGCAGGAAACCCTGCGTAAATTCCTCAATATTGAGTCGAACTACGCGTAACTTTAAATCGCTTTCAATGCCGTTGGAATAATCGTGTACATGCCGCGATTTTGCGGTGAAGTGCGCGAAATTTCTCAATTTTTTAAACATACAGCTCAGTAACTGCGCTTTCCCCGCGGCACCGAGGTGGAATGCTTGTAGTTTTTTTCGGATCTAACGAATCAGCTGGAAATAAGACGTACTTCGCGCTATGTTGATATGAAATTCAGATTTAAAAAAGCGGAAATCAATCGAGCAACTATTCGAACTCCGAAGTAGGTGTGTGGTATCATGCGAAATTGAAGGAGCATCTTAGCTCATCGCCCATCTCAAAGTACATACTGACGTTCGTGAATACGAAGCTCGCATCGATGTGAAAATCGCGTACTTTTCGCGGTATTAATGTGAAAATTGTGTGATCTTTTATTTTATCAATTTGCCGTAAATTTTCTGGAAATATCCGTACACGGCTAACACGTAATTTTTAATGATTCTACACAGTTGCTGGAAAAATCGCGTATCAGCTGCGATAGCGACACTGCAATGATTATCGAGTAATTTCTCTCATTTTTTATAAAATCAGTGGCAAAAAAGAGCACATCCGCTGTACCGAACCGGGAAGCGCGTAATTTTTCATGATTTTACAAATCCGCTAGGAATATCGCATAGTTCGCGCGAGATTGAGATACAATTCGCGGTATTTCTAAATGTTTAAGAAGCTGATATTAATCGAGCAACTTATATTCCAACTCGGGAGTAGGTATGTGGTATCACGCGAAAGTGAAGGAGAATTTTAGCTTTTCGCATTTCTCAAATTACTAACGTTGATGATTATGAAGTTTGCATCGATATATAAATTGCGTATTTTCCGTGATATTAAGGTGAGAACTATGTGATCTTTGTATGTTCTTAATTTTCTGTAAATTTTCCGGAAATTTCCGCACATACCTAATTCGTAATGCTTAATGATTCTACATAAGCGCTGGAAAAATCTCGTATCAGCTGTGACATCCCAGTGATTATCGCGTTATTTGTCACAATGGACCACTAGACAAGGTACGAATTTAAGCATTCTGATACATGTTTCCTAACCAAAATTTCACGTAAAACACGATGCGCACAACGAAAATTACCGAAATTAACTCCTTACGAAGATATTTAATGATTCTTGATGCGTGAATTGAAACCACCCGCTCATGAAAACTCAATGCTCTACGTCATTCACATCGCGCGCTAAACGTTATCATAAACGTCTCAGCGATATAAAAATCTGGCAACCTCAGTCTTGATGCTTTGGCTCAGCTATAGCAAATTACTTATAGTTTGAACAACACATGGTGGGAAAGGAACATTGCTCGATTGAGAAGCTTGCTGAAACCATTGTAGTGCGCGATTTGACTCACGTAGAGCTTTGAGTTTCTTGTGAGCGGCCAGTTCAAATTTCTCGTAACTAATGTGAAATAAAAACGTTAATATCTTCGCTAAGAGTTGGTTTCAGTAACTTTTGTTGCGCGAATCGTGTTCTACGTGAAATTTTGGTTCGGAAACATGTATTAGAATGCTAAAATTCGTACCCTGCCTAGTGGTCCATTTTTGTACAAACTCGGCGGGAAAATAGAGCATCTCTCACGATACCAAGATGGAAAGCGCGTAATTTTTCCGGACTTTTAACGAATCCGCTGGGAATATCGCGTAGTTCGCGTGAGTTTGAGATGAATTTACCAGTACTCCTCCCTTTGTTAGAAGCGGAGGTCAATCGAGCAACTATTCGAACTCCGGAGTAGGTATGTGGTATCACGCATAATTGAAGGAGAATCTTAGCTTTTCGCTCAAATTCCTAACGTTTATGAATACATGTCTTGCATCGGTAGAAAAATCGCGTATTTTCCGCGAAATTGAGGTGAAAATTGATGTTCATAATTTTCCGGAAATTTCCGTACCGACCTAGCGGAATATCGCGTAGTTCGTTTGGCGTGAAGTTTGAAATAAACGCCGATTTTTTCAATCGATTCTTATCGGTCCAATCCAATCGCTTCCGGTCAGAGTAATATCGATTATATGGACCGCGTGAAACAGAAAGGAACTAAGCCACATCAGCTATTGCCAAATTTAATCAGGCAATTTAATTTCCTGCGTAAAAACGGTTGTACAGATTTTCGTGCAAATTTCAGTGAATTTTCTCTCTATTACGAAGCAAATTCCTTAAATTTTTTAAATGTATCCGCACTAACGCTCTCTCGTCAAAAATTAAATCGATCAGTTAAACTTGACAATAGCTGATGTGGTTTGGTTCCTTTAACGCGTTTAACGCGCTTGGTTAAACGCGGTCGAAATGGACGCATTTCTATCAAACGGAACTAAGCGCCAATTTGAGTTTCTTTTGAGGAATTTAGAATCCCGGATAGCGCGTTCTGTCAAACGGACCTAAGCGCCATGGAAAAGCATTGCGAGTATAGGACGGAATAAGCCGGACGCCCGATTCCGCCGCCAATCCAAGCCCCCCTCTACCTTCCTCACCCTATGGCGCTTAGGTCCGTTTGATAGAAATACGTCCAAATTAGAGTCCCTTTATACTGAGAGTCAAGACAATTTGAATCCATTTCTGATTGGTTCCCGTATTTTAGGCCTCCACAGTGTCACAAACGGGAATAAAGATTACATTTTCACCAATTGCAAAGATTATAATCTGGAATGGACCAGGGAATTACGGGTTCGGCAAGGAACAAACGGAATGAGAGGAGGAACGGAGAAAGGCATTTGAGAATGGGCCGATCAAAGATTACGAAAAACGTTCAATTTCTGTAATCTCTATTCCCGTTTGTGACATCCATGAGCCGAATTGTCTTGACTCTCAGTATAAAGGGATTCTAGTCCAAATGAGAGTCGGGTATGAAAATCTTTTAATGTTTTTGGGTCGTTCTTCTGTCGAAGCGGGGCTAATAGAGCCTCTGTGGGTTGGGCCGCGTAGCGGCCAGGGGGCATAGCCCCTAGTACTCGTATATTGTCTCTGAGGCTACCAGAGGGTCTCTCCCTGCCTTCGCATGAAGCACCTCTTTATCACGGAGTTCAAGTGAGGTTATACGCCAGCGCTGCCGTACTAAGGAAGAACGCCGTATGAACATCAGAGAGTTGCCAAATTTCCTTCCATAAAATGTTCATTTTTGAGGAGAGTTATGAATATTTTTTCTTGAAATTTCCAGGAGTTTTAGATAAAATTGCAAACAAAATTATCTGAGAAATTGGAAGAAAAATATTAACAAATTTTCTCGAAAACTAGTGTTTAGTTAAATGAAATTTGGCAACGCTTGTAGGTTCATACGGCGTTTTTCCTTAGCACGGCAGAGCGGATAAGCGCGAAGCTGGACGCGGAACCGGAGGCGAGAAGCCAGCAGAGCATTGAGACGTCTCGTCACGCCGCTCGGTGGACCGAGCTGAAAGAAGAGGTCAGACATAAAATTTTTGGCTGAAATTTCAATCACTGGCAACCGAAGATAATCAATCTAAAAGCGAATTTTCGCGATCGAATGTCATTCATCAAACGAATTGATCAGTGCTGAGTGATGCCGATGATCGGTGATGTCAGGAGCCAATCAGAGCTCAGATTTTTTTCCTAAATGAAATCAAGAAGAAAATAAGAAAACACGAAACACTAAAACACAGAAATTGCGAAAACACCAGACTTGAATTGACGAAACACAACAACAGATAGAGATGACAGAACAAAAATTTTGGTGAGAGATGAAGTTTCTGACATCGATTGCATCAATTCAAAAATCGAATAGACCGTATTCGATAACGGTTCGATGTATCGTTTGGTTCAAAACAATAGCACATAACCTCAAACCAAACTGTAAGGATTTAAGTTGGAAAAGCTGAAAATGAGAAAATTCCTAAAGATTTCACTTTAAATTGGCATTTGGTACGCAAAAGAATAAAAAATCTGTTACAAAAGACCCGTTCTCTCAGATTTCTGAATTTACTTTTGAGGCTATGTTTATATTTTGAACCAATCGATATCGATACAATCTCAGCCGTTTGATGTATCGAATACGATCTATTCAAGTCCCGAGGTGAATTCGAAATTTCAAATTGATGGATCTCAACGGTCTCTGGTGAGACCAACGAAGAAGTCGAATATCATTGAACAAAATGCACAATCGTCGAATATCATTCAACGGTGAATGATATTCGATCGCGAAAATTCGCTTAAAGATAATTTAGCTACCACTCATTTAATTGTAAATCCAACACGGGGAAAAAAATTGCTGAAGTAACATCTTGGATGTTAGGAATCTGCGCGACAACTCTTGAATGTTGTCACGGACACTCTGGCTGTTAAAGTAACATCCTAGCTACGTTGAATTAATAACCGTAGCGTTCATATCAACATTCAAGAGTTGTCGCGCAGATTTTTAATAAGTACTTCAGCAATTTTTTTACCGGTGAGGAGAAGGAGGAAACCCAGCGATCCTTAGACTATAGGCTAATGCTATAAGCTTTCTAAGCAAATCTATCTGGCTAAGTGTAAGTTGATTAATGTAAAAACACTGTATTTATTTAATAGATTGATTAATCATCGAAGTATACACATAAAACTTATAAAATTAAAAAAAGTTTAACCTAATTCTTAATCTGTAAATAAGTCAACGAAGATTAACGATAGAAGAATAACCTATTATTTTTTGAATACCACAATTATTTAGCCCCATTACTACACCAAAAACTGTTGAACTAACAGCCAGGCTTATTGACTTTTCATTCTAGATACCTTCTAACATCTAGTTTAAACCCTACCAACCGAAGAAGTAAAAAATATTCTAAAACAATAAATAAAATAGCAGAAATCATACTATTCTCAACCTTGCTATTTATTTCTTCACAAATTGAATTTCAAGGAGTGTTTCTTCAAGGAAATTTCACAGAAAAACTAATGGAACCACTCTTGAGCTTTTTTGTTTTCATATTTTCGAAAATATCAGTTTTCAAACAATGGCGCGGCGTGCTTTGCGATATATCGATTGATCGGCCATTTAAACCTATGGTAAAGTATCGATAAACAGGGCGTTCGCAGCGAACACCTTAATAATCGATTATTTACCACAGTTTCAAATGGAGAAATATCGATGGATCGCAAAGCCCGCCACGCCGCTGTTTTAAAATTTTCCGGATTTTGTCCGACTTCTCCCGTTGACTCGATCCGGTGTGCGTCGGCCGGTCGTTGCGCCTTCGGACCGGCCGCGGCATGTGAAGAAAGTGTGAAAAACTCCGAGGGGGAGGGGGGTGGGGGGCAGACGAGTTAAGGGTGTCTGTGTTTTCGTGCGAGATCAGCTCCACTTTCGGTCGCATGTTAAATATTTACCGATGGGATCTTAGACCCGCTCCACGTTGTCGGGTTTTTTTTTTTTTTTTTTTTAAATGCATAGTGCCCAGATCGGGAAAATCAGGCACTTATCGCGGAATGAAAAATCTCAGGGTGGAATCTGGGAATCCGTCCCAGAAAGCGGGAGTCTCTTCTCCTACAGCTTAGAGACTAATTGCTCCTTTTAATTTCTTTTGACTTTCCTCCAGTCAATTTTTTTATGAAAAGAAGACTGAGTTTGTTCGTTTGTTTTTCTTGCTTTCTTCGTGTTGAAAGGTTGGCTGCTTTTAGAGCTCTATATTTCGACATGTCCGAACTCCCCCCTGTTTATGATAAGATACTCCAACGGGCTGTTGAAATTGATGGTCCAAAGGCTATAGATACGGAAGACATAGGGAGCCTGGAGCGATCCCATTGGTTGAAATGGGTCGTTCTTATAGACTGAGGGGCTAAATGATTGACTAACTCTAAGGTCTCTCGTGAGCTACCGTTAGTTAATCTATTACCACAATCTACCTCCTTTGTCCATTGCAACCACCAGTTTCCACCAATACTGCCTTGCTAAGGAAAAACACCGTATGAACCCTCCGGAGCTGCCATATTTCCTGAACACGAATTTCCTGGTAAACTTATGATAATTTTCCCTCCAATTTTTCGGGTAATTTTGTTCGCAATTCCATCTAAATTTCCTGAAAATTTCAAGGAAAAATATTCATACCTTTCCTTAAAAGTAACCATTTTATCGAGGGAAATTGGCAACTCTCGAATGTTTATACGGCGTCCTTCCTTGGCACGGCAGAACAGCGGGCTGATTATTGACGTTTATAGACAAAGCTATAGAAAAAGTAGACATAAGGAGTATATTGATCTTATTGGTTGAAATGGGTGGTTCTTATAGACTAAGGAGATAAATGATGGATTAACCATCGGGTCTCTCGTGGGTTACCGTTAGTTAGTCTATCACCTACGCTCTTTGTCCATGGCAACCAACCGCTTCCAGCAATAGGATCCCTCCATATCGTCACCTTCCAGGCAAAGTGTCACAAGCGCCATGCGACGTTTAAAAATTTCCGCCGCCATTTTATTTCTTTACTTACAAATTGTTGGTTGAATCTGTTTGGAAAATTCACTAAATTTTATCGGCAGCACAAAGAAAATTCAGTGAAATTTTCGGACAGCTTCGTTGAACAATTTCTCTGTAAAGAAATAAAATTGCGGCGGACATTTTTAAACGTCGCATGGCACTTGTGATACTTTGCCTGGAAGGTGACGATGTATTCTTTGTCCTCTTTGTCTATTGCTTTGTCTATCAATTTCAATAATCAGCCCGCAGGATCCCTCCATATATCTCTTTTGTCTTCTTAGTCTATAGCTTTGTCTATGAATGTCAAGGATCAGCCCGGAGTCCTGGTGAGGGCGCGTCGGCGTGGATTATGTTTTCTTCCGGCTGGACGCGGCAAGGCTGCGGGAAGCTCTGGTCCGTCTGGCGAGAACGGACAGAGCTCACGAGCTGATCTTTCCATCTTTCCGGTCCCGCGCCCGGGCGGCTGGCCCGGCACCACGGGTTGGAGGCCCGCCTTCGCGAGTCGCCGACCGTGACCGGACGCTCGGAAAACTCCGCCGCTAGAAGAAGCCGTAGCCTAGAGTCCCTTTATACTGAGAGTCAAGACAATGTGAATCCATTTCTGAATGGTTTCCGTATCTTAGGCCCTCACAGTGTCACAAACGGGAATAAAGATTACATTTTCACCGATTGCAAAGATTATAATCTGGAATGGACCGGGGAATTACGGGTTCGGCAAGGAACAAACAGGATGAGAGAAGGAACGGAGAAAGGAATTTGAGAATGGGCCGATCAAAGATTAGAAAAAACGTTCAATTTCTGTAATCTTTATTCCCGTTTGTGACTCCATGAGGAGGTGTTGTCTTGACTCTCTGTATAAAGGGACTCTACCGTAGCTCACGAGAACCCCAGCAACGCGAGCTACCGAAATATATTTTCGAGAGTGTTATTTGCATGATTTGGCAACACAAGGTTTCTCGGTGATCCCGAGGAGAACAATGTAGAGTAAAAGACTAGAAGATCGAGGAACTTCAAGCACCTATTTAGACATTAAGTGACTCTATAAAGGGAAACTACATGGGGGATTCAATGATAATAAACGTAAATGTAAACTTAAGTTAGGCTTCAATAAATTAGTATGTAAACAAGGCCTTCGGGCTATGCTCTGTAAAGCATAGCTTACACCACGTAAAAATCATAATAAATTTATTTGTTTAAAAAAAAAAAAGAAAAAGGTGTTTCGCCCCAATATGGTTCGCATTCAGCAAAAGGGAATCAGCGTGATTCGTTGTTGCTTCTTCATAAATAATGAAGAATCTCCCACAGTAGCGAATGGCTTTGGCTTTTCACCAATTTTTTTTTAATTTTGAAGGAAAATAATCGTGTAAAACTGTATACTTGTTTTAACTGTTTTTCAAAGAAAAGGAGAAGTTTTGGGAGGGAAGGATTTTGAAAACACTGTAGTCGCACTGGTTCCGTTTTGCCAAATGCGATCCATATGCGCGTGTGGAACAACTCATTTCTACCGAGGCACACTACGTTAGGGTGCCCTTACACACGGATTTAATAGTATGCCGTATTTACGTTATCCAAGCTTCCACATTTTTACGCCCCCATCTCCTGACTTACTTCAAAATTTGTCTCCCAATGTCCCAAGGTATGAAGTTTTCATTATTGATTCCATTGTAGACAGCCTCTGACCCTTAAAAATTCTCGCCTCTTCCACCTTTGAAAAGGTCTACTCATTATTTTACGCTGGACAGGCGCGTACTTAAGCATTTTCTGGGTTGATTCGCTATAAATTCCTGATTACATTTGGTAACCTAGTTTTTTTTTTTCGAAAACTTGCAACGTCGCAAATCGATGTATGAATGTGTTTTACCTCACCATCGGTGATGAGGAAATGTGTAACCGCGCATGGCACGAGCTGCTACAGTGTAATATCAGCGGCGATAGTGATCTTCTGCCATCAAGTCGAAGCGACACTCTTGAAGGCGCTCTGAGCAACTATTTCACCACAGCAGTATTGCACAGTATCAGATGAAAATGAAGGCGCTTTGACGCGTGTAAAATAATATTTTTCGCACTATCTCGGAATAATCGCGGCGGATTCAAAGCGTTCACATTCGTTTTAAATCCACCTATCTGCAAGGAAGAAAATTCGGAAAAGTCAATGTTTAGTGGTCGCGAGCGTCCCCCTCCCCCTCCCCCTCCCCTCCCTTCCCCCTCCCCTCCTTCTCCCCTCCCCATCAGCGGAATCGGCTTAATTTGAGACCTGTTAACAATGTTTGACGGTTTTGAATTTGTTTATTGGATGCGGCTCAGAAAGCACCTATCACGTCAGTCTTTTTAAAGTCGACTCGTGCGTTTTTGACCCTACACGCTTCATTTTTTCATGGCGAAAAAGCGCTGCCGCGCTGAAAAACGCCGCATAAGCCGCCAGGCGTTGCCAAATTTCCTTTGACAAATCACAAATTTTCACTTCGTGAATACTTCCCTTCCGATTTTTAAGAGGGGTTCGTTCGTAATTTGGTCTGAAAAGTTCGAAAGTTCGAAGGGAACATATTCATAGCCTTCATAAATAAATATATTCTGAGAGGAAATTTGGCAACACTCGAGTGTTCGTACGGCGCTTTTACTCAGCACGGCAGAGCGTGGAGACGGCCGGCGCACGGTGGATCGAGTCTATGAGAGAGGTCGGACATGAAATTTTTGACTAAAACTGCAAATTTTCAAGTTTAAATTGTCGCATTTTAAACTTCAAGGAGTGCCTCTGTTGGGTATTTAACTTTAATTTTAAGTCATTTTTGTAATAATTGTCTTTTTAGCATAAGTCATCGAATGTTGTGTCGTTGCCCCCTCTTTTTCTCATCGCACTCTTTCTAAAGGAATGAATGGGCCTTTCTCTTTCTCTTTCAACTGAAATTAATAGCCTTCTGCACGCTTCCCCTTGTCTTGAATCACATGTCGCTCTCCTTCTCGCTCCTCTCTCGCGTATGTATGTGTCTATCTCTCTCTAATCTTCAACCCTCGGCTCTGCATTTCTTCTCGCTCTCACTACCTCATCCAACGTTGCTCTCTCTCTCTCTCTCTCTCTTCACCACCCCCGCTTGTTTTGAGGACTCCACTGCGCATGCGCGGCGCGACCTGCGCTGCATCCCTTGGAGTAAAATCAGTTGAGAGAGCCGCGTTAGTCCTCGTCAGCTCTTCGCTCTGAATCTACCTCACGCTCTTGTGACTCCGTCAAATGCGGAAAACTTTCCCGTGACGTATCTCTCTTGAGGCAACGATACAAACATCGCAGATTGTTTGTATTCCTCAAAATAAACTTCAACTTCACCTGCATATCGATTGGTTCACTATCATTTTATCAAGTACGTCTCACCTGGGAGGACCTCAGCACAGAAGGATTCGCAATACGACTTGTCGTGTTGACTTCTGGGCTGTCTCCCTTGATCTTTTGCTCTCTTATACGGTACGAGTGGCAGTCCGACACGATCTTCGTGTTGACACTCGTGCTGCTGAGAAATCTTACTTAGTTTTTTACTAAGTTGGTCCCTCGGTAAGCATCGAGAATTCGGCGACGGATTCTTCTTCTCTTCTCCTTCATTTTTTGGTCCCTCGGGCCGGATCGAGAATTCGCTGAAGGATTCTTTCTCCTTCAGCCTCTTAACGAAAATTTAACGAGGAAACCAATGGAACCACTTTTAGAACCTCAAAATTGTGTATAAACGGAGTTATAAGCGTTTAAAATTTCCAAATTTTGTCCGACCTCTCCTATTGACTCGATCCACTGTGCGGCGCGCCGCACAGTGGATCAGACGCCGCGGCGTCTGGTTCGCGTCGCTCATCGCGTCATCGTGCCCGTTGGATCCTTCCCGCCGGGAAACGGATTCCCGGAACAGCGCTGCCACGCTAAGGAAAAACGCCGCATGAGCCTCCAGACGTTGCCAAACCTCTCCTGATAGAATAAAAATTCCCGACGAAACTTGTGGAGATTTTTCTCCCAAATTTTCAAAGATTTTACCTCGCAATATAATCTGCAGCATCTGAAAATTTCAGTGCAAAATACTCACGAATCTCCTCAAAAATGAATGTTTTATAAACGGAAATTTGGCAACATTCGGATGTTAATACGGCGTTTTTCCTTAGCTCGGCAGAACGGGCCCGCTCGTGCGTGGGGGGGTGGGGGGGGCTGTTTCCCTTAGAAGAGTGTGAAATGCGCGAGCCGCCGCCGCCGGGTGAAGTCGAATAATTGCGCCGCACAGTGGATCGAGTCAATTAGGGAGGTCGGACTTGAAATGTTCGACTAAAACCGCAAATTTTGATGTTAATTTCGTCAAATTTTAAATTCCAAGGGGTCCTTCCAGAAGAAAATTTCACGAGGAAACCAATGGAACCACTTTTAGAACCTCAAAGTTTCGGATAAACGGAGTTATAAGCGTTTAAAGTTTCCGAATTTTGTCCGACCTCTCCCATCGACTCGATCCAGTGTGCGCCGGGGGGGTTGTGGAGGATAAAAATCCCGCGCGCGCATAATGCATGAGCGCGGTTCATGATGCATCTCCGGGTGCATCCGAGGCCGCGGTTTCACTGACGGCGCGCGAGGCCGCGGTTTCACTGACGGCGCGCGACGCGGAGTTCGCCGCGATCGGGTGCGATGATTTTATGCTGAATCTACAGGGATCCAAGGGTTAACCTCTAGGCTACCGATGCGCGCTCTAGGTATTATAATGTAATGTATGTTTTACTGTGAAATGTTCCGATACGTTGCACGAAATTGAAAATGACGCACCCGAAAAATGTGCCTGAAACCTTAAAACATTTGATACATAAACACACATTTTCAAAACAGCTCGGAATGATATGACGTGGATGAGGATGTGAACGAGAAGAATCGTGCCGCCTACCAAACTCGTCTGGTGCGCGGCACAAACCAGTGCGTGGCGTCGTTTTCTGACTACACAATACTCGTGCGCCGCACCATTTTCTCGTTCTGCGCCTCAAACTCTTTTTTCAGTGCTCTTCCTCAGAACGGCAGTACTTGTCGACACAAGCACGAAGCATCCTCAATCCAAGTGATTCGATTTTTCAATTCATTTTATTCCAAAGTGAACTTTTTCAGTGTTTTTTCCTTTCAATTTTATTTTTTACGTAACCGCTTAAGTAATGGTCGCGTGTCTTGTACCTCTGCTCACAGATATGCCACTGCGCCGCGGACGTTCACATCCATATTTGTGGGTATCCGTCGATGACACTCTCAATTTTGAGCCGAAGAAATCGCTATGAAAGATTTGAGCAAAGGCTCATCCATCGAGTCAGCTGAAAAAACTGAAGATGAATTTCCCGTCTGGAATGACGGCACCCCAACTGGACGATCCCAAAATCAAACGGGAATCAATCGAAGAAGAAGGGTTGCACCCCGAAGTCAGTGAAGGTGGGTTTCTCGCAACTTTTGACCATGCCGAATCGATACCACCCCAATTCAAGCGTCTAGAACCGTTTCCTCCCCTGATCAAAGAGGAAGCTGACAGAGTAAATGAAGACTCATCGCCAGCGCCTTTACTGCACAGTAGTGTCAAAATAAAGGATGAATCGTCTCAGATGCCTCTAATATCTGAGGCGGAGGATCTGGATGAAAAAGTTGGTTTCGTGACCGAGTGTCTCGTCCCAACTGTACTCAAAGTCGAAAAAGTCCGTGCTACGAACCTGAATGATGAATCGAGCAGCATTGCTGTAACTTTTTCAGAATCTGAGTTGCTAAAATCACGGAAGCTATCCGTGAAAATTGTGGATCTTTTCTCCAGATCCGATCGTCGACTTGGGAAAGCTCATACCAATTCTGCATCTTGCGAGTGCAAATATTGTAGCGAGGACGGCGGACTTACGCTTTTCGACGGAGGTACCCCGAATATCTTGAGGGGAAACGTACCGTCGAAATCTGGCCATGCGCTTTTGCGTTCCAAAGAGAATTCCGGAAGTTCGGCACAGCTGACGGACGGAACAGCACCTCTTCCTGAAAACATAGGAAATTCCGATGAATATTCTACCACCGTTAGCAGAGGAGACCCGCACAACTTCGACGCAGCTTATTCAGGATCATCGTTGCTGCAGAGGAATGTTGAGACGCGATCCGGAATGTTGAGTTGCAATCAGTGCAATGCATCTTTCAAAACAAAGCAAATTTTAAAGAATCATAAACTTGTCCATACAGATGAAAGACCGTTCAGTTGCACTAAGTGCAATGCATCTTTTAAAAGGAAGAAAAATTTGGTTATTCATGCGATGATTCATACGGGCTTGAAACCGTTTACTTGCAGTGAGTGTAATGCATCTTTTAATCGTAAGAGTGATTTACGTAGGCATATAATGACTCATAGGGATGAAAAACCATTCAGTTGCGATCAGTGCAATGCGTCTTTCAAAAAAAAGCGTTATTTAAATCAACATAACCTTGTCCATACAGACGAAAGACCGTTCAGTTGCGATCAGTGCAATGCATCTTTTAAATGGAAGAAAAGTTTGGTTAGTCACGTGATGAGTCATACGAGCTTAAAACCGTTTACATGCAGTGAGTGTAATGCATCTTTTAATCAAAAGAGTGTTTTACGTAGGCATAGAATGACTCATACGGATGGAAAACCATTCAGTTGCGATCAGTGCAATGCATCTTTCAAAACAAAGCGTCTTTTAAAGAGTCATAAATTCGTTCATACGGATGAAAGACCGTTCAGTTGCACTAAGTGCAATGCATCTTTTAAAAGGAAAAACGGTTTGGTTAGTCACGTGATGAGTCATACGAGCTTGAAACCGTTTATTTGCAGTGAGTGTAATGCATCTTTTAAATTAAAGAGTGCTTTACGTAGGCATAGAATGACTCATACGGATGGAAAACCATTCAGTTGCGATCAGTGCAATGCATCTTTCAAAACAAAGCGTCTTTTAAAGAGTCATAAATTCGTTCATACGGATGAAAGACCGTTCAGTTGCACTAAGTGCAATGCATCTTTTAAAAGGAAGAACGGTTTGGTTAGTCACGTGTTGAGTCATACGAGCTTGAAACCGTTTACTTGCAGTGAGTGTAATGCATCTTTTAATCAAAAGAGTGTTTTACGTACGCATATAATGACTCATACGGATGAGAAACCATTCAGTTGCGATCAGTGCAATGCATCTTTCAAAACAAAGCAAATTTTAAAGAATCATAAACTTGTCCATACAGATGAAAGACCGTTCAGTTGCACTAAGTGCAATGCATCTTTTAAAAGGAAGAAAAATTTGGTTATTCATGCGATGAGTCATACGGGCTTGAAACCGTTTACTTGCAGTGAGTGTAATGCATCTTTTAATCAAAAGAGTGCTTTACGTAGGCATATAATGACTCATACGGATGAAAAACCATTCAGTTGCGATCAGTGCAATGCATCTTTCAAAACAAAGTATATTTTAAAGAATCATAAACTTGTCCATACAGATGAAAGACCGTTCAGTTGCACTAAGTGCAATGCATCTTTTAAAAGTAAGAACGGTTTGGTTAGTCACGTGATGAGTCATACGAGCTTAAAACCGTTTACTTGCAGTGAGTGTAATGCATCTTTAAAATTAAAGAGTGATTTACGTAGGCATATAATGACTCATAGGGATGAAAAACCATTCAGTTGCGATTAGTGCAATTCATCTTCCAAAACAAAGCGTGTTTTAAAGCAACATAAACTTGTCCATACAGATGAAAGACCGTTCAGTTGCGATCAGTGCAATGCATCTTTCAAAGAAAAGCGTCCCGTAAAGAATCATAGACTCGCCCATACGGATGTAAAACCCTTTAGTTGCAATGAGTGTCATGCATCTTAAAAACGGGAAAACTCCCGTTAACTTCCGTTAACTCCCGTTACGGCATTAAGTGTTTAATTTGGAGTTAGTGATTATTCCCTGCCCCCAATGTTAGTATATTAAAAAAAATAATTTTATTCAAGAAGATATCCTCAATATACTCGCGGGTGAAGAGGCTGTTCGGTCGAAGATCTTTGCGCAATTGTCATAAAAAATTGACTCTGATGTTACCTTCATTAGAGTAGAATCTTCGCTGATTCAAAATAAATGCTGTGTCATTACATTAGAAGCTTTAAATATCAGAAGTTCTGAAATGATAGGCTTTTTGGCATTTGTATGAGTCGTTCAGAGTTATTTCAGGTAAACTTCCTCGTATCCTTAAAATAAATATCTTTTCACATAGTTTTACAGTATCCTCTTGTTAAGTATACCTACCATTTAAGTTGTTACTTTTTTCGACTTCAGATTGTCATGTTCAGCAAGCCATTAGTGTTTCACCTCCTGTTGTATCTTTTTTGCAGAATTTAGATTTAGATCTTAGACTTAGAATGAAAATGTTTCAATATTTTCTCATATTAAGAATGAAAATCTAATCTATTATATCTATGATATTTCTTCACCTTTAGCTGTTTTTAATCGACAATTTTATTCGTCTCCCCTCTTTCCCAGCCCCCCCCTCCCCCAACTAAATCTGTATATTATTAAGTTTGGAATATCCAAACGAATGATTTGTCAAGTTTCAAAGGTTAGTCTGAAGAGAAAGTAAAATGAACCTGATTCCTCTAAACTTAAGTGCTTCTTTTTCCGTTAATATTGTAGAAGCATGGTAAGTAAAAACTACGAACTCACTAGTAACTGACCAAATTTCTAAAGGTGAAAAAAACAGTCAAGATCATTTTTACGTAATGCGTACACATTATGCGAGTCCTTTAATCTGATCCGTCGATTTTTTCTGGTATAACTTACTCGTGCTATGATATTTGTACAAAGAATACGTTTTCTCTCTACGGCCGGCGGCGCCGAACAGTGCATCGAGTCAACTAGAGAGGTCGGACATGAAATTTTTGACTGAAACTGGAAATTTTAATGTTTATTTCGACACATTTCAAATCTCAAGGACTGCCCTCAGAAGCAAATTTCTCGAGGAAACCAATGGAACAACCTTTAGAACATCAAAGTTTTGTATAAACGGAGTTNCGAGGTGACAATTACCGCCGCTGCTATTTTCTGCTCCCGTTTCCGTCGAGATTTACGCTGGGAAAATGTTTGATTTAACCGTAAAGACGCCGCCGATTAGGAATTTGTACGAGCGCCTAATAAATTGCGAAACCCAATTTTACGAAGGATCTCTTCAGTTCCTGATATTCAAATTTCAGCTCAGTTAATTCCTGTCTTCGAAGCAAAGCAATCGGTAGTCTGCTTCCCCGCCACCAAATTGGTGGCTCCAGTAAAATTGGAATATTTTAAGCTGAAATTTTAATGGCAGTCAGAGGTCCACTATCGCTAGTTTCTTATTAAAGTTATCAGCAAATTCTACCAACGCGTATCGTCATGGCGATCAATTGAAGCTAATTAAATCGAAATAAACTATCGCCATTTTTTGATGAACCCTGAGATCCATAGGAATACATGCATGATAGGGCTGAAGTCATAATGGACATAGTTCCTTTTGAATTCAAAGCGTACATTGGAGCTTTTTAAAGTCAGGAGAAGGGTATGAAATATAACTCAAATATAAATGAATATTTCTAGCTACAATTTTACTAGCAGGTACTTAGGAGTCCATCAAAACTGATTTTCCTCAGAATCTCGGAAAAATTTGCATTTGTGTTTCGTAATGGCGGTCTTTTTTAACTTTTTTGGGGTGGGAGGAGGGAAAGGGTAAATTAAAGATTTACCGCATCTCAATTATGTAGTAGTTAATTCATGAAAATCTTAAAATCACACCCATTCAACGGTAAATGCGCGGACCACAAAAACCTCCTCCTCCTCTGCCGCGCCAAGGAAGGACGTATGAGCCGTCAGACGTCGCCGAATAGCCTTCGTTAAAATTCGGATTTTCAGGGAAATCCGTTAACATTTTTCCACCAACATTTTTCCATTTTTCCGGAGAATTTAATTCGCTATTAGATTTAAATTATCTGGAAATTTCAAGAGAAAATATTTGCAACTTTCCTCGAAATTAAACATTTTATCGATGTAAATTTTCGTCAGGTTTTTTCGTCACAAAAGGGCTAAAACAAGGCTGCTGTTTGTCACCAACACTATTTAAGGTATACCTAGAGCACGTTTTAAAGGAATGGAAAAATAAGGTTGCGGGAATGGGCGTTCCACTCGTTGATGGGCAGACCCTTTATACTCTATGCTTTGCCGATGACCAGATCGTTGTAGCTCAAGATGAGGAAGATGCAGATTACATGACGCGGAAGTTGGTCGAAGAATATCGGAAATGGGGCATGGATGTTAGTGTGTCCAAGACAGAGAAGCTGGTCGTGGGAGCAGCGCATCAAGGACAAAGCATAGAGCTTGAGGATGGACGGCGCATTGAAGAGTGTGATGAGTACAAGTATCTCGGTGTCTGGCTTGATCAGGATGGAAGGATGGATAGAGCAATTAAGGACAGGATCATCCAGGGCAGGAGAGCCATCGCGATGCTGAACGGGGTGCTCTGGGATCAGAGCATCTCAAAGGCAAACAAGCACCGGATATATGACGCCATCGTTAAAAGTATCGTGCTCTATGGTAGTGAAGTGTGGCCTATGACGAAAAGAACGCAAGGAATTTTGAGGGCAACTGAAATGGATTTTTGGCGGCGATCTGCCGGCATTTCGAGACGGGACCGTGTCCGTAATGAGAGAATTCGCCAGGTGATGAAGGTTGAGAAAGATATCGTGCACGACGTCATGTCCAGGCAGTTATGCTGGTATGGACATGTGCAAAGAATGTCGGAGGAGAGGTTGCCCAAACAAGTTTTGGATTGGGTACCACCTGGGAAGAGGCGACGGGGACGTCCCGTAAAGGGTTGGCGGCAGGGCGTTGACGAAGAGATGTTGCGGTGTCAGTTGCCCGATAACCTCTGGGAAGACAGGCATATGTGGCGTTTGGGTGTCGTAGAACGCCAGAGTGCGTTATAAAGCGACTCTATATATATATCGATGTAAATTTGGCAGCTGTCGAATGTACATACGGCCCTCTTCCTTAGAACGGCAGTACTTGTCGACACCCGCAACTTCAATCCGAGCGACCGGTTTTTCAATTCATTTTACTCCAAAGTGAACTTTTTTAGTGTTTTTTTCTTTCAATATTAATTTTTTACTTAACCGCATAAGTAATGGTCGCGTGTCTTGTACCTCTGCTCACAGATATGCCACTGCGCCGCGGACGATCACATCCATATTTGTGGGTATCCGTCGATGACACTCTCAATTTTGAGCCGAAGAAATCGCTATGAAAGATTTGAGCAAAGGCTCATCCATCTAGTCAGCTGAAAAAACTGAAATGAACTTACCCTCTGGAAAGACGGCACCCGAACTGGACGATCCCAAAATCAAACGGGAATCAATCGAAGAAGGGTTGCACCCCGAAGTCAGTGAAGGTGGGTTTCTCGCAACGTTTGACCATGCCAAATCGATACCATTACCACCCCAATCCAAGCGTCCAGAACCGTTCGTTCCCCTGATCAAAGAGGAAGCTGACAGCGAAAATGATTACTCATCGCCAGCGCCTTTACTGCACAGTAGTGTCAAAATAGAGGATGAATCGTCTCAGATGCCTCTAATATCTGAGGCGGAGGAACTGGATGAAAAAGTTGGTTTCGTGACCGAGTGTCTCGTCCCAACTGTACCCAAAGTCGAAGAAGTCCATGCTACGAACCTGATCGATGAATCGAGCAGCATTGCTGTAACTTTTTCAGAATCTGACTTGGTACAATCAAAGAAGCTCTCCGTGAAAATTGTGGATCTTTTCTCCAGATCCGATCGTCGACTTGGGAAAGCTCATATTAATTCTGCATCTTGCGAGTGCAAATATTGTAGCGAGGACGGCGGACTTGCGCTTATCGACGGAGGTACCCCGAATAACTCGAGGGGGAACGTACCGTCGAAATCTGGGCAGGCACTTTTGCGTTCAAAAGAGAATTCCGGAAGTTCGGCACAGCTGACGGACGGAACAGCACCTCTTCCTGAAAACATAGGAAATTCCGATGAATATTCTACCTTCGTTAGTAGAGGAGACCCGCACAACTTCGACGCAGCTCATTCAGGATCCTCGTTGCTGCAGAGAAATGTTGAGACGCGATCCGGAATGTTGAGTTGCAATCAGTGCAATGCATCTTTCAAAACAAAGCATCTTTTAAAGAATCACAAACTTGTCCATACAGATGAAAGACCGTTCAGTTGCACTAAGTGCAATGCATCTTTTAAAAGTAAGACCGGTTTGGTTAGTCACGTGATGAGTCATACGAGCTTGAAACCCTTTACTTGCAGTGAGTGTAATGCATCTTTTAAATTAAAGAGTGCTTTACGTAGGCATATAATGACTCATACGGATGAAAAACCATTCAGTTGCGATCAGTGCAATGCATCTTTCAAAACAAAGCGTCTTTTAAAGAGTCATAGATTTGTCCATACGGATGAAAGACCGTTCAGTTGCATTAAGTGCAATGCATCTTTTAAAAGGAAGAACGGTTTGGTTAGTCACATGATGAGTCATACGAGCTTGAAACCGTTTACTTGCAGTGAGTGTAATGCATCTTTTAAATTAAAGAGTGCTTTACGTAAGCATATAATGACTCATACGGATGAAAAACCATTCAGTTGCGATCAGTGCAATGCATCTTTCAAAACAAAGCATATTTTAAAGAATCATAAACTTGTCCATACAGATGAAAGACCGTTCAGTTGCACTAAGTGCAATGCATCCTTTAAATGGAAGAAATGTTTCGTTAGTCACATGATGAGTCATACGAGCTTGAAACCGTTTACTTGCAGTGAGTGTAATGCATCTTTTAAATTAAAGAGTGTTTTACGTGAGCATATAATGACTCATGCGGATGAAAAATTCTTCAGTTGCGATCAGTGCAATGCATCTTTCAAAACAAAGCGTGTTTTAAAGCAACATAAACTTGTCCATACAGATGAAAGACCGTTCAGTTGCGATCAGTGCAATGCATCTTTCAAAGAAAAGCGTCGTTTAAAGAATCATCGACTCGCCCATACGGATGTAAAACCCTTTAGTTGCAATGAGTGTCATGCATCTTAAAAACGGGAAAACTCCCGTTAACTTCCGTTAACTCCCGTTACGGCATTAAGTGTTTAATTTGGAGTTAGTGATTATTCCCTGCCCCCAATCTTACTATATTTAAAAAAATAATTTTATTCAAGAAGATATCCTCAATATACTCGCGGGTGAAGAGGCTGTTCGGTCGAAGATCTTTGCGCAATTGTCATAAAAAATTGACTCTGATGTTACCTTCATTAGAGTAGAATCTTCGCTGATTTAAAATAAAGGCTGTGTCATTACATTAGAAGCTTTAAATATCAGAAGTTCTGAAATGATAGGCTTTTTGGCATTTGTATGAGTCGTTCAGAGTTATTTCAGGTAAACTTCCTCGTATACTTAAAATAAATATCTTTTCACATAGTTTTACAGTATCCTCTTGTTAAGTATACCTACCATTTAAGTTGTTACTTTTTTCGACTTCAGATTGTCATGTTCAGCAAGTTATTAGTGTTTCACCTCCTGTTGTATCTTTTTTGCAGAATTTAGATTTAGATCTTAGACTTAGAATGAAAGTGTTTCAATATTTTCTCATATTAAGAATGAAAATCTAATCTATTATATCTATGATATTTCTTCACCTTTAGCTGTTTTTAATCGACAATTTTATTCGTCTCCCCTCTTTCCCAGCCCCCCCCCTTCCCCCAACTAAATCTGTATATTATTAAGTTTGGAATATCCAAACGAATGATTTGTCAAGTTTCAAAGGTTCGTCTGAAGAGAAAATAAAATGAACCTGATTCCTCTAAACTTCAGTGCTTCTTTTTCCGTTAATATTGTAGAAGCATGGTAACTAAAAACTACGAACTCACTAGTAACTGACCAAATTTCTATAGGTGAAAAAAACAGTCAATATCATTTTTACGTAATGCGTAGACATTATGCGAGTCCTTTAATCTGATCCGTCGATTTTTTCTGGTATAACTTACTCGTGCCATGATATTTGTACAAAGAATACGTTTTCTCGCTACGGCCGGCGGCGCCGAACAGTGCATCGAGTCAACTAGAGAGGTCGGACATGAAATTTTTGACTGAAACTGGAAATTTTAATGTTTATTTCGACACACTTCAAATCTCAAGGACTGCCCTCAGAAGCAAATTTCTCGAGGAAACCAATGGAACAACCTTTAGAACATCAAAGTTTTGTATAAACGGAGTTCAATGCGTTTAAAGTTTCTAAATATTGTCCGACCTCTCCTATTGACTCGATCCACTGTGCGCCGGAACATGTTTTATTGGACGTATTTCTATACCAAACAGAACTATGTGCGGGAGGGAAAGATGGGGTGCGTTCGTGGCGAGGTGGATAAGAAACAATGTAGTCAGGGGGCGTGATACCTTAAGGTGAAATAGAAAAGGGGGATTCTAAATTCTGCGTAAAGAACTATGTGCCAACCGAATTTGCTGGGACGCACGAGCCGGGGTCAATTGGGCATGGCAGAAGAGCGTTGTAGACATGGCTATACTGAGTTAAAGCGGATGAAGGGCGACAACATAGACGGTTTCGTTGCCACTGACGTCACTGGCGCTTTATTTTTCCCATGAATTCTTACCGCCCAAGAACTAATGAGCACACCCAATCTTTTACACCCGCGCGATCTTTTCGTATATAAATACGTCCAATTTTCCAATTAAATGCATGAAAAATTTCATTTTTCGTTGAGTGTTTTAAGATCGCACGGCAGGGTAAAGAATCAGCGCCTCACAGAAAATATGCCATCATAAAAATTTCAAGTGAAAAACGTTACACCTAGTATAAAAGTTCAGAATCAACTCAGGATTAGGAAATCAGCTTTTATAGCTCACATCAAAGCCAATAAATACAGACTTCCTGCTGAAGGTAAAATCATTGTTAAGCACGTCAGGTTCAGCAGGCATCTAAGTCTTCAGAGCGTTGCTTGGAAGTTTATAATGTTTGATTTTACCCCAAACCCCGTGTCACCTCTTAACGCAGTGTCCCTGAACGAAGTAGGGAGTAAAAATTGAACTAAATTTTGTAATAAGGAACTGTTATCTCCAGCCGATCCATAAAGGCCCTATAATCCTCTATGCTCGAGGGAAGTAATGACACGTACCCTGTTTCTAAAATGAGCCAGGCACGTTAGTCACTGCAATTGCAAAATGTTGTAGAATTTTTGACTGAATAAATCCTGCTTCATTGCCCAGCCCGGTTAAACAACTTATAAGCCGCTTTGATTTCAGTAGAATTAGAATTCACGGTAAGTGTGAAATCCGACTCACGAAGAGTATTGAACAGTGAATTTTAACTTATGAATGGAAATTACAACTTTTCAACGTGTCCACCGTATTATTCTCCATCCAATTTTGACGAGAAAACAATTATGCTTACAGTGGTGTGGCGTGCTTTGCGATACATCGATTGATCTGTCATTTGGATGAATTTCTGTCAAACGGATCTATGTGCATTAACTCTTGAGCCCTGAGACCCATAAGAATACATGCATACCAGGGCTCACGTCATAATGCACATAGTTCCGTTTGATAGAAATACGTCCATTTAAACCCATGGAAGAGGGTCGATTTACAAGGTGTTGGCATTGCGCAACGAACACCTTAATAATCGATTCTGTACCATGGCTTCAAATGTGAAAAATACCGATAATCGATCCTTCACGCCTCGCCACTGAAGGCTTAATTTCCTACTATGCTCAGTAGTTCATTTACGTTTTATCGCATTCGAGTGCCAACTAATTTTTGTGTGGCGTTGATCCTTCGCGGGAAATGTTAATCATGAATTTTTTAGGCTGCTTTCAAAAGAGGGAAACAAATTCTTTTGGGTCCGCTCAATGTGACAACTTTCTCCGTGAGAGCGAATCGAAAAACTTCTGCTCAGTTATAACTCTGTACAGGGTGTCTCAATTATATGGTCGTCTCGCCTCACTTGGTAGCTACCGAAAGGGCGCGTAGTTTGCCTCTATGATTTTGTGATTAGCCCAATCGAATCCAAGCCACTACGACCGATACGTTCCACTACGTTTCGATATCATTAAGAAAATTATTACCACAGACAGTTTGATTTCCTTGCCAGCCGATGACGCCCAAAGTGGTTTGTAGACTTCAGATCCCCACCAGGGGCGTGGCGTACTTAACGATCTACTTATTCATCCGCCATTTCAACCCATGGAAAAGGATCGATAAACAGGGTGCTCGCGACTAACACCTTTACAATCGATTCTTTACCACCACTTCAAATGGGGAGATATCGATAGTCGATCATTCACGCCGCGCCTGTGATGTAAAAGGCGTATTCCAATAAATTTCCGCACGCGTCCCATTATGGCCTGGTTACACGCTCAAATTTCCGTCAAATTCCGATCAAAATGATGACCAAGATAGCGGTTGGGAGTTAGCTAGATTGATGAGTAAAATTAATTAAAACAGCGTGTTGATTGAAATAAGCATGAAATAAGCACGGTTGTGTGGAAATCAGATGAAAGATGAGCCTCACAGCTCCATCATCTACCATCAAATTTTTGCTGACCGCAGAAATTGATGGTAGATGGTGCGCACCAGTCACCATTTGATCGGAAATTGATGGGAATTTGAGCGTGTACCCAGCAGAATAAGCCTGTGTCGCACTTTCAAAGCTAGCCTTCAAAATATCAAGGTCAAGTGTTGTGATTGGCTTATTCGATGACTCGGACCAATCACAGCACTCGAGCTTGACATTTTGATGGAGTATTTCGATAATGTGGCACAGGCTTTCAAGCGTGGACTCATCCTTATGTAAATCAGGGCTCACGTGCAAATTGCGGCACGGAAACGCCAGGGTGGTCCAACATAACACGAGCAATTTTTCACTTTCTCGCTCCCATAGGGTAGAGAGGAAGTATTGTCATCCTCCAGGAAAAAAAAAAAAGTTGAATTTTCATCATTTCTAGTTTTTTTTCGCCCAGGAAAGTGGGACGCCCCCTAGTTCCGTTCCGTACCATCTAAATATGATATCTGCTAAATATTTTCGCCCTCCGTCAGTATTAAGACGCGCTGAATGGACCACTAGACTAGGTACGAATTTCAGCATTCTGATACATGTTTCTGAATCAACATTTCACGTTAAATGCGATGCGCATAGCAAAAGTTACCGAAATCAACTCCTTACGAAGATATTCAATGATTCATGATGCGTGAATTCAAACCGCCCGCTCATGAAAACTCAATGCTCTGCGTGATTCACATCGCGCGCTAAACGTTCATCATGATAGTCTCTGCGATATAAAAATCTGGAAACCTCAATCTTGACGGTTTGGCTCAGCTATAGCAAATCTCTTGTGGTTTGAACAACATATAATGGGAAATGAACATTGCTCGATGAAGAAGCTTGCTGAAACCGTTGTATCGCGCGATTTGACTCGAGTAGAGCTTTGAGTTTCTTGTGAGCGGGCAGTTCAAATTCCTCGTAACCAATGTGAAATAAAAACGTTGAAATCTTCGTTAGGAGTTAGTTTCAGTAATATTCGTTGCGCTAATCGTGTTCTACGTTAAATTCTTGTTAAGAAACATGTATCAGATTGCTTAAATTCGCACCTTGTCTAGTGGTCCATTGAGGCTGAAAATCTCCACAGAAATTACATTGATTTCAACGAGGCGAAAAGAGGCCGATCCGCGGTATTTCGTTTATCGGCGGTAAAATGCGCCAAAATTAAGACAACTTGATAGTTACAAAAACACCTAGAGGCCTATTGAAATGAGGAAACCCTACTTTCGTCCTATATGGAGGGGCACGGGGTCACATTGGTGCCGATTCATACGCGCCGCGTACGGCATAATGCAGCTAGGGTGAACTTCGCAACTTCGGTAAGTGGACTGCAATGCTCCTTAGCACGGCAGAATAGCAGTAGTGACGGTCAGCGCCTGTGAAATTGGACCTTTCGGCTCGCAAAGGATCCAATTCCTCTGAGGGGAAGAAAGGGCTTTCTGCCCGCCTCTGCTTCCTGCAAGTGGCCAGGTACGGTACCCTGAGATAGTTGAGCATGTTGTCCATTTACCAAGGAGGGATAGACAATGGTTTCAATTTTTTTTATTCCCTGGAAATGAATTCGACTGGAAACTCCACAAGTTGGCTGTACGACCGACCATAGATCGAAATCCGATTATCCGATCCATCAATCCGAGAATCATACCCACCGAGCGACGCACAGTGGATCGAGTCAATGGGAGAGGTCGGACAGAATTTGGAAACTTTAAACGCTTGTAACTCCGTTTTTACAAAACTTTGAGTTTCTAAAAGTGATTTCATTGCTTGCCTCGTGAAATTTTCTTCCAGAATCACCCCTCACCATTTAAAATGTGACGGAAAAAACATAAAGAGTTGCACTTTTAGCCAACAATTCCATGTCCGACCTCTTTGATTGACTCGATCCACTGTGCGACGCTATTTGGCTGTTGGATAAATGCACGAGGTGGCAATTACCGCCGCTGCTATTTTCTGCCCCCATGTCCGTCGATATTTACGCTGGGAAAATGTTTGATTTAACCGTAAAGACGCCGATTAGGAATTTGAACTTGCGCTGAATTAATGGGCCTGTTGCAAACTTTTGCTAGAGCAGAATGAGGAGTTGTTTCCTATAGATAATGCCTCAAAAATCACGATGAGCGCATTGGCAAAGTCTGAAATGCACTCATAAATTCACAATCTGCGTAAGAAATTTGCGTTATTTTGAGCTTCCCGCTTCAAAAACGATACTACTGCACAGGTGAACATTTTGTTAGATGAGTCCCTCCATCGTCGGCAATATTCATCATGGCCGACGCTTGCGCAGTTCCGCGAGTAATTCGAGGAGAGTTCAAGATCAATTAAGGCGGGCGAGGAAAATATAAACGTAAACACGCCGATTGTTATCTGGTTTAATCCTGTTCAGATGTTATCTCGTCCCATCAAACGTGTTTTGGCGGACTGGCGTCGGCCATGATGAGTATTGCCGCCAATGAAACGACTCCTCTAACAAAATGTTCAACTGTACCGTAGTATCGTTTTCGAAGCGGGAAGCTCAAAAAACCGCAAATTTCTTAGGCAGATTGTGAAGTTATGAGTGCATTTCAGACTTTGCCGATGCGCTCATCGTGATTTTTGAGACATTATCTGTAAGAAACAACTCTTAGTTTTGCTCTAGCAAAAGTTTGCAACAGGCCCATTGCGAAATCCAATTTTACGAAGGATCCCTTCAGTTCCTGATTTTCAAAAGCTCAGTTAACTCCTGTCTTCGAAGCAAAGCAATCAGTAGTCTGCTTCCCCGCCACCAAATTTGTGGCTCCAGTAAAATTGGAATATTTTAAGCTGAAATTTTAATGGCAGTCAGAGGTCCACTATCACTAGTTTCTTATTGAAGTTATCAGCAAATTCTACCAACGCGTATCGTTGAATCAATGGCTGTACGACCGACCATAGATCGTAATCCGATTATCCGATCCATCAATCCGAGGATCAAACCCACCGAGCGACGCTTTTTGGCTGTTGGATAAATGCACGAGGTGACAATTATCGCGGCTGCAATTTTCTGCCCCCATGTCCGTCGAGGAATACGCTGGGAAAATGTTTGATTTAACCGTGAAGACGCCGATTAGGAATTTGTACGAGCGCCTAATAAATTGCGAAACCCAATTTTACGAAGGATCTCTTCAGTTCCTGATATTCAAATTTCAGCTCAGTGAACTTCTGTCTTCGAAGCAAAGCAATCGGTAGTCTGCTTCCCCGCCACCAAATTTGTGGCTCCAGTAAAATTGGAATATTTTAAGCTGAAATTTTAATGGCAGTCAGAGGTCCACTATCACTAGTTTCCTATTAAAGTTATCAGTAAATTCTACCAACGCGTATCGTCTAGGCGATCAATTGAAGCTAATTAAATCAAAATGAACTATAGCCATTTTTCGATGAACCCTGACATCCATAGGAATACATGCATGATAGGGCTAAAGTCATAATGGACATAGTTCCTTTTGAATTCAAAGCGTACATTGGAGCTTTTTACAGTTAGGAGAAGGGTATGGGAGATAACTCGAATATAAATGAATATTTTTAGCTGCAATTTTACTAGCAGGTACTTAGGAGTCCATCAAAACTGATTTTCCTCAGAATCTCAGAAAAATTTGCATTCGTGTTTCGTAATAGCGGTCTTTTTCAACTTTTTAGGGGTGGGAGGAGGGAGGGGTTAAATTAAAGATTTACAGCATCTCAATGATGAAGTAGTTAATTCATGAACATCTTAAAATCACACTCATTCAACGGTAAATGCGCGGACCACAAAAACCTCCTCCTCCTCTGCCGCGCCAAGGAAGGACGTATGAGCCGTCAGACGTCGCCGAATTGCCTTCGTTAAAATTCGACTTTTCAGGGAAATCCGTTAACATTTTTCCACCAACATTTTTACATTTTTCCATTTTTCCGGAGAATTTAATTGGCTATTAGATTTAAATTATCTAGAAATTTCAAGAGAAAATATTTATAACTTTCCTCGAAATTAAACATTTTATCGATGTAAATTTGGCAGCTGTCGAGTGTACATACGGTCCTCTTCCTTAGAACGGCAGTACTTGTCGACACCCGCAACTTCAATCCGAGCGACCGGTTTTTCAATTAATTTTACTCCAGAGTGAACTTTTTTAGTGTTTTTTTCTTTCAATTTTAATTTTTTACTTAACCGCATAAGTAATGCTCGCGTGTCTTGTACCTCTGCTCACAGATATGCCACTGCGCCGCGGACGATCACATCCATATTTGTGGGTATCCGTCGATGACACTCTCAATTTTGAGCCGAAGAAATCGCTATGAAAGATTTGAGCAAAGGCTCATCCATCTAGTCAGCTGAAAAAACTGAAATGAACTTACCCTCTGGAAAGACGGCACCCCAACTGGACGATCCCAAAATCAAACGGGAATCAATCGAAGAAGAAGGGATGCACCCCGAAGTCAGTGAAGGTGGGTTTCTCGCAACTTTTGACCATGCCAAATCGATACCACCCCAATCCAAGCGTCCAGAACCGTTCGCTCCCCTGATCAAAGAGGAAGCTGACGGCGAAAATGAAGACTCATCGCCAGCGCCTTTACTGCACAGTTGTGTCAAAATAAATGATGAATCGTCTCAGATGCCTCTAATATCTGAGGCGGAGGAACTGGATGAAAAAGTTGGTTTCGTGACCGAGTGTCTCGTCCCAACTGTACCCAAAGTCGAAGAAGTCCATGCAACGAACCTGATCGATGAATCGAGCAGCATTGCTGTAACTTTTTCAGAATTTGACTTGGTAAAATCAAAGAAGCTCTCCGTGAAAATTGTGGATCTTTTCTCCAGATCCGATCGTCGACTTGGGAAAGCTCATACCAATTCTGCATCTTGCGAGTGCAAATATTGTAGCGAGGACGGCGGACTTACGCTTTTCGACGGAGGTACCCCGAATATCTTGAGGGGAAACGTACCGTCGAAATCTGGCCAGGCGCTTTTGCGTTCAAAAGAGAATTCCGGAAGTTCGGCACAGCTGACTGACGGAACAGCACCTCTTCCTGAAAACATAGGAAATTCCGATGAATATTCTACCTTCCTCAGTAGAGGAGACCCGCACAACTTCGACGCAGCTCATTCAGGATCATCTTTGCTGCAGAGGAATGTTGAGACGCGATCCGGAATGTTGAGTTGCAATCAGTGCAATGCATCTTTCAAAACAAAGCGTCTTTTGAAAGATCATAAACTTGTCCATACAGATGGAAGACCGTTCAGTTGCACTAAGTTCAATGCATCTTTTAAAAGTAAGAACGGTTTGGTTAGTCACGTGATGAGTCATACGAGCTTGAAACCGTTTACTTGCAGTGAGTGTAATGCATCTTTTAATCTAAACAGTGATTTACGTCAGCATATAATGACTCATGCGGATGAAAAACCATTCAGTTGCGATCAGTGCAATGCATCTTTCAAAACAAAGCGTTATTTAAGGAATCATAGACTCGTCCATACGGATGAAAGACCGTTCAGTTGCACTAAGTGCAATGCATCTTTCAAAAGAAAGAACGGTTTGGTTCTTCATGTGATGAGTCATACGAGCTTGAAACCGTTTACTTGCAGTGAGTGTAATGCATCTTTTAAATTAAAGAGTGCTTTACGTAGGCATATAATGACTCATACGGATGAAAAACCATTCAGTTGCGATCAGTGCAATGTATCCTTCAAAACAAAGCGTGTTTTAAAGCAACATAAACTTGTCCATACAGATGAAAGGCCGTTCAGTTGCACTAAGTGCAATGCATCTTTTAAAAGGAAGACCGGTTTGGTTAGTCACGTGATGAGTCATACGAGCTTGAAACCGTTTACTTGCAGTGAGTGTAATGCATCTTTTAAATTAAAGAGTGTTTTACGTGTGCATATAATGACTCATGCTGTTGAAAAATTCTTCAGTTGCGATCAGTGCAATGCATCTTTCAAAACAAAGCGTTATTTAAGGAAACATAAACTCGTCCATACGGATGAAAGACCCTTTAGTTGCAATGAGTGTCATGCATCTTTTAAGTGGAAGCGTGATTTTAGGGAGCATTGTTTAAAGAAACATTCGAGTAAAAAGACTGCGTTAAGTGTTTAATTGTCAGTTATTATTATCTGAACCCAATCTTACTTCATTAAAAACATATATTTATTAAAGAAAATATCCTCATGATACTCGCGGTCATACGGGATTTCAACCGTTTGCTTGCTGTGAGTTTAATGCATCATTTAAAACTAAAGATGAGGTGTGCCATCACATGATCAGTCATGCGAGTGAAAGACCGTTTAGTTACAATGAGTGTAATATATCTTTCAAAAAGAGCGTTATTTTTGTCTTAGACTCGTCCATGTACATGAAAGACCGTTCAGTTTCACTAAGTGCAATGGACCTTTTAAACGAAAGGATGAGGTTTCGAAGCATATGATTTGTCATACGAGTGAAAGACCGTTTAGTTGCAATGAGTGTAATGCATCTTATAAACGAGAGTTTGATTTAAAGGTGCATTGTATTAATAAACATTCAAGTAAAAAGACGGCATCAAGTGTTTGATTTGGAGTTAGTGTTTATTCCCTGCACCCAATCTTACTTCATTAAAAAAGTGATTTTATTTAAGAAGATATCCTCAATATACTCTTCGGTCGAAGTTCTTCGCGCAATTTTCATAATAAAATTGACTCTGATGTTATCTTCATTAGAGAATAATCTTCGGTGATTTCAAATAAATGCTGTGTCATTACATAAGAAGCTTTAAATATCAGAAGTTCTAAAACGATAGGTTTTTTAGCATACGTATTGGTCGTATAGAGTTATTTCAGATAAACTTCCACGTACACTTAAAATAAATACATTTTCACATAGTTTTACAGTATCCTCTTGTTGATAAAGTATACCTACCATATAAGTTTTCACTTTTTTCGCATTTAGATTGTCATGTTTAGCAAGTAATCAGTGTTTCACTTCCTGTTGTATCTTTTTCTGCTGGATTTAGATTTAGATCTTAGACTTAGAATGAAGATGTTTCAATATTTTCTCATATTAAGAATGAAAATCTAATCTATTATATCCATGATATTTCTTCACCTTTAGCTGTTTTTAATCGACAATTTTATTCGTCTCCTCTCTTTCCCAGTCCCCCCCCCCCCCACTAAATCTGTATTGTATCAAATTTGGAATATCCAAACAAATGTCAAGTTTCAAAAGTTTGTCTGAAATGTTAGTAAAATGAACCTGATTCCTCTATACTTCAGTGCATTCTTTTTGCGTTAATATTGTAGAAGCATGATAAATAAAAACTAACTACTGATTGCTAACCGGCCAAATTTCTATAGGTGAGAAATACCGTCAAAAGTCATTTTTACGTAATGCGTGGACATTCTACGAGTCTTTCTATTTGATCCGTCGATATTTTCTGGTATATAACTTGCGCGTGCGCTGATATTTGTGCAAAGAATACACTTTTCTCGCTATGGCCGGCGCCGCACAGTGGATCGAGTCAATTAGAGAGGTCAATAGAGAGGTCGGATTCGGTATGAAATTTTTGACTAAAAGTGAAAATTTTAACGGTTATTTCGTCACATTTCAAATTTCAAGGGGTGCCTCCACAAGAAAATTTCTTGAGGAAACCAATGGAATAACTTTCAAAGCCCCAAAGTTTTGTATAAACATAGTTTTAAGCGTTTAAAGATTCCAAATACTGTCCGACCTCTCCTATTGACTCGATCCACTGTGCGCCGGAACATTTTTTATTGGACGTATTTCTATACCAAACAGAACTATGTGCGGGAGGGAAAGATGGGGTGCGTTCGTGGCGAGGTGGATAAGAAACAATAAGGTCAGAGGGCGTTATACCTTAAAGTGAAATAGAAAAGTGGGCTGTCAAATTCAGCCAACAGAACTGTGTGTTCTGTTGGCGACAACGGAAACGGATTCGTTGCCGCTGACGCCACTGGCGCTTTATTATTCCCATGCATTTTTAACGCCCGAGAACTAACGAGCACACCCAATCTTTTACACCCGCACATAGTTCTGTTTGGTATAAATACGCCCAATTACCCAATTAAATGCATAAAAAATTTCATTTGTCATTGAGTGTTTCAAGATCACACGGCATGGTAAAGAATCAGCGCATCACAGAAAATATGCTATCCTAAAAATTTCAAGTGAAAAACGTTGAACTTACTATAAAAGTTTAGAATCAATTCAGGAATAAGAAATCAGCTTTTATACCTCACATTGAAGTCAATAAATGCCGATTTACTGCTGTAGGTAAAACCATAGTTAATTATGTCTGGTGTAGGCAGCCGTCGAAATCTTATGAGCGTTGCTTGGAAGTACGTACTGTTTCATTTTACCCAAACCCCGTGTCACCTCTTAACGCAGTGTCCCTGAACGAAGTGGAGAAAAAAAATTGAACTAAATATTGTAATCAGGAAGTTTTATCTCCAGCCCATCCATAAAGCCCCTGTATGTATGAGGAAAATAAGGACACGTATTCTGTTCCTAAAATGAGCCAGGCATGCTAGTCACAATTGCAAAATGTAGTCCAATAATTATTCACTTGATAAATCTTGCTTCATTGCCAAGCCTGGTAAAAATAACTTAGTAACCGCTTTGATTTGAGTAGAATTAGATTTTATGATAAGTGTGAAATCCGAATCACGAAGAGTATTTAACAGTGAATTTTAACTTGTAAATGGAAATACTTTCTAACGTGTCCATCAAATTATTCTCCAACTAATTTTGACGAGAAAACAAATATGCTCACATTGGTGTGGTGTGCTTTGGAATACATCAATTGATCTGTCATTTAAACCCATGGGAGAGGGTCGATGTACAAGGTGCAGGTTTTGCATCAGGAAAAACTTGAAAATATTAGGAATTTTGGCCGATCAGGAAAAAATCAAGAAAATCGGAAAAATCGGACTTCTTTTTTAAATAGGAATTTTTCTTACGCGAATCTCCTTAGCGGAAAAGTCTTACTGCTTTTTGCCTACCGTGCCAGTAGTCGTCGCGCCGTCTTTGTTTCCGATAATAATTTCTTACCCGTAGCGCTTGTGTCGTGTAGTGAAGGCCTCATCGCAGTGTCGCCGCCTTTGCGAAATCAAAATTTCCCGTCCATCTTCAGCGCCTGTATTTTAAACTTATTTTATACTGTATTTATGCTTGTTTCTAATCATATGAGCCTTATCAGAAAATTTAGTTTCCGCATGCATTTATGTAATAAATATAACTTTTTCGAAAATCAGGAAAATATCGGGAATTTTCAAAATGAAAAAATCAGGAATTTTTTCTAAAATATCAGGATTTTTCAAAATTAACAAATACTTGACACTCTGATAAACAGGGTGCTCGCGACTAAAACCTTTATAATCGAGTCTTTACCACGGCTTCAAATGGGGAGATATCGATAGCCAATCATTCACACCGCGCCTGTGATGTAAAAGGCGTATTTCAATTTCCTTAGTATAATAATAATTTATCCAAAGGAGGCACTTTGGAAACGTTCAAATTTTCATAACGCATTTTCCCTCAGTGGACTGATTTTTAACAATGACAGGCTATAATATACAAAGAAGATAAAGAGAAGATGGACCGATACTATTGGTTGGGACCAACGGTCGTTGAGGTTGTCAAAAAACCGAGGTCGAAAGGGTCTCGGTTGGGTAGCCGCTGCCGTTAGATGCTAGACAGTCACTTACCTCCTTTGTCCATTGCTTCCACCAATAAGATCGCTCCATTTTTTATTTCTCCTCTTTGTCCGTCGCTTTGTCTATCAATATCAACGATCAGCCCTCACCACGACAGCGTGGTCATCGAAACTCTAGTCTTCCGTTTTCCCACACCGCGACGACCGCAGCCGAAAATCAATTCGACATGCACCCCTCCTCCCCTTCCCCCTTGCCCACAGCACGCTCGCAGGTTCGCGATTAACTCATCTGGTTGCGCAAATGTTCACGTCGAATTTCGGTCGTTTCCCGCTCGAAGAAGCGTAACTCCATTCCGAGGTTGCAAAATCGACCCGAACAATTCCATTTTTTACAAGAGTGCGACCGCGCAATTTCTGCTCAAAATTTTGTTCATTTTTTAGCGATATCGGCGTAAAAATCAGTGACATTTTCACGTAGATAACTCCTAAGGTCTCCTCGTAAGGCCTTGTCTCGACGGCGCAACTGTTGAGGGAAGCTGGCGCAACGGTTGAAGGAAGGAAGAGTCTCAAAAATGTTTCACTTATAAGAGAAACTTTCAAGGTCAGAAACCTGGAACCTCAACAGTTGTTTACCTTCTTGGTATTTTGAATTGATAAACGCTGGTTACACGTGAAGCGGGAGTTTATTGCGGGTGTTTTATTCCGGAGCGGTTATTACTTAGAAATATTTGTATACATTTCAGTATTAATTTTATATTTTCGTTTGTAGCATATCACTACAGCAAGAAAATAAAATTTTATCAAATATATTTTCTTTTTATCCAAATCTGTGTTATGTTATTGTTTTTTGTTTTATACCTGGTCGAAATAACGCAAAATATTCACCACCCGTTCATGATTATCAGTTCAGTTACCTCAATTGACATCGTTTAACCTAAAAATATTAACGTTGTTCAAATATTCCCGCCTAAAAGTTCCAGGAACACATGCTTGTGCGTCGAGACAGGGAACTTCGGTTGGTGCAACAAACTCGTAACAGTTGCACCTGACTCCCTCAACAGTTGCGCCGTCGAGACAAGGCCTAACGGTACAATTTACGAGTGGAAATCTTGCAGCGTTGGAATGAAGTTACGATCTTTCTACCGAAAACGACGAATTCGGTTGCCGCCGTCGTCGACTTCCACGAAAACGAGTCGTGTGAACGGCCTCGGCGGGAGCGAGGCGTGAATGATCGATTATCGATTTTTCCCCGTTCAAAGCGATGGTAAAAAATCGATTATGAAGGTGTCCGTTGCGAACGCCCTGTTCATCGACCTTTTTCTACAGGTTTAAATGACCGATCGATCGATGTATCGCGAAGCGCGCCACGCCACCATTGGAGATACCGTTCGGAATGGTGAGTATACGAACGAGCGTGCGATACGGGAGGTTTTGGTGGATTTGTCGACCGTTTACTCGAAGCAGGTAGGATGAATGGGGCTTTTTTTTTTTTGACGAAATTGAAAAATGGGTTATTTTTAAGCTGCATTAAAAGAATTTTGGTAAGAAATATATTTTGGGGTGGAAACTCCCCCTCCCTCTCTTATGTTTGACGTGAGACCAGGTCGTTCTTTTTTAAGGGGTGATGGCTGATGGGGTTCTTCGAATTCATGAGCAGCGACGGATTTCAGCGGCAGACAACAGCTCGGAAGAACGCCGTATGAACATTCGAGAGTTGCCAATTGACGGGGACTTGATGAAACTATTTAAGCTTGTTGTATGTCCGAATCGCACCAACTGAAGTGCAAAACCGCGTATCTCCATTGCGGTGTTTCAAAATTTCCGTTCTTAATTCATCTCTTCCATGACAAACAATCCGAATTTACGACTTTAAATTTTGAACCAAATCTTCTGCTATCGAATACGAAAAATCGTGGAGAATTTAAGTTTTATGTTGACCAGCTTCTCGAAAGAAAAATAAAATTTCTAAGGAAGTCTGCAACGTCGCAAATGGAGAAACGTCGTCTCTCATTTTGCCCAAAAATATGTATGTATACAACTCTACATACGCCTTGATACAATACAACCTTGACGGATGTCCGTATTGCGTTCAAAAAATTGAAGGCGTTTTGACTCCCTGCTCATACTACCAGTAGTTGATTCGATCGACAAACGCGTTGGTCGGCGGTGACGGGGACTTGATGCATTTTTTTAAACTTGATGGATGTCCGTATCGCACCGATCGAAGTGCGAAACCCCGTATCTCCTTTGTGGTGTTTCAGAATTTCCGTTCTTAATTCATCTCTTCCATGAGAAACAGTCCAAATTTACGACTTTCCATTTTGAACCAAATCTTCTGCTATCGAATTCAAAAAATCATGGAGAATTTAAGTTTTATGTTGACCAGCTTGTCGAAAGCAAAATAAAATTTCTAAGGAAGTCTGCAACGTCGCAAATGGAGAAACGTCGTCTCTCATTTTGCCCAAAAATATGTATGTATACAATTGAAGGCATTATGACTGGCCTCTCTCAGCTTATATTCGTCTGTAACGATAAACAATGGGACGCGATTGCTACGGCGCCTTGATACAACTTTACGACCTGGACGGATGTCCGTATTGCGTTCAAAAAATTGAAGGCGTTTTGACTCCCTACTCATACTACCTGTAGTTGATTCGATCGACAAACGCGTTGGTCGGCGGTGACGGGGACTTGATGCAACTATTTAAGCTTGTTTGATGTCCGTATCGCACCGACCGAAGTGCGAAACCGCGTATCTCCATTGCGGTGTTTCAAAATTTCCGTTCTTAATTTATCTCTTCCATGAGAAACAATCCAAATTTACGACTTATGAATACTTTTCCTTTAAATTTTCAGAATCTTTAGGTGAAATTGAGAACAATATTATCTGAAAAATTGGGCGGAAAATAGTCATAAGTTTAGTAGGAAATTCGGGTTTTATGAAAGGAAATTTGGCAACGCCTGAAGGTTTATACGGCACTTTTCCTTAGCAAGGCAGTGTAAGCGTTGGCTGCGCATGGCAATGGACCACTAGACAAGGTACGAATTTAAGCGATCTGATACATGTTTCCTAGCCAAAATTTTACGTAGAACACGATTCACACAACGAAAATTACTGAAACCAACTCCTAACGAAGATATTAACGTTTTTATTTCACATCGGTTACGAGGAATTTGAACTGCCTGCTCACGAGAAACTCAAAGCTCTACGTGGGTCAAATCGCGCACTACAACGGTTTGAGCAAGCTTCTCAATCGAGCAATGTTCATTTCCCACCATGTGTTGTTTAAACTATCAGAAATTTGCTATAGCTGAGCCAAAGCGTCAAGATTGAGGTTGCCAGATTTTTATATCGCAGAGACTGTCATGATAATACCAGTGGCGTGGCGTGCTTTGTAATATATCGATTGATCCGCTATTTAAACCTATGGAAAAGGATCGATAGACAGGGTGTTCGAAGCGAACACCTTAATAATCGATTCTTTACCATAGGTTTGAATGGCATAACAATCGATACATCGCAATTCACGCCACGCCACTGGATAATACGTTTACCGCACGATGTGAATCACGTAGAGCATTGAGTTTCCATGAGCGGGTGGTTTCAATTCACGCATCAAGAATCATTAAATATCTTCGTAAGGAGTTAAGTGCGATAATTTTTGCTGTGCGCATCGTGTTCTACGTGAAATTTTAGTTACGAAACAAGTAGCAGAATGCTGAAATTCGTACCTTGTCTAGTGATCCATTAATTTTTTTTTTTTTTTTTTTTTTTTTTAAACATATCAACTTCTGTACAGAAATAAGATATTTAGATGTAACTTAAAAATGAATAACGGTTATCGACTGAAAATATATACAATTATACAGACTTTTTCCTAACTTGGATGCCCTGGGACGAGCATCGCAGAGCCCATAGAGAACGGTATAGTTCCCGGTATCTGCGGTGTCCGACCCCGAACAACCGGAACAGCATTATACTGACCACACAGTGATGAGTATAAACCTAACATTTAACAGTGAAATTTTGATAGTGATCCATTAATGAGCCTGTCATTACATCAGGTTTAATAAAACACATTTAATCACTTTGTGATGTGTAGCACACGACGGATAGGCGATTGAAAAGTGAATGAAGCGCGTTAAAACGAAGATTTTGAGGCACGAGGTTCGATCGAGAACACGAAGCGTGGCCACTAAATCAGTCCATCTCTTCCTGAGCGCACAAGTGGTGGAAGTGTGACAACTTTTGTAGAACGTGAACACGTTTTAAATTAGTTGGAAGAGCAAACAAGAGGAATTGACTCGCACGCGAACGCGAGCCGTAATGGTGAGTACACACTAATAAGTCCCGGTGCCGGTGCCGTTTCGTGCGAAAATTTCCGCGTTTTTCGAAGCGATTCTCTCTTACTGGTCTAAGATCCACAGATGAAACTAGGAATCGCACCTTTAGACCAAGCAGAATAACAAAACAATCGTCAACTTCTAGTTAGTTAGTTAGTTATTGTAGTTTTGAGACATTCAGCGACTCAGGCTATTAACGTCTTTACATGGTAATTTTGAAAATAGGAGTATGAACGAAAACTTAGATTTTTAAATTAAGAGAGGTGAAGAGTTTCAGAATTTTGGTGGCAATATTAGGTTCATCGCATGTAAGAGGGTTTGTATTTCTGTTAATTGTAGGGGAGTAGATCTGTGATTGGAGATATCGGAGGGAAGAGCAGTCCATAAGTATGTGTTTGATGGTTAGAGGTGATGAATTGCAGAAGTGGCGGGTGGGTTGGTTTTCTTTAGATATGAGCAGCCGCATCAGATTAAAGATCATATATGAATCTTTAAAGCCATTAAAATCTCTATATTCGTAGCTCCAAAATCACTGAAGACCACAATTAATTATTAACGTCATTAATTATTTATGTCATCACTTCAATATTACTAACTATATTACTTTATGTATATATTATTCTACCTCTCCTTCGCCATTGCTAATGGTTAATATGTATCTTCTTTTCATCTATTAATTTAATAATATATTTAAGTGCTGTTTTATGTCGATGATGTTTATATATATGGTGAGTATAATCGTGGGTGTTAAACTTGAAACATAAATTGAGTTTAACAATGGACCACTAGACAAGGTACGAATTTAAGCAATCTGATACATGTTTCTTATATTAACCAGAATTTCACGTAGAACACGATTCACACTACGAAAATTACCGAAATCAACTTCTAACGAAGATATTAACGTTTTTATTTCGCACGGATTACAAGGAATTTGAACTGCCCGCTCACAAGAAACTCGAAGCTCTACGTGAGTCAAATCGCGCACTACAACGGTTTCAGCAAGCTTCTCAATCGAGCAATGTTCATTTACCACCATGTGTTGTTCCAACTATAAGCAATTTGCTATAGCTGAGCCAAAGTGTCAAGATTGAGGTTGCCAGATTTTTATAACGCAGAGACTATCACGATAAACGTTAAGCGCGATGTGTATCACGTAGAGCATTGAGTTTTCATGAGCGGGTGGTTTGAATATACGCATCAAGAATTATTGAATACCTTCTTAAGGAGTTGATTTCGGTAATTTTCGTTGTGCGCATCGTGTTCTACGTGAAATTTTGGTTAAGGAGCATGTATCAGAATGCTTAAATTCGTACCTTGTCTAATGGTCCATTTTTATCTTAGAATTATCCCAGCGCATTTTTGTACCATTGGATATGTCGAGAAAGGAGTCCAAAATATTCAGGAATGACGAATGAATTCTGAATATAGGAGGCACGAAACAATATATTTTAGAGATCCCACATTAACCGTCTGTGCAATGTAATCGATTGAGACAGAAGTTAAATTCGAAGGTCAACGCTATTTTCCGCCTTATGATGATTGCTGAGCAACTTGTGGAACATAAAATCAAATAAAATTTGCCTCATGATAACTGATGAATGTCGGGATGAGCACTATGCTCGGCGAGTTTTTGCTAATTTAACTAGGTCTGCGAAACCAATTTTTGTTCTATTATTTAATTCTGTCAAATGTGTCGCTATTTTGCTCTGAATTTTTCAGAGAACAGCTATTCATGTATACCCACGAATTCCAAGGAAAAATATTCATTATTTCTCTCCAAAATGAATATTCGATCAGAAAAAAGTTTTCTAATATTGGTCTAAAGAATCGTTCCCCAAAGTTTCCCCCGTTCGATCATGGGCACACTCAGTGGCGCGGCGTGGCGTGAATTGCGATATATCGATTGTTCTGCCATTCAAGCCTATGGTAAAGAATCGATTATTAAGGTGTTCGCTGCGAACTCCCTGTTTATCGATCCTTTTCCATAGGTTTAAATGGCATAACAATCGATAAATCGCAACTCACGCTACGCCACTGGGCACACTGTCGGGTTTCTCCCACTGGGAAATGAGTCCAAGGAATGACATTTTAAGGAAAAACGTGGGGAATTTGACGTTGACTCTGGAATTTTTGCTTTTTCAAATGGAAAGTTTTTCTATTTGAACCTTAATAAGCACACCATTTTTTTTAGAAAAGGATTGTGTGGTAGTGAAGTTAGAGGAGAAATTGAAGAAGGTATAGGTAGTCTTTTCAAGTAGAAATTGAAGAAGGTATAGGTAGTCTTTTCAAGTCGTCAGCTATCAGAACCTTGCGAGAGCGATGATGTTACACCTCTGTGACGAATGAGTTGTGAAGACTTGATTTATGGAATCAATCGGGAAAAAATACAAGGAAAACGCGGGTAATTGGACCGCGTTAAGCAGAAAAGAACCAAGCTGTATCAGCTGTTTCCAATTTTAAGTTGGCAATTCAACGTTTTACAAGAGAATGTTTGTGCGAATTCCTTTGAGAATTTTGAGGAATTTGCTTCGTACTATTCCTACAGAAAATTCACTTAAATTTGCACAAAAATCCGCACGAACCGTATTCATGTAAAAAATTAAGTTGCCCAATGAAAGGCAATGGATGATGTGGCTTGGTTCCTTTCTGCTGAACGCGGTCCAGTTAAAAAGTTGAAAAAAGTGGAAATCCCTGCACCCTGTATTTCCTGCAAGAAAATCCCTTCATCTTGTCATGGAATGTGGCAACCCCTTAACAATAGAGAAGTTGCAGACTGGATGAGCGGCGCGAGTAGGTACAGCGAGTACAACACCGTTGGCCGCATCGAAATCGAGGTCGAATGAAAATAAAACTCGCGGCGTCAACGCTCAACGGGTTCGAGGAAAGGGCAGTGACGAAGCGCGAATGATCGATTATCGATATCTCCCTATTTGAAGCTGTGGCAAAGAATCGATGATTAATGTGATCGTTGCGAGCATCCTTTCATCGATCCTTTGCCATAGGTTCAAAGGCCTAGATACACACGGCGATTAATCGCGGCGAGTGAAAGACGAAAGCCAATGGAGAGCCTTGATTTCGATATATCGACGTCAATGGATCGAAATCAAGGCTCTCCATTGGCTTTCGTGTTTCACTCGCCGCGATTAATCGCCGTGTGTATCTAAGCCTTAAGTGGCAGATCAATCGATGTATCGCAAAGCACGCCACACCGCTGGGAAAGGGCATGGGCATCGAAGCTCGCCGACCGGATCTCAATTGGATTATATTAATCATCGTCCGGCCCGGGACAAGACAAGACTAGCGCCGCGCCGGTAACGAGTCACCAACTCACCACTCACCAAGTCACCACACATCATCGGTGACATCGGTGAAAACAGAGCTCGACCGAGCGATGGATTCAACCCCTCGTGTCAATAGCATCCGAGGAACTGAATACAATATGCATGACCCAGTGGCACCCATTTTATTACCTGAAAGCACCACTGAAAAAAAACTCCGGCCCTGGAAGCCGTATTTACGGGCTGTATATTACCCACATTCCGGGCCAGGGGCCAGAAGTTCCGGGCCTAGCACCCGGAGCAATCGAAGCTACGGCCCCAGCACCCGTAACTTTCGGCCTTCGAGCCCGGAATGGACGGTGTGTCTATATAGCCCGGAACTTTTTTTTTCAGCGACAGAATGAACTGAGCTTCTTTCTTTTCAGATTTTTTCGTTTAAACCCGAAATGGTCCGCGGTATGCAGAGAGAAACACATCAGTGAGGCCACATCAACTGTCGCCAAATTTAACTGAGCAATTTAATTTTTTTTTTTTTTAATTTATTTAATTTTTTACAGGAGAACGTTTGTGCGAATTTTTTGAAAATTTTAAAGAATTTGCTTCGTAGTGTGCAGAAAATTCACTGAAATTTGAAAAAAAAATTGCACAACCATTTTCATGTAAAAAATTAAAGTGCCAATGGTCAATTAAATTTTACAACAGGTGATGTGGCTCGGTTCCTCTCTGCGTAACGAGATCCGAATGAACTGCATTTTGCAATAAGGAACTTGAATTTCCAGCTTTTACTTAAAAACCCCTGTCTGCGGACGGTATCCACGGCACCTTTATTATTATGTTGTTTCGATAATGAACCAGTCATTCCTAATTCCAATGTTATTTCTTAGTTCTTGTAGTAGGTGAAATCTTCAGTAAAACTTGAAAAAAAAAGAGAAAAAATTCCAAAGTTAAGTCAAAATGGCAAAGCAAACATCGTTTGGGCTTGGGTCAAGAGACGGCATACCACTATTTTGATTTGACTCCTAAGTAGCGCAAATTGCATAACCGCTGAAATGAAGGAAATCTGTCTTTATCGCCGTTAATTTAGCTCGTTTGGGCTTTGGCTGAGAATTAGCATACCACCACTCTGGCTTCCAACTCCCAATTGTAGTTCAAAATACTTAACCGCCAAATATGAGGGATCATTTCGTTTCTCGCCTGTCTGTGACACATTTTGAGCAAAAAGTCATGTCTCTTTTTCGATAAGTTACTTTTACCCGAGTTGCGCAAATTTGCATAATCTCTTAAATACGCGAGTTCTCGCGTCTATCTTTCGTCTCCTTTCTATCTTGCATTTACATTTGTTAGGATTCATCAACATCTTATGCAGCTCTGAGATTAGAAAATGTTTCAACTTATGTGAATTTCAAGGGATTGGGAAAAGTATTTCCAACACGGTTAGTTGGACTGGACTTTCTCTTTATCAGGCTGAAAAAGCATAAAAAAACAGCTCGCTTATGACAAGAGTCACCCCCCACCCCCCTACACCCTAAACACGAAAAGCAAAATCTCTAAACCTCCCAAATTTTAATTTCTACCATAGTTTGTTCAATTGACACTCTAAACTCAATTGACGTCTGTGAACTTATGTATCCTTGGCACTCTTTATGTGTCTAATGGTCCTCGACTGCTCTAATCGTTCTTTTTCTCTTCTCTGTTCCAGGTGAGAAAGCGGTAAAATTATCGAGTATTCTCATTTTAAAATCACAACGAAATTCTGGTGAGTCAAATCCTAGAAAATTTTCCATGATTACACTTTTAAAAATCGAGAAGTGAAATTCGGTGCCGGAGTTTATAGCGCCCAAAAACCCTCGAGTGATGTGAATGCGAAGTGAAATTAGCACCATAAGTGCGTATGACACTTGGTAGACTCCGCTCCGTAATAGTGTAGATCACTCCGGAAGGAGAATAGATTCCGCCCCGCATTCTTATCATTCGGGGGTTTTGGGCGTTAACCAGGCCCAGCGGTCTGATTATTGAAATTGATAGACAAAGAAGACAAAAAGGATTTGGAGGGATCCTATTGGTACAAGCGGGTGATTGCAATGGACAAAGGAGGTGGGTAATAGACTAACTAACGGCAACCCACGAGGGACCCGACAGTTAGTCTATCATTTCCCCCCTTAGTCTATGAGAATCACCCATTTCAACCAATAGGATTGCTTTATACCCACTATGTCTTCTTTGTCTATAGCTTTGTCTATGAATTTAAATAATCGACCTGCTGGTACGGAATTTTGCGACAAATTTTTTAACAGTGTACGTTTATGGAGTCGATGGTTTGACAAGGCTATCGTTTAAGTTTAAAATTGATTGACCAAGGTCCAAAATAATTAAATTTAATTCCAGTAAGGCCTTGGTCAATCAATTTCAAACTTTAATGTACGTTTAATAGAGCCCTCGCATGTGTCAAGAATTTGCGATTTAAGCTCTATTTCCTACCTAAAATTTTACCAATGGTACCACTGGTTTTCTCGGAAGAAACTCCAAAACTCAAAAAAGCTCTCAAAGTTGAGACCGTAATGGAGGGGATATCCCACGCTATCCTGAGAGCCCACCTCTACAACGGCCCTGTCAATTCAAACTTTTCATGCAAAGATCGAGAGCATTACATTAACGGGGTTGTCTTTTTGTTTGGGGGCTCCAGAACTGAAAACACGGCAATCCTGCAGCTAATGCATTTGCTCCCTATCTTTGCATGAAAAGTTTGACTTGATATAGAGATCTGGATTCTGAAGGGCGCGGTGAATATCCCCTCCATTACGGTCTCAACTTTAAGAGCTTTTTTTGAGCTTTGGAGTTCGTTTTAAAGAAAACCATCGTGTTTCTTGCGATTTTACCCCTTCTAAACATTTTCGAGGTCCCGAATCCCGAGACTCCAATGTCTCGCCGGGTCACCTTTTCAATACATAACTTATTGCTTTCGACACATGGGGACCCGGCAATCCGATGTAAACAAAGAGGATTGAAATTACTACGTATTCTACATCGCCATTTTTGATCGAAAATGTATCGGAAAAGTGACCGAAGCTCGGTGCACACCGGGCTCGGAACTCGTCGACCAAAACATGGCGCCAGCTGTCCCATTTACATCACGACTCTATGTACTCTATGAACGCAAGAAAAAGTTCTTGAATCGCGAAGCCCCCACAAATGCAAAAGCTCCTTTCAAGAATTCATCAATTTAACAGGGTGTCTAGCATCAGGATTATCCCGATTTTCCCGATTCCATCAGGATTTGAGGAAAAATCGGTCGTGAAATCAGGATTTGAGAAAAGTCGGCCGTCGGATCGGCTTTTTTTGCGCTTTCGTATACGCTTAGCTGAAAATTTAATTTTTCACAGCAAAAAATCAGGATTTGGAAAAATTATGAAATCAGAATTTAGCGGTCAGAATAATCAAGAAAAATCAGGATTTTCTCAAATTGATAAAAACTTGACACACTGAAAAAAAAAAAACACATTGGATCTAGAGTCTAGACTCATAAAAATATTGACAAGAAAATGGACTCTTGATTCAATCGGATTTAAGCTTAAGACAAAAGGGAATCCGCTCGAATTAAGAGGCTTGGTTCTTGATTTAGGCTTTTGTGCTTTCGTATACGCTTAGCAGACAATTTAATCTTTCACAGCAAAAAATCAGGATTTGGAAAAAATATGAAATCAGAATTTAGCGGTCAGAATAATCAAGAAAAATCAGGATTTTCTCAAATTGATAAAAACTCGACACACTGGAAAAAAAAACACATTGGATCTGGAGTCTAGACTCTTAAAAATATTGACAAGAAAATGGACTCTTGATTCAATCGGATCTAAGCTTAAGACAAAAGGGAATCCGCTCGAGTTAAGAGGCTTGGTTCTTGATTTAAGCTTAAATCTGAGTGAATCAAGAGTATTTTTTCTTGTCGATGTTTTTAAGAGTCTGGATTCAATGCGGTTTTTTTTCCAGTGCACCCTGAAACCGAATGAATTCATGCCAAACGTGGCAACGGCGCCAATCATTCATTCCGGATGATCCGCGGAGGTATTAGAAGCTCGTCAATCAGCAATTTGGCAAGTGGCAACGACCGCGCGGATTGTTAATTAAATATTCTAATGAGCCGCTGCTCGGGAGGGCTCGAAGAAAGCTCCTAGCCCGGAGTACTTACAGCTCCGCGGACAAACAGACGTATATCTGCCAAACGCAACTATATCCATCATGACGTGAGCCCTGTTATTCGTTTATTCCAATGGGTCCCAGGGCTCATGTCTAAATGCACGTAGTTCCGTGCGGCGAAAATACGTCCAAATGGACCTATGCACGACGCAAGTCCAATGCATATGAAACGCAGTCGAAATATCCGCGCTCCATACTTACTCGCGACATTATCAGGTTGTTGATCCGAGCTTGGCCTCCGCTTTCTTGCCGCGGGCTCCAAGGCGAATTTTCGCGATCGTGTGTTGAACACTTTGCGTATTGATGAATGTTGAGTGACGCTGATGTTCGATGAATTCCGCAACCGATGAGAGTCGAGAATACTGCCGAGTAGAGTACCTATTATAGCGAGAGTATGGACAGATCGCTTCATGGAGGGCTTAGGGCCCAAAAGTGCAGCCACCCTTCTAACCAACTTCTAGCGCACAAAATTTCACTGCCTGTCTGCAGATTCCAATTCTAACCAAGATGGCTAAGAATGTATTTAAATGAGCGTTCTTCCGCAAAAATTAGTAAATTTATGCAAAAACTAAGTCAAATACGTGCTTTATAAACGATGGTTCGTAACAATTGTATTAGTAAATCGCTCTGGATAATTGAAATTCATAGGTTGGCTGCATTTCTGGGCCCTAACTTTATTCGCGGAGGCATCGGCGAAGGCCTGATGGATTTTCGGAGTTTCACATCTGTCTATACTCTCGCTATACAGGTACTCTACTGCCGAGCTAAGGAAAAACGCCGTATGAGCCATCAGGCCTCGCCAAATTTCCATCGATAAAATACGGATTTTCTGAAAGAACTGCCGGATAGTTTTCTTCAAGTTTTTCAGAGAATTTTGTTCTCAATTAAATCTAAAATATCTGAAAATGTTAAGGAAAAATATGCTTAAATTTTCTAAAAAATACATGTTTTATTCGGAGAAATTTGGCAACTCTTGAATGTTCATACGGCGTTCTTCCATAGCATGAAAGAATAGATGCATCAACCGAACAGACTGATTTAAAGTGTATTAGCGGGTGATGCATCCCTCAAATGAACAACACTCATAATCAAGGAAGGAGCAGACATCTGAAGGCTCATACGGCGTTTTTCCATAGCGTTGCTAGTTAGGAAGGGGGATTTTTTCGTAAATATCATTAGCATAAAGGTCTTTTGTTTTCTTGAAGTTGAAGAACCTCACGTGTCCAAGACAATTAAGAAAAGGAGCTCTATATTGTAAGGAGGACTTCCTCTGTTTTGTTCCTTTGGCGGTCCGGCCAAGAAACTTCAAGGCTGCGAAACAATGAAAGAGAGGAACCTTTTGTAAATAGGAAAAAGAACACTGAAAGCAAGTATTTTTGGGGCAAATCCATTAAATTTTGAAAAGGGGGGAAAATACTGAACTGNAAGAAAATCTCTGAATAAACTATGTTGCTCCGGAAACAAGAGATGTGTAAATTACTTTCACAATTGGACCGCGTTAAGCAGAAACGAACCAAGCCACATCAGCCATTGCGAAATTTAATTGAGAAATTAAATTTTGTACATGAAAACGGTTGTGCGGATTTCTGTGTTTTCAGTGAATTTTCTGCTTAGTATACGTAACAAATTCCATAAAATTTTCAAAGGAATCCGCTAAAACGTACTCGTGTAAAACATTAAATTGCCCAGTCAAATTTAGCAATGGCTGATGTGGCTTGCTTCCTTCCCGCTGATATAAATATTTTCTCATCAAGTATTAAGATAGTTTTGATGAAATCGCGATCACAATTTTCTCGGTTATCAGAAGAAAAATATTCACAAATTTCCCATAAAATTTCCGTTTTATCACGTGAACTATGGCAACGCCCGAGGATTCATACGACGTTCTTTCTTAGTAGAAAATTCGGACTGTCAGGATGTGAGTGCCGACTTCATACATCCGCATTTTTTCTGCCGCACGATTTTTACGGCTATCGATGAGAGATAGACTTTAGATGAGCTCGCTCTCTTTAGATCAAGGTGTCAACAGATCCCAAAAGCCTAGAAAAATTGCTGTTTTTAAGGCGGTCCGGAAGTGCTAAAGAAGTTCGGAAATCACGTAAAAAGGAAATTCTAGAAATTTCCACTAGAAAATTCTGGAAAATTTCCGGAATTTCGTCCAGAAATTTCCGCTTCATGCCATGTGTATGTTTTAAGACAGCCTGAAAAATATGCAATTCTTCGCGCACTAATTCTAATACTTAATCTCTTTTATGCAGCCAGTTGATCTTCAGGCCACAAAGGAGTTTCAACTTTCTTAACCACGCCATTTTTACCGCGATTCGCGCGTATTTCGAATTTTTGATATTTTTCTAATTTTTCACTTGAAGGCACTGATAAAGTACTGATTTTTTCTGATGAGGTACTGAATATTTTGGGAAAGATCTGGAAAAGCACTGTGGAATTACTGATCTTTTGCCTGTCAGTTTCTGTAGACAACTTGGGAGGGACATTTTGTGTGTGTATGTGAAAGCGTACACTAAAGTGTAGAACTTTCTTCACCACTGGTCAGCTTTGACCTCCAATTCCATGCACCAGCATGACCTCCAAACTCCAGTTCCTATTTTTCTCTTAAGGTTAAAGCCACCGAAATTTATCAAAAAGGAGAAGAAAATTAATGGTAAAATGCTATTCTATTTCGATGTGGGCTCGGTGTTGGGCGCACATACTGTTTTGTCGGATAAAACGCACTATGAGCCCTCAGATTTTGCCAAATTTCCTTTGTCAAAGTATGAATTGTCAGAAAAACTAGATAATTATTTTTCACAGATTTTTCAGAAATTTTCATTCGCAATTTTATCTGAAATATCTGAAAATCGCAAGCTTAAATATTCATGAACTTCCGAAAAAATAAACATCATATCGTGACAAATTGAATTGGCAACGTCTGGTTGTTCACACGGCGTTTTTACCATGCCATCATCATACCGTCGTTTCCCTCATGAAAGAACGCAACTACATTTGATTGTTGCCAAATTTCCTCTCGAAAATTGCATTTTTACGATGAGAATCTTGACTATTTCTAAGTGAACATTTTATTGATTTTTTTTTCTGATCTCATGCGGAACTCAGAACAATTTTGAATAAACATTGCACAGGTTCATCCTTTTGAAATATGTAATTGTTCGCAGAAATTTTGCAACCTTGGAATGGAGTTAGGTTCTTTCGTCCGAGAGACGACGACATGTTCCGTCTCGTCGGCTTGAAGCTTCGTTTCGAATCGATCATCCGTCAAAAACTCTGGCTCGAAAGGCAGCCGAAGCCATACGTCTTTGTTACGGAAGAGGACAGTAACTCCATCCGAACGTGAGCCGAGGCTAGCACGTGCTCTTCTATGCTTCGAGGCTCATTCCAGAATGGAGTTACTGTTCTCCTAAGCCATACGTCTTTGTTACGGAAGAGGACAGTAACTCCATCCGGACGTGAACCGAGGCTAGCACGTGTTCGTATTTGCTTCGAGGCTCATTCTAGAATGGAGTTACTGTTCTCCTCCGTAGCACGGCAGGTAACGTAACCTCACGATGGGCGTCCCATCAATATCCTCGTGATCTGAATAATATCCGGAGAAATGATGCGTAACTACCGGAGTTTACGAGCGACGCGGCCAACAAGCTCGTCAACTTGTAAACTTCACAGCGGGGTGGCTGTTGCCTGTCCTGTCGTGTGGTGCTGGTGAGGTATCTCGCGTCGTCGGTCACTTCCACCAGCGGTGGTCGTGAGCCTTCCGACGTTGCTAAATTTCCTTCGATGAAATATGAATTTTCAGACAAATTTGAGAATGGACCACTAGACAAGGTACGAATTTCAGCATTCTGATACATGTTTCTTAACCAAAATTTCACGTAGAACACGATACGCACAATGAAAATTACCGAAATCAAATCCTTACGAAGATATTTACTGATTCTTGATGCGTGAATTTAAACCACCCGCTCATAAAAACTCAATATTCTACGTGATTCACATCGCGCGCTAAACGTTTATCATGACAGTCTCTGCGATATAAAAATCTGGCAACTTCAATCTTAACGCTTTGGCTCAGCTATAGTAAATTGCTTATAGTTTGAACAACACATGGTGGGAAATGAACATTGCTCGATAGAGAAGATTGCCGAAACCGTTGTAGTGCGCGTTTTGACTCACGTAGAGCTTTGAGTTTCTTGTGAGCGGGCAGTTCAAAATCCGCGTAACCAATGTGAAATAAAAACGTTAATATCTTCGTTAGGAGTTTGTTTCAGTAATTTTCGTTGCTTGAGTCGTGTTCTACGTGAAATTCAGGTTAAGAAACATGTATCAGAATCCTTTAACTCGTACCTTGTCTAGTGGTCCATTTCGGGCTGGTTTTCACGACCTCTCTGAGCTTGGTAGCAGAAAATTCAGAAGGCTGCGCTGCACGGAGGATTGGCCCAACAAGGTCGAAACGCGTCTGCTGTTGCCTTCCTGAATAGTCGTTGCCAGTGTTGCACCAAACAGCGTATCTCTTTGAGGCAAAATTGTGCTCATATGAGCTTTTCCCCATTGTATTGAGATTTGCAGCTTTATGCTGATTTTTAACACACGTTGGCTTAAAAAAATTCCAACTTACCGTCTTACAACCCGTGCGTCTACCGCAATTTTTGAGAATGTTTATCTTCGAATTTTTCAGAGAAAATCACTCGCGATCAGATCTAAATTATCTGTTAATTTCAAGAGGAAATATTCATAACCAGTGCTGCCATTTTCTGAAGTTACTTTCAGCAATGGAGGGGTATCGATAAGGTCCGTTTTTGGGCCTACCCTAGCTGAATTGGACTTATTTCTGCCAAACGGAACAAAGTGCATTATAACGTGAGCCCTGTTATGCGTTCATTCGCACATATGCACATATTCTAATGAGTCTCAGGGTTCATGTCTCAGTGCTTATAGCTCCGTTTGGCAGAAATACGACGTCCAATTAAATTTCCTAACTCTACGATTTTTCGCTCATTGGAGGTCTATCACGGAATGCATCATGATTTGGCCATTCTTGGTCTCTTTTCGAGCCTAAAGGCCCTAAACATGGGTCTTAGAAAGTCGATTCTGGCGATAAATGAGGTTTCGCGGGTTTGCGGTTGACAGTCGAAAAATCTGCATTTTTCGGCCTTCAGACGCGTATTTTGTAAAAAAATTGTAGCGTGGAGGAAACTCAGGGTATGGACCCTAAAACGGTCCTTGTCGAAACCATTCCTCTCATCGTATGGATCGCTTTCTGCGTAAAATTTGACGAGAAAACATACATCGTAATGCTATAAAAATCAGGGTCTCTCCTACCTGGAAAAATCGGAAAAATCCATAGAACGGAATTTTTAGGGAAAACACAGGGAATTCGATGTTGACCAGGGAATTTTTGCTACTTCAAGTCGGAATCCAGACTCTTAACACATTCGACAAGAAAAAATACTCTTGATTTAATCGGATATTTGCTTGAACAAAAAGGAAATCCGCTTAAATTAAGAGGCTGGGCTCTCGATTCCAGGGAAAGTCCGATTGAATCAAGAATATTTTTCCTTGTCGAATTTCCAAGAGTCTGGACTTGGGATCCAAGAGACTTTTTTTCCAGTGAAGTCTCCATTCCGTCCTGTGCACGGTTGGGACACCCTGTACAGGGTACGTTCACGGTAAGGTTACATTGGATTGAGCTCGAGACAAAGGCCGCTGGAAAGCGTTGTCGCGAAAATTGAAGACTAGAAAAACGCAATTCGTCGGGGGTTTTTATCGGTGGCACGTGACATTTACGCGCTGGGGAACGAGCCGCAGCGTCCATCAAGAATTTCCGTCGCGGTCGTTCCCGCAACCGGTGTCGTCAACGGCTCCCGTAAAATTCACCCCCTTCCCACCGGATTCCACGGGTGAATCAACGGAATGCCCCGCCGTCCGGCAACGATGTGCAGTCTTGTTGACGGTCCTGTAAACGACCGATTTTGTCGCCGTGAGTGCTGCAACAATGTTGCGTCCGGCGCACAATGGATTGAGTCATAGGAGAGGTTGGACAAAATTTGGAAATTTTAAACGCTGAAACTCCGTTTATACCATATTTTGATGTTCTGAAAGTGGCTTCATTGGTTTTCTCGTAAAATTTTCTTCTAGACGCACCCCTTGAAATTTAAAATGTAACGAAATGATCTTCAAAAATTTGCAGTTTTCGCAAAAATTTAATGTCCGACCTCTCTAATTGACTCGATTCACTGTGCGGTGTTTTTGATCGGTAGTTTTTTTTCCATCCGTTTCAGGGTAGTAATCTTAACCAAGCATCTTTCTGAAGTGTAGCCAAGTGTGATAGGGCATAAATGGATTACATTTTGCAATGAGGAACCACTATCTCTGGCTCTTCCGTAAAAGCACCTTTCTGCATAGGGAAACCAATGGCATATATATGTCGCCTCTACCATGAGCTGAAAATAGTGGCTCCTTATTGCAAAATGTAATCCAGATCGTCGTTTCTCTGACGAAGGAACGTAACTCCATTCTAATGTTAAAAATTGCCGCTAACCGTTAAATTTTTTTTTACAAGAGTGTACCTGCTCAAGTTTTGTTGGACTTCGTCTGGTTTTTGCATGAAAATCATACAGCCGGGCTATACGAGGCGATAAAAAAGTACGCAGCCGGGCTATAGTTCCTATCGTCGGGCTTTACACATTATCGCCCGGCTGTTGCTTTTTCGCCATCGATTATAGAAGGCTATAAGAAATTGTGTAGAAATTCGTGTGCTTTGGAAATCATTAAGTTTGATACGGAACCACCTTAATATTTACAAAACACACGTTATATTTTCCTTTAATACATATTTTTTTTTACCAATTAAAACGCGAATTATCCATACAGGATGTGCAAAAATTTCAAAATCATGAGTTGAATAACGCTGACTCCGCCAGATTAAATATTAGAACATAACACAAAGCGGAGCGGCGACGCACTGGCGCCTACAAACCTAACAGGGATACTTCACGCATTGCGCAACGCGTGAAGTATCCCTGCTAGGTTTGTAGGCGCCAATGCGTGTTCCGCGCTGGCTGCCCGCCTGCCGCACCGCAGGGTGCCACGGCGCTTGAAGCAACTATTTCACACCAGAGGCATTGCACAGTATCATACGAAACTGAAGGCGCTCTAATATATTAGGAATGGCAGGCAGCCATCAAAAGTACGGAGCTTTCCTCGCAAAATAAATCAAGATACCACGGCCCAAAAAGAGAGCAGTGGTCCAATAACTCACTAAGTCCTAGCATCCGTAATTAGTGGCGTTCAGCATACACTTTATCGCCTGGCTATGAGTTGCTTAATCGCCATCGGCTATAAAAGGCTATAAGAAATTGTGTAGCCGGCTATAGAAGCTATTGGAAATTTTACAGCTGGCCGTAGGTCTATGGTATTTTGGAACACAGATTCTACTGCGAATTTTTACCAGGGCATAGTTCACAGGAATCTGTCCTGGTTCCTTTGAACAATATTAACTCCCTTTGGACTGGGGGGGGGGGGCTTCCNNTTCCGTTCCCCCCCCCCCCCACCGATCGATAGGATACGTCAGATTCTCCAAAGCAAAATAGCCTAGCTACACTCAAGAAGGTCTCTAAAATGCCTCTGATCCCACCATTTCTCGATTTTTCCAGGGGCCGAATTTTGTCGGTCTTCCACCGTTCTTAAATATACTTAGGACGGGTCTCGACTGCACTTAAGCCCGGCTGAGCGCTTCCGATTGGCCGATGGTGCGGTTTGGACTCATCGATGGATGTTGCACTCCGTGTGAAGGAGGCGACAAAATTCGGCCCCAGGTCCTGGACACCACCGGTAACGCAGATTCTACTGCCAATTTTTACCAGGAAGGAGGGGGATTAAAGTTTCTTTAATGCATTGAGCCCTTTGGAGGAATAAAAACTTCAAATCTCTTTTTCTCAGTTTCATCTTAGTATGACTTTGTTCTTTTCTGATGAACTCGAGGAGTGTGAAATGTAGAGCTTGCGTCGCTGCCTCGCTGGTCCAGTCTGGAGTGATCCCGTGGCGTTGATGACGTCCCCGGGAAGGGGTACGTCTGCTATTCGACGCAGGGAAATCATTGACGGTGAAATTGGTGCGTTCTCAGAAGCAGACGAGACGGTTCGGTTGGACGGTCGTGAGTCATGGGCGATGCCATTTCGCGACCTCCGCGTTGTCACTTCTCGCCGGCTTCAAAATTCAGCCACGGTGCAGATTTATCGTGCACACAGTTCGCAGTTCGGCCTCTAAGCATGCGAAAATATGGATACCGAGTATTGGGTTTTGCCTATCTGTTGAATTGAAGGTGAACCGCCGCGCTTCAAATAGCTAAATACATCGAAATCCAGCCCTCAAAAATAGGTCCGAAGTCTTATTCCTGCAGAAGACCCGATATATCGACGGTGAAACTACCAAACCACGTATCTCGGTTTGCGACGTCGCAGACTTCCTGTCATACTTTATTTTTTAAATGAAAAACTACTTAACGACCAGCCTTGAAAATTTTTGTGATTTTTCCTCTTTGTGCGGAGAAAATTCCGTGAAAATTTGAAGGAATGATATTGATTTGGTCTACTTCAAAAGAATAAAATGTGAGCGTAGATTTTTAAACACCGCAAACGAGATACGTGGTTTCGTAGTTTCACCGTCGATATGTACTACTATATGCATGAGATGCAGTCGTTGATCATGCATAGGCATGATTATCGACTTTTACAATATTTACGTCTAGAATATGTTCGGAAAAACCTGAATGAAAACAGTTGGCGTATTGAATTTGCAAATGTTTTGTATCCTGAAAGATCCTGCCTTAAGTCTTCAAAGAAACGACGGGGAGTTGCGGGTTGACTTGATCCGTTTTCGCTCTATGCGTTGTTGTGAGTAACTGTTGTCAGTAGTCAAAAACGCCTTCAGTCCCGCGTGATACCTCACCATCCACACCGGAGTTAATATATTTGTATCCAAAAACATTGCGCACCATGATGATACCAACTTGGATCTTTCATTCGTGTCGAGTATTCCTGAAGTATTGCCTCGCATTTTGTCGGGAAAAGCCTGAGTGGTCACCGTTGGCGTAATTTCAAATAACTCGTTTCCAAGCAGTTCCTGTCTTAAATCTTCAAAGTCAAATTTCGTCTCGCATTTAGTGATTTGTGAATTTCATTCTGAAAAAATTCGAAGAAAAAATGTCCAAGTTTCTTAGAAATTACATCAACATATAGGATTAGATTGCAAATTTTTGAAGTGAAAATTTAAAAACAAAATTCGATCTTCTCGCGCCTTTTCTCCACGGGACGTTTCATGGGATTTTTCCCAAGTTCGAATCGCAGGAACGAAACTTCTGGGCTTTTTTCCCGTTAAAAAACACAACAAAATTTATTCCTCTTCTTTTGAGGCCGTTCCGGGGACTCCACAAGGACTCTTAGTTGGCACTGTGATTAGTATTGACTAACTCAATATTTTTCTCATCTTCGCAAGTAAGATTTTTTCTTGACAAATCCCATGAAACGTCTGTGGAGTCAAGGCCTTCGTCAGGGAAAAGTTGAAAAATTCGGAACTTTCGGGAACAGACTCTCTGGTGGACTCTAGTTACTCAAATTATTTGTCAAACTATTTGTCAAATTATTTGTCAAATTATTTTGTCATTATTTGACTCAATTTATTTGTCTTTTACACGGCTATTATGAGTCCGTCTTAGGCATACTTTAAAAAAGAAGATAAAATTAAAAAAATTAAAATCTAAAATTTCCCAACAGCGTCGCAGGAACCTATGCGTCACCGGGTCCGGGGTCCAGGCGCGAATCTGCGCGGGACGAAATTCGAGCGTCTGCGTGGGTGTGACCACCAGCTCGTTCCAAGTTCGCTCTTCCTTTCGTCAAGATCCACCGTTGCCGGCCTGTCGAATAAAATCTCGGAATTTCTCCACCCATGTTTTCACCAGAAAATAAGCTGAATTTACGAGACCGTTCGACAACACTGGGTTTGATCCTCCGATATGTGTATTTACACCCGCCTATTGGGTCCGCGCTCGCATTAACCTAAATACATTGCGTGTTTCCTTACGCCCACTGGCGGAGTTGCCAGATCGCCTGATTCTCAACGGTTCGTCACTTTCGATTTTTAGAGCCTGATAAACACTGTCTAAAATATTTGTTTCTTGTGTTACTATTGGTTATTATAGCAAGTGAAACACAAACAAACACAAATTTTGTGATGCTTTCGGCACAGTTTGTAGTGAATTTTGCGCAAAAAAACCATGGAAATACTGGGAAACCTCAGAGTCAACCAAAGGCTTGAGTTATTTTGAGTTATGCTTCTCATATTAACACAAAATTTTGATTACTTTTTTAGTGTGTATACCGCTGGTTTATCTTGGCGCGACGTTTGACTTCAATACCTTGGATGGAACGTTATCATTTTGAAAATTCCTGCATTATTTCAATGGCCAAAGTGCGAAATCGCTTTTGCAAGTCTCCGTTTGCAATGTCCAAGATTTCCTGTCATTGTTTATTTCATCGGAAAACTAGTCACTTAATTTCTTCAAAACTTCCTTGATTCTTCATATTTAACAGCAGAATATTCCGTAGAAACTTCAAGTTTCATAGTTGACTTGTTTCTCTTTGAGAAATTAAAATGAGAGCAGAGATTTAGAAACACCACCATGAAGATACATGGTTTCGCACTGTAACCAATGATATTCGTAAATTGTTTTTTTGTTTGTTTTTTTTCTTCGTGGGGTGGGGGGGGGTGGCTCTACAAAATACTCCATGGTGACTAGGGCCCGGGAAGCCGAGATTTATCTGGGAAGGAAATCTCCGCTAGCGTCAGGGAACTCGTCAGGAATCGGAATATCGGGAACTCGCCCTCAGAGGCGGATCCGGCAATTTGGCAACACCGGATTCCCTCCAATTCAACCTATGTTAAATAATCGATTCTTGTCAGGACACCTGGCCCCTCCAAGAATCGATACATTTCCATAGGTTTAAATGGAGAGAAACAATGTTGCCAATTTGCTAGATCTGCCAATGCTTGCCCTCCTTCCCTTCCGAGCTCATCTTCTTCAATTATCTGGCGATTCACGTTTACTCCCCAAGAAAAACCAGGGACCCGATAGAGTAAAAAATCAATCAATTTTTTCCTTTTAAAATATGAAAATTTCGAAGAGACTGGGCGTAAGCGAGAGTGAATGGAACGTAAATTTTTTTTGCCCGCTGCATTTAGTTCTAAAATATAATCCCGCAGGCAATAATATGAAACTGTTTGGTGCTTTAATAGTGCATCGTGAAGGATTTCAAACCTTGGAGTTGAGAATTTCTCGAAACCGATAAGCATTCATGCCTATCTTCAATGGGGAAAAAATTGAAAATAAAATAAGAAAAAATTAAAAGTACTCATGACCCTCAAAACAACCTGGGTACGGTAAAGCGGAACTGTCTCTCTTTTTGAGTTTGGCAGTTTTCGAAGCAAAAAATCCGATCGCAGAATGTGCAAATCTCTAGAAATTTTGCATTCTTGAGGGCTGCATGTAGACTGCACTTGCTCCGGGACACCTCCTGAGAACACGTAGGCGCATCGTGACTTTCATTGTCCATGTTCTAGGTTGCCAAATTTCTTGAAAAAATTGCACATTTTTATCTTCATCGTTACAAGGTTGAGAAAAAAGTGGTAAAATTGATAAAAGCTGGCAAATACATTCTGCAGTCTGCACGATCGTCCGAATTTCGCGTGGGTTTGACATCATGAGTCAGGGCCCTGCAAATACTAGGAAGATACGGATAATCTATACTGCCCTGCTGAGGAAGAACGCCGTATGAACATTCGAGAGTTGCAAAAATCCCCGGACAAAACATGCATTTCTGAGGAAAGCTGTGCATATTTTCCCTTGAAATGTCCAGATACCGAGATTTAATTACAAACAAAATCATCCGAACAATTTGAAAAAAAAAAAATATTCACAATTTTTGCGGTAAACTTGATTTATATTGGAGGTAATCTGGCAATGTCTGAAGGCTCACACGGCGTTCCTCCTTAGCATGACAGCATTCCCCAGCGAACTTCTTAAATAATCCTAAAAACTGGCCGAATTTGAGTTCGTAGCATCGCTGAGCGAGTGCAGACCCGGGAAGAACACCCATCCACAGGTGCTTTGGGAGTGGAAAACGGGACCACGCAATCGAAATCCGATACCTTATAACCCAACAATGGGTTTGTAATGTCGCGGGTTGGAAGAATGTCACGTATGGCTACGTGGGAGTGTCGTTAGACTAAGACCCTTCTTCCCTAGACACGGTCGGTGTTGTCGAATTGCGGCAAATTCTTTCCAGTTCTCTCCTCGCTGAGCCGCGATCTTTGAATGAGTCGTTTCTTGTTACAAGATCGTCTCATTTTGGGCTGAAAAAGGGGTGTCTACTGGCAATAAAAACCGGAAATTCGATTTCATCCCGAAAATTCCCGAAAATTCAGGAAAACCGGTCATTGATCCAGAAATTCTGAGTGCTTCAAGTATTTCACAAACATCTAAGTAAATTCATCAAATACTTTGAAACAGTATGTACGTAATTTATTCACGCAGAAAATTAGGAAATTTCAGATTGAATATCAGGTAAATTCAAAATGAAATTTTAGTAGACACCCTGTTCAAGTGTACACCTTATCTTATACAATTACTAATTGAATAAGTATCGATCTAATTATGTTGTTCAAAAATTGAAACATATAATATATTTTATATCATTATATACAGTTATTAATGTATCTGCAATGTCAACAATAATTGTTGTCCTTCTAATGGTCGAATAATGCAATTTTAACCATTTACCATCTACAAATGAGGTTTAGAGAGTTCTCGGCAGAACTCTCTCACCAGAGAAAAATACAAAATACCAGGTAAAAATACAGAAACTGACTCCAAGCTTTTCCATTTCTTACTCGTCTTAGTTCCAAAGTCTAACAAGTGGGCATTACCCTAATTATTTTATCTCGCACGTTCGGAAGAAGAAAATGCGAGTAAATTTAGAGCTAAAACATATAGTACGATAATTTGACTACTTTCTGAAATTAGGAACAACAATTTCTGGCTCAGTTCAATAACAACGTTCCTCCATAGACTTGCGTGTTTTTACGGATGTGCCAGATATTGCAATTCCTAATTGCAAAATGTAGTCCAAGTATCGTAATTTTACATTCACAACGAAAAAAACCTATGTTTACAAGAAACACTGAAGCCATCGCTAGCCATACAAAGACTCGTAATCTTTATACCGAAGACTCCGGTTGTGCTAATCGAAATTCAGTTTCTATGACTGGAAACTTTGGTTGCCCGGACTGAAAACATCGGTATTCCTCATGAACCGAAAGGTCCGCGCAACCGAAGTTTTTTTTTTCTCCTCGCTGTCTTGTGGAAAACTACGTTTATGGAAAATGACCGCCGCACACAGAGCACCACCAGAGGCGGATCCAACCATTTGGCAACATCGGATTCCCTCCTTTAAACCTATGTTAAATTATCGATTCCTGTTGGAGCACCTGATCCCTTCAAAAACCGATAAATTTCCATAGGTTTAAATGGAGAAAAACATTGTTGCCAATTTGCTGATTCCGCCAACGAGCCACTTCGCAGAATTTCACCTACTGCTCTTCACCCACAGCGGGATCGAGCTAGAGTACCTATATTGAGAGAGTATGGCCACTGGAGTTACCACCTCTGATTGGCTCAGCCATCTTAGGCTGAATGGAGCCCTTAGGACCCAAAAATGGCGGACGCCATAAAGTTAACGTAATGCAAAATGGACGTATTTATGCTAAAAGGAGATATGTGCAAGTGGAAAGATGGGGTGTGCTCGTTAGTTGGGTCATAAGAAACAATGTAAAAGTGGATATAGCTCCTTTTGAGAAAATTGAAAAGTGGGATTTGACATTAAATCAAAAGGAGCTAAGCGGCAAAATATGCTAACTCATGAGCCGCGGGCCTGGCAAGAGAGCGTTGTGGACAGGGCTCATGAGTTAAAGACGCCGGACGGCGATCCCGATCCCGAAACCGTCACCGCACTCACCGCTGACGTCACTGGCGCTTTATATTCCCCATTCATTCTTATGGCCCGACCACTAACGAGCACACCCCATCTTTCCACTTCCACATATCTCCTTTTCGCATAAATACGTCCAAATGATTCAAAATGTAGTTGTCTTTGCTTATCGTAACGAGAACTTTACCCAAATGCACTATTGCGACTTTTTTACATATTTTTGAGGCTAATCGTGTGCAATTTTTGAGAAAAATGATCTTAGATGTAGTAAGGTTGGCAGCAAGTGCGGTTGGTGATAACCGTCAAAAGTTGGCAATGACCCCCCTCCCATCCTCAAAAACCAAAACGAAGCACCGCCATTTTTGGATTCTAAGCCTCTCCATGGGACCCAGTGGCCATACTCTCTTAATATAGGTACTCTAGATCGAGCGATTACTGACCGCTTGCTTTTTCTTCTTCTCTATCCGCGCCATGAGTTTCGAGATCTGCGCGAGGTGCATCTCCATCTCTCGGAAGTCCTCCGTGATGTTCCGCTCCTCGTCGGACTCCCTTCTTCCCGGAAGGGAGTACCCCTTCTCTTTGCGGAATTTCCTCGGAGGGAAGGTCCCGCGACCCCTCATCCCCGACTGATCGAAGCCCCCGCCGAACCGTGGCCGTTTGTCCCTGTCCTTGTCGAGCCGGATCATGATGAGGGACGAGTTGTCGCCGTGGAACTGCGTGATCTCGGGGTATCGCCCCGGGTCCAACGCTGGTCCGTCATGGGAACCTGGAGTGAAGACAGATTAGTGATGAAGACAGCTGATGGTCATTGATAGACAAAGCGATAGACAAAGGAAACCTGTGGACTGATTATTGAAATTGATAGACAAAGCGATAGACAAAGAGGATATAGGGAGTATGGAGCGATCTTATTGGTTGCAACTGGTGGTTCTTACAAACTGAGAGGGAAAATGATGGACTAACTGCCTGGTCTCTTGTCGGTTGCTGTTAGTTAGTCTATTGCTTACCTCGTTTGTCCATTGCAACCATCCGCTTCCACCAGTAGGATCTCACCATATCCCTTTTCTCTTCTTTGTCTATAGCTTTGTCTATCAATTTCAATAATCGGCCCGTTGTGAGCTGATTATTGAAACTGATAGACAAAGCTTTAGAAAAAGAAGACAAAAAGTATATGGAGGGATCCTATCGGTGGAAGCGGGTAGTTGCAATGTACAAAGGACCTGCGTAAGACAGATTGGTGATGAAGACAGCTGATGGTCATTGATAGACAAAGAAGACCTGTGGGCTGATTGTTGAAACCTATAGACAAAGCTATGGACAAAGAAGACAATAAGGATATGGAGGGATCCTATTGGTGGAAGCGGGTAGTTGTAATGGACAAAGGACCTGCGGAATTGATTAACTATAACGGCAACCCACAAGAGACCCGCTAGTTAGTCCATCATTTACGCCCTTAGTCTGTAAGAACCATCCATTTCAACCAATAGGATCGCACCATAATCCTTATGTCTTCTTTTTCTATCGCTTTGTCTATTAATCTCAGCGTATATCTTATCATCCTCATTATGATCATCTAACTCCCCCCCCCGTCT
>NW_017547102.1:1805621-1833544 GCF_001854935.1 Bemisia tabaci | reverse complement strand
CAAAATTTTTCCCCCCCCCCCCCCTCTCTCTCTTATTCTCTTCTTCCACTAACGACTAGGACATCCGTTTCCTAGTTTCCGTTTGTCAGGCCGTCCAGTATTGAGCACAATAAATTATATAAATATTAAAAATCACTAAAAATAAAGGACTCGTCAAATCTATTAAAATATCACAAAATCCCCTATCTTTCAACAAAATATATTCGTACCTGCGGGTAAATCCATCGTCGCTTTCACTCGTGATGAGTCGTCCACATCTCGCGGCAGACCGCCACCCCTAGAAAGCTCCAAAGGGACCGGTTTCCTCCTGAAATCAACCAGGTCTTTCAGGTTCCGCATGTCGAGATTCACGTCTTCGAAGCTGAACTTTTTTCGGCTCTCCTCTCGATTCCTGCCCGTCACGTTCCCCGTGTAGCTCGGGAGCCGGGCGCCGTCCAAAAACACTATCGTCGAGTTTCTGACCCTGGGGACCAGTCGGGGTCCCGCCGAGTCCTTGACATCCCCTGAAAAATTGAATTTGGACACCGCCCGCCCGTCGAGCCCAGAATCCCCGAGGTCGTCCCTGAACGGTGATAAGCTCAGATAGTTGCTCAATATGAGGACGTTGAAAATCGTGCTCCTATTATCAGTGACCGTGTCCTTGACATTGCCAGCACCCGGTTTTTCCGGTTGGAATATCGGGAAATCCTGTGAAACCGCGCCATCCATCGGGGAGTTTGTAAAATACTCACCGCCCAAATCTGGAAACTGGTTGAAAGTTGCGTTAGGGTAGAAGATGTACGGGTTCGCGATCTGTTGGTTCATCTGTGCGACAGCGCTATCTATCGGTGAATCCCTGGAAACCGGGTCCGGTGACTGGAACCGGTTTGGGGATGGTTGTTTCATTCCATCCATCGGTAAGTTTTCCGTGAAACCGTTCCGGTCTAGCGACTGGTTTTGCGTGAAATTGGTGTAGGCGAAGTAACGGCTTGGAATACGTTGTTTCATTTCCGCGACAGCGCTCTCTATCGGAATGTTACTGAAATACACCCTGTTTAGATTTGGTAGTTGGTTTTGCGTCGAGTTGCTGTTGAAATTGTATTGGTTCGGGAGCTGGCGCTTCACTCGGAATTTTTGCTCCGCGTGCTCTGCTTGGGAGATCTGCAAATTCTGCCCGACGGTTCTAGGAAATTTCACGTTTGCTGCGAGAAGTATCATAAAAATGTTGAAGATTTTTGGCGCGTCCATTTAATACTAAATCGAGGCATCGCTGCTCATGCCAGTTTGCATCGAGCGCCGTATTACGTCACCTTACTCATGATGAAGATTCTTCTCATTTTAGGTTAGATTTAGCATAGGTAGCACACTAGTAAAAACATACTCATCATATTAGAAAGATTATATTCACGGGAAAACTACTAAAATCATGGGTAAAACTATTAAAATCACGCTACCTGGGTTTTCATTTTAGCAGAGATTCCGAAATTTCCATAGTGACACGCCAATCGTTTCGATCATTTTTCATGCCATGGCATCTCCAAGAAGTTTTGTTTGAAAAAGTACATAACCTCAACAGCGGAACCTCTTGTTGTTGTTGTTGTTGTTGTTGTTGTTGTTGTTGTTGTTGTTGTTGTTGTTGTTGGAAACTACTAAGGAATGTAACTATTTTATATATTCTTGGAAGCGTATAATTCATCTAAATCCTCAATGTTACCTATTAAGTAAGAGGTTTTTATACATACATAAAAGTCGCTTTAAAGCACTCCCTGGCGCTCTGCGACACATTTCACGACACGATCACAAAGGGGTTTTTATACTGGTTAAAAATGTTGTAGGGAACTTTTTTTTTTCATCTTCTTCTTCTTTTCTTTGTTAGTTCCACTGAAGGAAACGGAAGTGTGATTTAATGATGATAACAAATTAACCGAGCCTTTTCTTTTATTGCGGTGAAATTTGATAATTCGGTCACGTGGTCCGGCAGTTGAGTTTGACAAACTGGTCGTCACCTAAACGTTCCATTTACGTGACTAAGCTTTTTTTTTTTTTGTTTAAGAAGAAAATGTATTTTTCTGTTTTTAAAAACATTGAAGGTGCGTTTCTTTCAACAAATGAATCTCGATTTTTTATCACTGCGGTCCGAGGTCTCTTTAAAGCATTTATCCCGGTTATTTAAATTGTAGCTTCTTATACTTATACCATAATTTTATTTTTTGTTGCAGAACTGACTTGCCGACTGACCAGCGGATTCGAGGTAAGCCTCACATTCATTTGTGGCACATTGTGTTGTGTATGTACATAACTTTGCATTGCATTTACACCCTCAATAGTTCGCATTCTCAGTAGTTCGTATTCTAGATTTCCTTCCATTCCATCTTTTCGAGCCTATACTTCATACTGCTCCGTCTGTGACACTATCATCTGCCAGGGAAACAAGACGTTATTGGATGGTTTAATGGGGTCTGATACAGCGTATTGTACTCGTCGAATGCTCATTCAAGAAACATCGCACGTCTCGTGTTCCATGGAAAATAATATTCTGCTATCATATTGAAGGTAAGTTGAGTCCACTGACTCCCAGATTGAGTCGAATCGGCTCTTTTTCAGCGAAAATGTCAGTAATTTAGAGCTGGCTAGAGCCTTTCTATAGAATTAATCAAAGTCGAATAGAGTTAAGAAAATTAAAATCTTGCCAAATTTGACTTGATCGCATCCTCAATTTGGCAAAGAAGGAGAAGGAAAATGTTGAAATCGCCGCGAGGATAAAATCATGATTGAACTCGTGGAAAAATTGGAGAATAGTATACCAAGATGAATATCTCACGCGCCAAAGCTCTCAAATTCGCGGAGCAAATCAACGTGCGGAAATTACGGTTTTTGTGAATTTTCATACACAAACATTCCGCTTTTGAAGTACGATTGGTGTAAGCAGACGTATATACAGCAGGAATTAGTTTTCCTGCATTTTCAGAGGACTTGGCAATGGCTTCTCATTACCTATCGTATTATATTCACAACGCCCTATATTCGAAATTACCACCTCCCTCGATAAGAAAACATTTAACCGGTATACACGAAGTCAATACAGCAATTTCCGTATTTTTGTCGGTTTTTGATTCCGAGCAACCATCCTACTAGAGTTTATACATTTTTCTGTGGTAACCTATGCTCTGGTGTAAAATATATTTATATTCTTTCACTTTTAAAGCCCTCTTTAAATTATAGGTTTTCATTTAATTTTATCCTTTCGTTCCTCAATACCGACATGCAAAGAAAAAAACAGAAATGGTCTGTTTAACCATGATTTTCATCTCTTCTCGTTTCTGTTAAGAAGTCAGTGTGGGACCATCCCTAAATTACGTGAGTTATACCACAAAAACTTCTTTTTTTTTGACCCAAAGAATCGATTCCTTCAATATTCGTACTTAATCCTGGGCTCACCCTGTAAAGTGTGAAGTAGTTTTTTCGGTCCGTAACTCCTGCAACCATTAAGGAATCTCCAACGTCATCGCCTAGCATTTTTAATTTATTTCCCAGGGCAAAAAGCGCGAATAGAAATCGAGAGGGTCGACTCTGCTGAAACTCGTGAATTAAGCACTGAAAAAAAATTCTCGGCGTTTTTACCAAGGTCCGTTGGTACCTCTACCATCTCACTTTTTTAAACCATTTATTGGTAATTTTACCAAAACAGACTGGTAAGCTTACCTAAAAACCGGTATTTTTACTGTTTTTTTTTTTCAGGTAAGAATACCACTTTTATTGGTAATCAATTCCCGGTAACTTTGCCATTTTATCTCGGTAATTCTACCATAGTCGATAAAAAAAAGTTGGCGTTTTTACCAAGGTCCAGTAAAATTACCGAGAAACTTCAATAATTTTACCGAGATTTCTCGGTAAAATTGAGGACACCGCACCAAGAACAGCCTATAGACGTATAGGTCGTTATTACGCCCATCTGCTTTTCGGATTCTACTTACTCAGGACTATGCTGTGGTAGCGATAGAATATAGATAGGTAACGGCTCGAGGTCGAAAAACCTTTTTTTTCCGAGTTAAGTCAGGCCTCTGGATCGATGGGTGCAAGAACGACCTATAAACGGGCCTATAGGGTGCTAGTTACCCCTTCCTTTATTCACCATCGATATTCTTTCATTTTGCGTAAATGATGCGTGATCATAATTTTTTATACTTCAAATTGCCACCAAAATGACTGTTGGGCGTAAGAATGGCCTATAAATTGCTTTTTTAAATTAAATATATGGGAGTATAAACCCAAAATGTATCGCAAAATCTACCCGGCATCCTTCAATAACACGCTGGGCTTGTCGATTTCCTTTGACATGTTTGCAGTGGTGAATGCATAGCTGAAGTGCGCTCCAGCTAGAATTGTATTTAGCAAATAGGTGGTTTTTATACGAGGATTAAAAATAAACAAGTGGTACGGAACAAAACTAAAGAATATGAACTATATAATGGACCGTAGGTTGATTTAAATTTCTGACCGAACTGTTTTCTAACGCTTCCGTCAAATAAAACACAAATTTATTGAGTTGCATTAGCTCGTAAAATCAGTCATTCTAATGATTTTGTGCTCCAATTTCTTGCGAGACTACAAACCTGATATCAAAACTTGGTCGTTTTGAAAACCCCTTCAAATGCGGCGTGATACCTCACGCATTCCGGGGAGTTCAAATAGTTGTATCATTGCGCCTTAGAAATGTGACGGAAGATTACAATTGAAATAGCCTCCATACACGCTGGGCTTGTCAATTTCCTTTGACATTTTTGCAGTGGTGAATGCATAGCTGAAGTGCGCTCCAGCTAGAATTGTATTTAGCAAATGGGTGGTTTTTATACGAGGATTCAAAATAAACAAGTTGTACGGAATATAACAAAAGAATATGAACTATGCAAAGCGATAATCCGGGTATCGGAACTTGGCTCTTTTGAAAACGCCTTCTAATGCGGCGTGATACCTCACGCATTCCGGAGAGTTCAAATAGTTGTATCATTGCGCCTTAGAAATGCGACGGCAGATTACAATTGAAATAGCCTTCATACACGCTAGTCTTGTCGATTTCCTTTTATATTTTAGTAGTCGTGAATGCATAGCTAAAATGCGCTCCAGCCAGAAGTTTATTCAGCAAATGAGTAGTTTTTATAGGAGGATTGAAAACAAACAAATGGTGGGAAATAAAACATAATAATAAGAACTTTGCAGAACGATAATCTGGGTATCGGAACTTGGCTCTTTTGAAAACGCCTTCAAATGCGGCGTGATACCTCACGCATTCCGGAGAGTTCAAATAGTTGTATCATTGCGCCGTAAGAATGTGACGGAAGATTACAATTGTGGACACCTCACCAAGAACAGCCTGTAGGCGTATAGGTCGTTATTACGCCTATCTGCTTTTCGGATTCCACGTACTCTGGACTATGCTGTGGCAGCGATAGAATTTAAGTAGGTAACGGCTCGAGGTCGAAAAACCTTTTTTTTCCGAGTTAAGTCAGGCCTCTGGATCGATGGGTGCAAGAACGACCTATAAACGGGCCCATGAGGTGCTAGTTACCCCTTCCTTTAGTCACTATCGATATTCTTTCATTTTGCGTTAATCATGCGTGATTAAAATGATTTATACTTCATATTGCCACCAAAATGACTGTTGGGCGTAAGAATGGCCTATAAACCGCTTTTTTAAATTAAATATATGGGAGTATAAACCCAAAATGGATCTCAAAATCTACCCGGCATCCTTGAATAGAAGGGTTAGGTCACCCAAATATCCCAAAACAGGGTACCTGCACAGAAGAGTCTGCGCAGTACATCAAAAACAAAACTTTAAATGCGTTTTTCTCAAAACGCAGTTTCCAGTTGCAGGCTGTTCTTGGTGCGGTGTCCTCAATTACCAATTCCATAAATGGTAATTTTACCAAGAAAAAACTGGGATCGAATAGAACCCTGAATTCTTGGTAATTTTACCATTTTCTTAGTAAATACACCGAGATTTTTTTTTCAGTGCAAAAAGCGCGAATAGAAATCGAGATCGTCGACTCTGAAACTCGTGAATTAAGCCGAACCCGACTCCTTGGCACCGTGTCAACGTTCAACAACTTCTCCAGCAGGAGTGACCCGAATCCACCGTCCGCCGAGATTCCGCATTCCCATTATTTTGTCTATAAATAACGAAAATATTTATTTATAAAAGCCCGGAATCAAACTTAAATGTTCGCGCCACCGCGGCATAAATCAAACGGGTGAACGCGCTATAACGCGAAGGAGCACCAAGATTCGTCCCCTATCTGACGTAAGGCGTAAGGGCGAGTCTCAATTTACACGTGAGCCTAGCAGGCCGATTATTGAAACTGATAGACAGAGCTGTAGACAAAGAAGAAAAAAGCGATCTCGAGGGCTAGCGAACAATGAGCAAGTTGCGCTGGTCTCAGAATCGTTTTCATGGTGGCATGAAACGGAAGGAAGAAATGAAAGATTGGAAGTTTCAGTGAAATATTTCATAAAATTCCACGAGGCAGTGAAGTATTTCACATTTTTCAGGGGCTCGAGTATGCTACCCGCACTCAAACACACTAAAATAGAAGGAAGTCACAATTTTTTCTCTTTGCAAAACATGAAAAATGAACCAGTATTTTCAATATCAGTTTCAGTGAAATATTTCATAAAATTTCACGAGGCAGTGAAATATTTCACATTTTTCAGGGGCTAGAGTATGCAACCCGCACTCAAACACAAAAAAATAGAAGGAAGTCACAATTTCTTCTCTTGGCGCAACATGAAAAAGGAACCGGTATTTTTCAATATCTCTCATACATTTCTGAAATTTAATGAAATCTTTCACGTGTTTCAAGATTTTATTATTCATGAATTGTTACCACCCTGGTCGTGTTTCGATGCTGGATTCTTGTAGATCAGCTAAAAATAAAAGACTCGTCCAAACAGCAACTTTCCAAGTTCAATATTAACCGAGATATCACGCTTTGAAACTTTCGATTTATGACGACATCCACCGCGGTAGTGATACTCCTAGTTTCTTCCACCTTGCTTTCATCCGAGTTACACGTTGAGTAACCAGAGCAAATATGAGTGTTTCCCTGACTAATGAAAGCAAAGATGGACTACCGCGGTTGATGACGTCATAAACCGAATGTTTCAAAGCAAGGATATTTCACTACTATGTAGAATTGTAGATGTTATGTCACCAATTGCTCAATGACAAAAACCGCACTACGTCCATGACGATGCGATACTGGAATGATGTGCGAAACTGCAGAAGTGCATAAACGCACTGTTGATGCTCCAAAATGCTACGGTCTTAGTATGAATTAATTAAGAACTCGTTATGCGTTAGTTTTATACGCAGACCAGACACACGAAGCTTTGAACAATGGGAAAAATGACTTTAGGTCGTCGTTATCAGATCCACGCTGATTAGTGTGAGAAAAGCCAAAGAACCGGGCTCCGGCACCCGCGGATTCGTATTGTAACTATTAAATGAACGTATTTCTGCCAAACGGAACTATAAGCTTTAAGGTATGAGCCCTGAGACCCATCAGAATATATGCATAACAGGGCTCGCGCCATAATGCAGAAATACGTCCAAATTTGATGTGTATGCAGTGATAATATATTCTTACTGCGCGACTTTGCATTTATCTTCAAGATGATGGGTCGTCTACATCGTGGACTGCGTTTTCCCGAACAATAAAAGCAAGGGGTGTATCGTTATGGATGGCTGCTCTTTGGTACGTTCTCTCGAGTTGAGGTAAGTTGAGCATATTTATGCTAAAATAACGAAGGGAAATCCTACGCACATAGTTCCTCTTGATTCGATTCATTTTCTTATCATTTTTGTTGCTGTAAATACGCCCGAATGAGCCAGTGGATATAGCTCCTCCTTGTGTAAGAAAAGACTGAATAAGTATTTAAAAGTTGAGGTAAGTCTAGAAAAGACGTAACGTTAAACTGAGTCTCAATTTGTTGTTTCTCTGACTTAGACAAAAATAATTCAATTGCTAATTTAACAATTCAGTTGCTGAAATAGGTGACTGCAATATTTCAATGTAGATTTTACAACAAAAAAATGCTACTTTAACCACCCCCGTGGTTAAATAAGCTTACAATTGTGGTTAAAGTAGCATTTTTTGTGCGAAATCTGCGTTGAAATATTGCAGTCACTTATTTTAGCAATTGAATTGTGAAATCAGCAATTTAATTTTTTCCGTGTAAGGGCGTATTGCCGTTTTCGCATGAACTTCAAAAAGCATGGACATACGGAAAAACAACTTATTGCTCGGGGAATGCTAACTACCCAACGCATGCTTTACACGCATTCAGACGGTATGAATAAATTTGAGAATCGGAAGTAACCGGGAAATAAGCGGGGAAGTTCTGGGTTTTCGGGGAACTCCGGGAATCACGAAGCAGCCATGGCATTGCCCCTCTCAACGATTTATGTCTTCTTCGGCACCGCGGAGCTACATATTTTGAACAGCTAATAATGATCGGGATTTTCAAAATCCGTCATTCAGCGTGTAATTCAGTCAGTTTTCGACCACCTGGAGAGTGATCCAGTTCAAAGTCGCTTCGCCTGTTGCGGGTCACGGGACGTACTCTCTGCCTATTTCGCGTCAAAATTAATCTCAAATTTCGGCTGTACTTTTTGTGTTTAACTGTGATTGTGTTACTTACGCTATGCAATTGTGTGAATCCTGCCATAGCGTACACATAATTAATGGGAAATTGAGGACAATATGATGGTGCGCATGTTCGCGAAAGGTAACTAACCCTTAAGCTGTTATGTTTCATAATATGCACGTGCATTTTGTGGCAAAACTAATCTCTTTCGGTGATAATTTGTTTGTTTAACTGTGTTTGTGTTTATTATCAGAGCTAGTTCCCAACGGAGGGAAATTGAATTTTATGAAATTGTGTTAATTCAGAGCTGACATAAGTATAATTCAATTAGAAAGTGAGGACGAAATTCTGGTGCGCTTTCTCGCATGAGGTAATCAACTCTCTGTCCGTATGATGCGCTTCGTCCATCCAAAAGGAAAAAAAAGAAAAAGAAAACTATGTTTACCAAGGCAGGTTGCCTTAGAGCACCTACATAGGAAGAGTACGCGGACGTGTCGGTGATTTTGAGGTTAGGTAATGGAGGGTTTGGGTTTTAGGTGATGAAGCTGTTAGGACCCAAAAGGGCAGCCAACCTACGAATTCATATTATCCAGAGTGATTTATTATTACAATTTTCATAATCCGTCGCGTCGTCTGTGAAGCACGTATTTGACTTAGTTTTTGCATAAATTTACTCATTTTTGCGGAAGATTCTCATTATGAACACTCTTGATAACTTTGGTTTAATATTATAAAATGAAGATTGGCAGAGACATGTTTCGTTTTCAAAGGTTAGCTGTTCTTTTGAGCTCTAAGAGCTCTGTATTTCGACATGTCCGTACTCTCCTTATATAGGTACTCCAGGTTGCCTCACCCAGAATATAGATTTCTCATAATTTCATTCAAATGGAGGAAAAATAGGGGTACCAATTTTCGTGAATCGCACTGAAAGAATGAGTTTGATCGCAGGAATCGAAGTTTTTCGGTCGTAGAAATCGAATTTCGATAAGCTGTATCGAAGTCCGGGTTCTGCGTCCGAAAAGTTCGGTCCCCTCGATAGGAAAAGTTCGATGTTTAGCATGAATTCAACTTTTTTTCTTGTCAACCGAAGCTTTTCCCGGAGAGACACCGTATGACTATTCGAGATTTACCAAGTTTTCCCGTGTAAAACATGTATTTTTAAGGAAAGTTATCGATTTTCCCTCGACATTCTCCGATATATTAGATCAAATTGCGTACAAAATTGTCAGAAAAATTTGAACTTCCTTCATTGAACCCCTTCCGTGAGGGAAACGGCGAACTTGTATGTCCCTCATTTCCCCTGTTCCCGTGGATCCTTACTGGACCTAAGCGGTTTTTGAGGGAAATCGACAACCGGTTCACGAAGTCGTGGTCCGATCGGCGGGGATCGCCCCCTTTCTCCCCCCCTCTCTCTCCCCTCCGCACCCCCTCTCATCGATAAGCGTTTGAATTACGTTGAAAACGCGATGTTATTATGCATCCCCCATTCCGCACGCGCCTCTGCTGCGCACAGTGATCACAAATCGCAACAGCTAGGAAACTGGTTTTAATAAACCGGTAGATCTCTTGAAATCGCGCTGTCGGCGATGCTTCGATTCTCAATTGATCCTAAAGCTTCTTTAAATATGTTATCTTTTTCGTTCGTTTTGTTTTTGTTTCGATCTTTAAGAAAATTTGTGTTGTAGTTCAGCAGCAGCCGAATTTATGTTTGTGCTTGTCTTAAGATGGATCGCATATTTCCAAGAAGAACCTCTATTCTTGGCCTATTCACATAAGTACTTATTTGCATAGGGAGACGAATTATCGATAAACTGCAAAAAGTGGGTCCAAATACATTATTTTTTAAATAAGAAAATTCTCTATGATTCGAAGAATATTACGAGAGTAGATCATTTTCTTTTCGAGTGTTTCTTTTTTTTTATTTTTTCATTTAATTCTCTTGGCTCAAATAAGTATTTTTTCTCAATTGGAAAAAAAAAACAAATCCTAATCATGCATTTTGTTTTTATCTATAATCGTAGCCCAAAATATTTCAGAAGTAACCTGCTCCGTTAAGGAAAGAAAAACAAGCTCTTTGAAATATTGTAAATGCAGTTATTGCAAATTTCCAACCGAACACTCAATTTGTGGCACAATGTTCTTGGCACACAGAACATTGTTTTAAAAGTGGGTCCAAGTGGAAATAATAGATAACTAATCCAATAATTTTGTTTTGATTGTATCATCAGTCGTGCAGTTTTATCCCACTAAATCCAAAACCGTAAAACGAACCTTTCGTGACGATTTTAACTCACCTCTCTGGCCCACCATTCTGAAGACCCAGCACAAACCCCTAAATTATGTCATGAAAAAGTTCAGTTTTTCCTACTGTGCGCCACTTTAGCTTCTCTTCTTTCGTGATCTGTAACCGCACGGGTCGAAGGGCAACATCAATTCGATACCCATCGATTCTATCGTCTTGGTATCCAACATGGGTGAAATATCGAAGCTAGGTTTCGATATATCGCCCGGAGTGTCGGCAGTCGGGTGTAACGCCGTCCGCCTGGCAGAACGTGGCTTTAATCTCTCCACGTGCCCGAAGTTGCCGGAACTTGCCCGTGCTAAAGAAGAACGTCTTATGCGCATCCGAATGTTGCCAAATTTCTTTCGACAAAATATTGATTTTCTAGGTAACCTGTTGATACGTATCTTTAAATTTTTCCGATACCTAGGCAAAAGGTCCAAATTAGAGTACCTATATAGACAGAGTATGGCCATTCGTATCTTTTTACTACAGGAAAACTGTTCCGCTTTTTGATTGGTCAACGAGTTTTTAGGCTTCATGATGCTCTTAGGGCCGTAAATAAACAAACAAGATGGCGACTCACCGCAACATCGATAAGAAGCTAAATTTGACAAAAATTTCAATTATACGGCAGTAACAATTTAAACTAGCATATCTACGAACAACACACGAAAAAAACACGAAAACATTGTTAAATCGCCTTTCACCTTTATCACAGGAGGAGGTAAGATGTGCATAACCTCAATCTTGCTTGCTGATAACAGCCATCTTGTTTGTTTATTTACGGCCCTAAGAGCATCGTGTCAGCCTATTCGCTCGCGACCAATGAAAAACCGGAACAGAAATGGCCATACTCTGTCTAAGGTACTCTAGTCCAAATCTACTACTTCAAACAAGTTCAGAAGAAAAAATTCAACGTTTTTCCGGAAAAGCCGTATTTTATGAGACGAAATTTGACAACGGCTGATTGTATATATGAGGTTCTTCCGCGACACGACATCATAAATGCTTCTATCTTACTATATACTCCTTTGAACTACTTCCTCGATTGTTTTCCTACTTGAAGGCGGTATGGGCCAGGGTGTGACTTGTACTTTACTTCTAAAATGCACGCTCAGGCTTCGATGCGAAGAAAACGGGAGCTTTTCAACCTGTCCAGCGTCACAACGCAAGAAAAGGCGGATCCAGTAAAATGGTAGTTTTATCATCGCCGCGTGTTCGTGTAACTGAAGGGATTATGCAGTAATCCTCTCGCGATTCGGGTGCGCCGGCGCAAAGAAGTAACAGGCATCGGAGGATTTTGAGTGAAGTTATTGAGCTCATAAACACTGCCGTGCTGAGGAAGAACGCCGTATGAACACTCGAGAGTTGCCAAATTGCGTAGGTAAATTGTTTATTTTTCAGGGAAATTGGGAATATGCCTCGAAATTTTCAGACACTTTAGATCAAATTAAAAACAAAACTATCTGAAAAATTGACAGAAAAATATTCAAGAATTTTCCTGATTTGATTGATTTGCCAGAGAAATTTTGACAACACCTGATGGTTCATACTGCGTATTTCCTTAGCACGGCAGAAAAGTCCTGATTCCTAATTGTCCGTAACTACACTCGACCCGCTTTCCGCAACCTGTTTACAGAGGCGGATCCAGCAATTTGGCAACACCGGATTACCTCTATTTAAACCTATGTTAAATAATCGATTCTTGTCGGAGCACACGTGTTTTTTTTTTTAAATCAGCGTGGAAAATATGCTGGCCCTTGTGCATTGATTCTTAGTGCAGTATTTTCATGCTAGGTCGCGATTGCTCAGTCAGTTGATCCTCAGGCCAGCGATGAGCTTCAAACTTTGCTAGCTACGTCATTTTAGCCGCGATTTGCGCGTGAATTTCATCACGTAAAGGTACTGTAAAAGTACTGATTTTTTCCAGCCAGTTTAGTAGATACCCTCGTCAAAATCAGAAGTATATCTGGACCGAGTTTAACAGAAAGGAACCAAGCCACATCAGCTATCGCCGAAGTCTAACTGGGCAATTAAATTTTTTACGAGAGAACGTTTGTTCGGATTTCTTAGAACATTTTAAAGAATTAGCTTCGTACCGTGTAGAATTTTCACTGAAATTTGCACGAAAATCCGCACAACCGTTTTCATGTAAAAAATTAAATCGCCCAATTAAATTGGCAATAGCTGATGTGGCTTGGTTCCTCTCTGTTTAACGCGGTCCATGTGGAAGTATATCAGAAAAAAAATCAACCAACAGCTCGTGTTACTTTATGTTAGAGTCCCTTTATACTGAGAGTCAAGACAATTTGAATCCATTTCTGATTGGTTCCCGTATTTTAGGCCTCCACAGTGTCACAAACGGGAATAAAGATTACATTTTCACCAATTGCAAAGATTATAATCTGGAATGGATCAGGGAATCACGGGTTCGGCAAGGAACAAACGGAATGAGAGGAGGAACGGAGAAAGGCATTTGAGAATGGGCCGATCAAAGATTACGAAAAACGTTCAATTTCTGTAATCTTTATTCCCGTTTGTGACATCCATGAGCCGAATTGTCTTGACTCTCAGTATAAAGGGACTCTACTTTATGTCATACTTCCCAAATCAACACAAGATTTTGATTACTCTTTCGCACTGTGAACTTTCGATCAAACTCCTCTCTTGACGCAGCCGCCTAAGAAATGATGAAACCCAGCTGAGCAAGGTCTCCGATCCGTCAGAAGTTGGAAGGCCGCGGTTATTACATCAAACGTGGACCGTGGGTGTTGCTTGGTGTGCAGCACCCGAAGGTAGGCTGTGCTGCCGCGCTAAGAAAGAACGCCGCATGAACATTCGAGAGTTGCCAAATGGGCCTGTTGCAAACTTTTGCTAGAGCAGAATGAAGAGTTGTCTCCTATAGATAATGCCTCAAAAATCACGATGAGCGCATCGGCAAAGTCTGAAATGCACTCATAAATTCACAATCTGCGTTAGAAATTTGCGTTATTTTGAGCTTCCCGCTTCAAAAACGATACTACTGCACAGGTGAACATTTTGTTAGAGGAGTCGCTCCATCGTCGGCAATATTCATCATGGCCGACGCTTGCGCAGTTCCTCGCGTAATTCGAGGAGAGTTCAAGGTCAATTAAGGCGGGCGAGGAAAATATGAACGTAAACACGCCGATTGTTATATGGTTTAATCCTGTTCAGGTGTTATCTCGTCCCATCACACGTGTTTTGGCGGACTGGCGTCGGCCATGATGAGTATTGTCACCAATGGAACGACTCCTCTAACAAAATGTTCACCTGTACCGTAGTATCGTTTTCGAAGCGGGAAGCTCAAAAAACCGCAAAAATCTTACGCAGATTGTGAAGTTATGAGTGCATTTCAGACTTTGCCGATGCGCTCATCGTGATTTTTGAGGCATTATCTGCAGGAATCAACTCTTAGTTTTGCTCTAGCAAAAGTTTGCAACAGGCCCATTTCCTCCGATAAAATATTTATTTTTAAGGAAAGTTACCCTGGTAAAAATGGACCACTAGAGTACGAATTTCAGCATTCTGATACATGTTTCTTAACCAAAATTTTACGTAAAACACGATGCACACAACGAAAATTACCGAAATTGACTCCTTACGAAGATATTTAACGATTCTTAATGCGTGAATTCAAACCACCCGCTCATGAAAACACAATGCTCTACGTGATTCACATCGCGCGCTAAACGTTATCATGACAGTCTCTGCGATATAAAAATCTGGCATCCTTAATCTTGACGCTTTGGCTCAGTTATAGCAAATTGCTAATAGTTTGAACAACACATGATGGGAAATGAACATTGCTCGATTGAGAAGCTTGCTGAAACTGTAATTGTACTTGCACGCGATTTGACTCACGTAGAGTTTTGAGTTTCTTGTGAGCGGGCAGTTCAAATTCCTCGTAACCAATGTGAAATAAAAACGTTAATATCTTCGTTAGGAGTTGGTTTCCGTAATTTTCGTTGTGTGAATCGTTTTCCACGTGAAATTCTGGTTAAGAAACATGTATCAGATCGCTTAAATTCGTACCTTGTCTAATGGTCCATTGGCAGTAGAATCCGTGTTCCAAAATACCAAAGACCTACAGCCGGCTGTAAGATTTCCAATAGCTTCTATAGCCGGCAACACCATTTCTTATAGCCTTTTATAGCCGATGGCGATTGAGCAGCAGCCTGGCGATAAAGTGTATGCTAAACGTTACTAATTACGGATGCTAGGACTTAGTGAGTTTTTGGATTATTGCTCTCTTTTAGTGCCGTAGTATCTTGACTTATTTTGTGAGGAAAGCTCCGTACTCTTAAAGGATGCCTGTCATTCTTAATATGTTGGAGCGCCTTCAATTTCGTATGATACTGTGCAACACCTCTGTGGTGAAAAAGTTGCTTGACGCGCCGCGGCTCGATGGGCGGCCGGCCAGCGCCTCCAAACCTAACAGGGATACTTCCCGCATTGCGCAATGCGTGAAGTATCCCTGTTAGGTTTGTAGGTGCCAGTGCGCCGCCGCTCCGTTTTGTGTTAGGCTCTTATATTTAATCTCGTGGAGTCAGCGTTTTTCAACTCATGACTTTGAAATTTTTGCACACTCTGTATGGATTATTCTCATTTTAATTAATGAAAAAAAAAATATGTAGTAAAGGAATATAATGTGTGTTTTGTAAAAAATAAGGTGATTCCGTACAAACTTAAGGATTTACAAAGCACACTAATTTGTACACAATTTCTTATAGCCTTTTATAGCCGATGGCGAAAAAGCAACAGCCAGGCGATAACGTGTAAAGCCCGGCGATAGGAACTATAGCCCGGCTGTATAATTTTTTATCGCTTCGTGGAGCCCGGCCGTAAGATTTTTTCCACTTTCTACAGCCAGCTATAAGATTTTCTATCGCTTTCTTCAGTCGGCTATGAGAACCGCTTATGGTATTTTGAAACGCAGCTCCTATCGCCAATTTTTACCAGGGTATGAACATTTTTCCTTGAAATTTTCCGGAAACTCGAGGTGAAATTGAGAACCAAATTATCTGGAAAATTGGCAGAAAGGTACTCATAATGGAGATGTTGCATGTGTGAGGAATTTGCAATTTGACTAATGATTCTTATGTGAAAGTTCGCGAGAAACACGATGGTGCCACTGGTTTTCTCTGAAATCACCTCCCAAGCTCAAAAAAAGCTCTCAAGTTGAGGCCAAAATGGAGGGGATTTTCCACGCTCTTCTGAGAGTCCAAGTCTACATCAAAACAAACTCTCCATGCAAAGATAGGGAGCAAATACATTGACACGGCTGCCACCTTATTTGGGGACTCTAAAACTAAAAACACGGCAATGCCGTAATGTATTTGCTCTCTATCTTAGCATGGAGAATTCGTCTTGATGTAGAGGTGGACTCTCAGGATAGCGTGGGATATCCCCTCCATTTTGGCCTCACTTTGAGAGCTTTTTTTGAGCTTGGGAGATGATTTCAGAGAAAACCAGTGGCACCATCGTGTTTTGCGCGAACTTTTACATAAGAATCAATGATCAAATCGCAAATCCCTCACACATGCAACATCTCCATTCATCACGATTTCTTTATGGTAGCTTTTTTTGAGCTTGGGAGTTTATTATAGAGAAAAACTTTGGCACCATCATAGTGTTTCTCACGAACTTTTACATTAGAATCAGTAGTCAAATCGTAAATTCCTCACACATGCAACATCTCCATCATACCAAGAAATTCGTGTTTTAGCAAAGGACATTTGGCAACTCCTGAAGGTTCATACGGCGTTCTTCCTTTTAGCACGGCAGTGTGGCGGTCGACCGCGGCCGCCCAGTCGGTCGTTTACCGCGCGAAATTCTGAGGAGTCCGTCTTCGGGTTGATTAATGCTTATCCTCGGCTGGACTGATTGCCAATTAGGTTAGCTTACTCGGCTGTGGAGAGGCTCCCCGATTCCGACCGAATTTCTGGAAGCCGGTGCCCCCTGGAGCCGCTCGAGATCCCATAACGGTCAGGATAGTGCTCTGCCCGCCTATTCGTCATCCCCACGGAAACACGTAACTACATTTCAACGTTGCCGAATTTCCCCGCGGTATTTGCATGTCTACCAGGGGAATCTTGGGAATTTCTGACTGGAAATTTCACATTTTTTTTCTAGTTCATACGAAATCCTGACGAATTTCAGAGAAAAATTTTACTGGGACATTCTTGTAAAATAATAGTAATAGTAATAAAAAAAAAAATAATTTTGCAACCTTGGAATGGAGTTACGTTCCTACGTCTAGAAAACGACGTATTGATCGATTTGCGCATTCCTAGAGAATTCATTGAACGTGCTCTGGCAAATTCCAGGACGTTTTTGTTGCGTCATGATTTTGAAGAATGATGGGAAAGAATTTTGTGCATGGGACGCGAAGTTCAGGTCATATGGATCCACGAAGTTTTCGGATCGTGCAACCGAAAACTTCAGGAAAAATCAGTGTCAGGGGTTATATTCTAAAATTGTAGTATTACTCCTAATTTGTTGGGTAATATGAATATTTCCCATAAATTGTGGTAGTACCGGACCATTCGGGTTAGTAATCTAATTAATTGCAGTATTACCTCAATTAATTGGGGTACTACCACTATTAATGGGAAATGTCCATAATTTCCAGCAACCCCGTGCTCTTTTTTTCCGAGTTGAGGTGCAGCAACCGGAGTTCGGGCCACACGTATGTCTGAAGTACCTCGGTACCCCAGTTAAAATTTCTAAGGAGTCAACCTAAGTCTCGAAGCACTTCAAACATGTTCCTTGAGCTTCAGCAACTAGATTTCAAGTTTCCAGATGCACGATCCGGAAACTTCAAAAATCCATGTGATCTGAACTTCAGATCCTATACGCACAAGTTTTTTTTTTTTCCCCTCGGGGAATGAGACATTATTCATGGACAAAGCCTAGGAAATACGAGTCTAATTGTAAGTTGTACAAACAACTTCAGATACCTTTACAGAAGTTGAGTTTTTACGACCGAAATCTTTGGTGTGCCGTGTACTGCATAGACCGTAGTTTTTTTCTCCGTATAGGTCACTTAAAGAGCAAGATTGCAATGAATTGCAATTAAATGGTAAAATTATTGCTTTTTCATCGGAGTGTTGTGTATTTTGCTTATCTACTGATTGAAGGAACAATTTTTATTGAAATGTATTGCAATGAAATTGGTATAAGTTTCTTCATTGCATTGCATTGCCTAACTTTCTGACACGTGGAGCTCATATTGTTGATTATTTAAAATCGGCATTTAATGACCCAACTATGTCAAAATATTGCAATTTCATGTTAAAAAAATTGCAATTTTCTTGCAATAAATCGCAATTTTATTTCAATTTTTTCGTTGAACTGTGCTCCTTGGGAATAGCGTATTTCTTAGACTGGTGCTCTGGAATCTATGCATAGTGTTACTACTTTGCGCTCAACGAAGAATGACCATCACAACCTGCTTCCTGCTTTCCTATTTTTGTTTCTTGCGCTTACTTCTTAGCCGCCCATCAGAGGAATGTGAATTGTAACGATGAAAATATACATCAAGAAGCGAAGAATCACGGTTGAACTGGAATTTTGTCCCTATGAGTCTACGGTCTCCGTATCGTCTGATCTCCGAAATCTCTTGATGAAGTCGATGCTTTGCTGTTTCCTGCCACTGTCATCTCAGAAATCTAATCCCATGCTTTCGCTACTCATCATCCGTCTATGCTCCTTTTCGCCGAACTACACCTTATTGCTCGTTTTTCCCTTTTGCAGACTCACAATCAGTGCGGTGGACGTCATGAAATCACGAATGCAATCCAGTAAATGCAGCGACGACGCCAAGAAGCGCAACACGAAATATTGGTGCACCACACTCATCAACCAATCATGAATGGAAACTGGAGACTTTAACGAATTCTCAGCGGATTTTTTTCAGGGGAAGATTCGTTCACTCGCAGACTCCACTGACATCAAGACTGAATGTCGGTCCTAAAGCTTTTAAAAGTGACATCATTCTTTAGTGCTTCTGGAGGGAGGATACCACACTCATGCAGCCCTCTTGGGAGAGATCTCGTGCCATTTCGTATTCATTTAATCGTATGTAACTATAAATCCGCTTTTAAAGCGCTCTCTGACACTCTGCGACTCCTAGCCGCCAAAGTCCCCCCTGCCCCTCCCAGTTACGAAATAAAATATTTACGTTGTAGAATCCAGAATCCATGAAAAGGGATTCCTCACCCAAGCATCTTTAACTATCTCCTGTCTCCTCCTATAATCTCTCCAGATTGTGCAGAAGTTACTCTGAAAGTTATCTCATACTTTCACAGCGTACCACACTTTTTTGCAGCCTCCCCAAGGTTTTCTCTCGACGTACGTATGCGCAAGCTTCGACACGTGATCTTTCTGCAGAAGTTATACTATAGGCTATTATAAGTCAGCAAATATGTCGACCGGCCCAGGGCTCTCTTCGCGGGAGAACCTGTCTCAGCGGGAGCCTTATTCTGTTCGTTGGGAATACTTAAAGTCTCTCTCTTTGCCGTCCATGACCACACCGATGATCTGCAGGGGTAACGCAATGAGTTACGCATGCCTGAATACGATCAGAACTTGGAACTACAAATCAGACGAAGAGAAAGTAAGATTTTTCGCCATGGACAGAGATGAGGAAATCACCGCCCTAGCGGAACTTTCGAGGAGGGAATTAATCTGGGGGAACAATCGTGGATACATTTTTGTGGAAAACCTCGAGTCTCGGTACAAGTTCCGGGCTGGCTCAAGTGCAGTCGATGAAATATTAATCCTAGGCCCTGGTTACATCATTGTGAAGTTCAACGACAAAACGAAGGCCCTTGTCGCTGTAGAAAGTGGACGCACGCTTAAACATTTCGACAGCGAGACCGAAGTATGTCGGTACAGGGAAAACACGTTCGCTTCGGTCTGTGGCAAAAATATCGAAGTCGTTGAAGTGGATGCCCCAGGGAAAGTTTGGAGATGGGATAATCATTTCGGTCGAGAATTTTCAGCGATAAGAGTCGAGCGTGATGAACGGCTGAAAATATTCATCCTGCTGAAGCATGCGGATCAGAGAGGTTTCACGATATGGTCAGCCAAGGAAAATATATTCACCGAGGCCCCATTGGACCGAATCTGGACGGATCAGTTTAAAGTCTTGGTGTTCATCAACATTGAAACTTATTTCATTCCCAAATTCAATTCCGAAACAAAGGGCATGTTGCTAGCGAAATATACCTTTGATGCACGGAAACAATGCTACCGGTTTCGAGCAGGACCAGAGGCCGGGCACGGGAAAGTGCTTTGCATGATACTTAGAAAAGACCCAAACCCAGCCCCTCGGCCTCGTGTTCCCGAGGACTTCATAGTGTACGGGACAAGTAGACTCGAAGCGTTTCCTTCAGGTGTTCATATTTTCAATATGAACTGCGAACTGATTCATTCTTTTGACTGCACCAATTATTCGGATCCTTTAGCGTTGGTCAAGCTCAAAGACGGATCCTTTGCGGTCAAGCTGTCCGATTCTGTCAGCATCTTGAAGAAGCGGAGCAACTTTCGAAATTACAAAAGCAGACTGTTCGTGGGCGAGGCCGATTTCAGCTTCACCAAAGCGCTCGTCAAAAAACACAAAGGAAACCACCCTGACTTGCCGAGAGCTATTGTCGCGACGGAGTTGTCGCCGGAAGCGGATAAGTGCAGGAAGGAACTAAACTTTGAAGGGGTAGAGACTCATATCGGCATCGACGCTCAGGAGCTACACAATCACGCCAAGCGGTTCAAACGCATCCACTGGAACTGCCCCTATAGAGAAGATCTGACCGATAGGAATTTCGATTTCCCTCGTGTGTTCAGAAATTTCTTCGAGTCCTGCTCGAAGATCCAGCGGCCCGGCGATCGGGTCCACGTCACTCTGATGCAAGAAAGGCGTGATGATCGGTGGAAAAAATTCAGGCAGCAAGAGTGCCCCGTCGTGTCGGGCTCCGCCTACGCGGGGTACCGTCTGGTCAGGAAGAGGATCTTCGGGGAAGGGCGATACCCGGGCTACGGGCACTGGAAGTCGGGCGGGAAGTCGATGCACTCGGCGAAGGACGAGGACATGCGGGAGTTCGTGTTCGAGAAAGTCGACTTCGGAGTGGAGTACCCCGCCGGGAAGAGACACGCGGTTAAGAAATACCGGCCCTCGGACACTGAGTACTATTTCGAGTGCAGCACGGATTGCGATTCGTCCAGCTACGAAGACTCCTCTAGCGAGGAAGACACGGGTGCGAAAGTCGGGTATAAAGGTGGAAGATTCTCCTACCAGCATTTGGATCCGGTAATCATTAGGTCTAATATCAGAGTGATGTCTGATTCCAGTTTTTTAGCACCGTTGACTCCGGGGTACAGGATCGTTCCTCCATCTGGTTATAGCGCTCCGATGGGGCCTGATTCCAGTCTTACGCGGTCTTCGATTCCAGGATCTTGCGACGTTCCTTCTTCCGATGCACGTTCTGGAATGGGGCCTGGTTCCGGTCCTTCCCAGCCGTCGACTTTGGGTTCCTGGAGTTCTCTTCCTTCCGGTATTGGGCCTGATTCCAGTCGTATCCCACCGTCAACTTCGGGATCCGGAGACATTCCCCCATCCGATTTTCTCGCTGAAATAGAGCCTGGCTCCAGCTCTGCACGATCGTCGACTCCCGGTGGCTCCATTTTTTCTTCTTCTGATTTTCGTTCTGGAATTGGGCCTGGTTCCAACTCTACACGATCGTCGATTTCCGGTGGTTCCAACATTCCCTCTTCCGGTTTTCGTTCTGGAATTGGGCCTGGTTCCAACTCTGCACGATCGTCGACTCCCGGTGGTTCCAACATTCCTTCTCCCGGTTTTCGTTCTGGGATTGGGCCTGGTTCCGGTCTTTTCCAGCCGTCGACTCCAGAATCCGGGAACGTTGACTTTGGTCCTTCCACTTCCGGAACTGAAACGAGGCCTGATTCCCGATTGACTTCAGGACCCAGGAACTTCCACACTTCCGGTCCCCGCACTCAAATTGGAAACCCTCGCCGCCAGCAGCAGTATCGGAGTGGACGCATCTGGTCTGAGAGGAACATCGGGGCCAGTTATCCTCAGAGAGGCCCAAGTCGTAGAAATGAAAACACTGGAAGGACAAAAGAAATTGTTTTAATCGACTTGTCTTAAATATCAAAGCGCCGAAAAATGAATGTACGATCATGCAACTCAAAATTGGACTGCATTTTGCAATTCGGAGCTATAAATTCCGGCCCTGTTTAAAAACAAAGTATGTGCCGTTAGTTTCCCCATGCACACGAGTGTTTTTTTCAGATGAGCCAGAATTTATAGCTCCGAATTGCAAAATGCAGTCCAATTGGTTCTTAGTTTTTTCAAAAACTCACCTGCATGAATCGAAAAAGAGACAAAAACGATTTAGCGCTTGAGTCTTTTTGTGAGTGACCGACAAGTTTTAAGATGTTTCCCCATTTAAAGCCAAGTTACGTCAAGGTAGAGAAAATCGCAATTTGTCGACCCAATAGAAGGGAATATTGACCTTTTATTTTCTGACTCTCATAGCAAATAAGTTTTTGATTCATTGTAGCTGTGACATTTATTGATTAGGTGAATTTCGGGATTGTAAAGTAATCTTGAATTATACTAGATTTTGCAATTGGGAGCTGTTGTCTGGCTCATTTTAAAAGCATCAAAAGAGCCATAAGTTTCCCTTTATGGAAACTAACGGCACTTATGGTGCCCATGTGCAGATGAGTGTTCGTATGAATGAGTTGGACTACATTTTGCAATTTGGAACCATAAATTCTAGCCCGGTTTAAAAACAACGTATGTGTCATTAGTTTCCCTATGCACATAAGTGTTTTTCCAGAAGAGTCAGAATTTAAAGTTCCAAATTGCAAAATGCAGTCCAGTTATTAAAATTCCTTTATTGTAAAGTGCATTTCAACTGTAGCGAATCTCGTGTCTGTGAAATCATGTATTAATTTCTTTATTTTTTGTCTCGTCTTTATCGTATCATTAATTCGAAATGTTAGTTTGTCACATTTTTCTAAGAGGTCATGCTACGTTTCTGAAATGCTCTGCGAAAGCTAGTTTTCAGGTTCTGTTAAAATTCCATCGAAAAAATAATTTTATAATCTTAAAATCTTGATGATCATTTTAAAAACCCTGTCATGCATAATGGTTTATGCAGAAATCTTGTCAAACATCACAACTGTTCGAATGATTTGTAAAATCGAGAATTCAATTCGGTTCAGTTAATTTTTGTATTTCAACTTGTTTTTTGTCTATCACTCATTTTATTTATTGTGCCATCAATTTTCCGCTGTATTATATTTTTTAGATATTTTTTAGTTTGATCGACTTTTCCAACTTTTGTTTTAATTATCTAATTTTTGTCTTTTTTCTCTCCGATCACCAATGCTCATCATTGCAACTTTAAAGGCTGTACATATGAGAACTATTTTACTGGACGTGAAAGATATTTTATTCTAATCAGCGCATGTTAAAATCAGAACTACACAATTATATTTTTAAGTACAACACCTACGTGTTTTTTTTATCAATCTCAGCTAAACCCCTTTTTTTTGACGGCTCTCAATTTTCTGATATTTTTGCCTACCGAATAAATCGCCCACTTAATCCCGGCGAGTAGAATTCCAATTAAATGAGAAGCGGAGCTCTTGCAATGCAGATTATGGATCAGTTTGCTGGGGAATGGTATTTTTTAGTTTAATTTTCAAGTCTGAATCGTTAAATCAACGATTTTCTCTTTGAGTTAGAACGGACCGAGTTTGCAACTCTGCCCTGTTGGATAGAACGCACTAATCTTGCCAGTTCTCCGTTGAAAAAATATTTATTTCTGAGGAAAGTAACTAATTCTGCGATGCGAAGGAAGAACGCCGTATAAATCCTCGTGCGTTTTCAAATTTCTTTTGGTAAATTACGAATTTTCAGGAAAACTTGTGAGAATTTTCCGTTCAATTTTCCAGAGAATTATCTTCACATAGTGATCCAGAATCCGAGAATTCCAAGTAGAAATACTCATTATTCGTCTCAAAAATAAATATTTTAAGAGAGGAATTTTGGCAACTGTCAGATGTTCATGCGGCGTTTTTCCTTAGCACGGCTGAATTTATTGGTCTCCGAGATTTTTTCAGTCACTCTCAAGTGAATCACGAATAAAACTCCAAAAAATTAATTGAAAAAAATTTACCTCTTCCCGGAAACACAAGTATCGGAAGAAATTTGGCAACGCTGTATGCTCAGAAGACTCTTTTTCTCAGCACGACAGAACTCGGATTCGCTATTTTGCATTTTAGTCTTTTGTTTCTGCGCTTCGCCGGGGCTGAAGCTCAGGTGTTGTGACCAGCAGCCCGTGTCCGCTAAAACTGGTCACCCTCATGGCATAAGAACTTAACTACACTGCGCGATAAACATTACCTTGTAGTCCATAGAACTCGATACTTTCCCGGGCTCATCTCTAAGTGTAGTTAAGTCCTTTTGTCAACCAATGGTCGACTTTTTACTGTTTACTCTGCCTCAACCTACACCCTAAAACCACAACGCACAGTGGATCGAGGTAATGAGAGAGGTCGGACAAAATTTGGAAACTTTAAAAGCTTAAAACTCCGTTTATATATGTACAACTTTTAGGTTCTAAAAGTGATTCGATTGGTTTTCTCATGAAAATCTCTTCTAGGAGCACCCCTTGAACTTTAAAATGTGACGAAATAAACTTCAAAATTTACGGTTCAAGTCGAAAATTTCTTGTCCGACCTCTCTAATTGACTCGATCCACTGTGCGGCAGCCGGGGGAAGAGGAACCGGGAGCTTACCGACTAATTCTAGATTCTCTCTTCAGAAAAATTTGTCGATATTGACTTTGAGATAAGTTGCCATAGCTAGAATGCAGGTCTGCCCTCGCCCTCATAATCTGAATAACTATCAAACGGGAGTGAGGAACCAAGTTCGCCTTCAACTCGATGGATACCATTTGAGTGGCTCAAGAGTTGAAATAGTTGTATCGCGGATTTTAGTTTAACGTGATGCCCATGATGTCCGAAGAACGAGTGACTTTCCTCGCTTTTCTTGTTTTTTTTTTTTAATGGCCATCGCAGCGAAATGTTCAGTAACCTACTCGATTCTCCCCGCAGGAAACAATTTTTATATTGTTTGATAGTGAAATTGAGATGATAAGTTGCAAAATATAGAATGAAGTCCTACTCTCGTTCTCATAATCTGAATAACTAAAAACGGGAGTTAGAAATCGATTTCGCCTTCAGCTCAATGGATACAGTTTGAGCGACTCAAGAGTTTAAATATTTGGTGAAGTGGTGCTGGTTCCACACCATTTCGCGGGAAAACAAAGCCAAAAAGTTCAAAAATTATAATTAGAGTCAAAATTGTTGAGCTCTAATCAGTACCAGTATCAGACTGAGAGGTGTGTTCAGCTCTCAGGGGGGTTGAAATAGCTTAAACAGAAGCATTTAATTTTAGCTTGATGTCCGATGAACGAGTGACTCTCGTCGTACTCTTAGTATTTTTAAGCAAAAGGTCTAGTTACTCATTTTCGATTCTCCCCTCGGAAAAATATTTACATGTTGACATTGCAAAAGAGAATGTAGCTCCGCTCTGGCGCTCATAGCTAAAAGACTGAAAAAGGGAAAGAAAATTAAATTTTTCCTTCAACTCGATGGATGGGTCGGAAAAAATTTACCAATGACCGAAGGTTCGTGAGGCGTTTTACTTTAGCATGGCTGAACAATCGGACGCATTTAAATGAAAAGGAACTGTATCCATTTCAACATGAGCTCTGTCATGCATGTTTTCCAATAGATCTCAGGGCTCATTTCAGAATGGATATAGTTCCCTTTGATTTAACTGCGTCCTATGGTTGCGTTTTTTCGTGTAAAATGTGTCTAATTCATAGAACATTCCATGGGAAAATCCTGTTTTTCCTGCCGAAACGGCAACGCCGCGATCAACTCCCCCAACGAGACGTCAAGAGCGCTGTGTCTACTATGTGCCGTCTATTTTTATTCATTCCGACCTACTTTAGCGTGAATTTGTCAGCCACCTCGAGGAATTTGTGAGGGAGTGAAGCGGGTTGCCTACGTGAGTGGCGCTGTCTATTTTCATAATTTTAAATCTTAAGGAAAATCCCATAATCCCCTTCTATTCTCCGCACCTCCGTTCCTCCTTCCTGTTCCAATCGTAGCGGCAGTAACGAACTCGTGAAAACACTCTGTTTAAAATCTTGGAGCGAAATCACTCCGGGGCAAAGAGATTTTTACGAATTTTTCAACACTGGAAAAAAAACACATTGGATCTAGAGTCCAGACTCTCAAAAACATCGACAAGAAAAAATACTCTTGATTCAATCGGATTTTTGCTTAAATCAAGAACCAAGCCTCTTAATTTGAGTGGATTTCCTTTTGATTTAAGCAAAAATTTGATTGAATCAAGAGTATTTTTTCTTGTCCATGTTTTCAAGAGTCTGGACTCATGACCAATGTGTTTTTTTCCAGTGAACCATTTCTTTTAAACACATTTGAAGAAATTACTGAATTTTTAACACTCCAGAGTCTGTGTAACGCCGAAAGAACTCGAGTAATACGTATGCGGAACGGAGTACATTCGCGTGGTGTGCTTTGCGATTTATCGATTGATTTGCCGTTTAAACTCATGTAAAAGCATCGACGAATAGGTTGTTCGCAGCGAACACCTTTCATAAGCGATTCTTCACTATAGCTTCAAATGGAGAAATGTCGATAATCGATCGTTCTCGCCTCGCCTCTGACGAATGTACTCTCTGTTTAAGGAGTGATGGACACCTTTACGGAGCGGAATTACTCTTTCTGCGGAATCTGAAGATTAGTAGTGACATTTTTCATGTTAGAAGTTTGGGTGCCCTTTTGGACCCTGAGTGTTCCATATTTCGACAATTCCGTACTCTCCCTACTAGTAGGTACTCTACTTGTCACGAGCGAAAATACTATAGTGTTGATCATAAGAAAATGCGGAGTTGATATTTCCGTAATTCTTTCGATGAGCAGGTTAAGAACGCTTTTGAGGAGGTAAAAATGTATACACCCTGGTAAAAATTGGCGATAGGAGCTGCGTTTCAAAATACCATAGGAGTTCTTATAGCCGACTAAAGAAGGCTATTGAAAATCATATAGCTGGCTGTAGAAAGCGGAGCAAATCATATAACCGGGCTTTACGAAGCTATAAAAAATTATACAGTCGGGCTATAGTTCCTATCGCCGGGCTTTATACGTTATCGCCTGGCTGTTGCTTTTTCGCCATCGGCTATAAAAGGCTATAAGAAATTGTGTAGAAATTCGTGTGCTTTGTAAATCCTTAAGTTTGTACGGAATCACCTTATTTTTTACAAAACACACATTATATTTTCCTTTACTACATATTTTTTTTTTCATCAATTAAAATAAGAATAATCCATACAGAATGTGCAAACATTTCAAAATCATGAGTTGAAAAACACTGACTCGGCGAGATTAAATATCAGAGCCTAACACAAAGCGGAGCGGCGACGCACTGGCGCCTACAAACCTAACAGGGATACTTCACGCATTGCGCAATGCGTGAAGTATCCCTGTTAGGTTTGTAGGCACCAATGCGCGTCTCGCGCTCTCTGCCCGCCCGCCGCGCCGCAGCGACGGCGTCTGAAGCAACTATTTCACACCAGAGGTATTGCACAGTATCATAAGGAATTGAAGGAGGTACAACTTATTAAAAATGACAGGCATCCTTCAAAAGTACGGAGCTTTCCTCGCAAAATAAATCAAGATACTACGGCACAAAAAGAGAGCGGTAGTCCAAAAACTAACTCAGTCCTAGTATCCGTATGTAGTAATAACGTTCAGCATAAACTTTATCGTCTGGCTGTTGCTTAGTCGCCATCGGCTATAAAAGGCTATAAGAAATTGTACAGCCGGCTACAGAAGCTATTGGAAATCTTACAGCCGGCTTTAG
>NW_017547102.1:1745378-1805507 GCF_001854935.1 Bemisia tabaci | reverse complement strand
ATCGATAGGATACGTCAGATTCTCCGAAGCAAAATAGCCTAGCTACACTCAAGGTCTCTAAAATGCCTCTGATCCCACCATTTCTCGATTATTCCAGGGGCCGAATTTTGTCGGTCTTCCACCGTTCTTAAATATACTTAGGACGGGTCTCGACTGCACTTAAGCCCGGCTTAGCGCTTCTGATTGGCCGGTGGTGCGGTTTGGACTCATCGATGGATGTTGCACTCCGTGTGAAGGAGCCGACAAAATTCGGCCCCAGGTCCCGGACACCACCGGGATTCTTTTTTCCAGCGGGAGTTTTGGCTCCGAACCCAGTGGAGACCACAATTTTCGTGGCCCCTCTGACCTGAAGGCGTAACTAAATTTCCACGTGAGACTTGTTCTCCGTATAACTCAATGCTTTTCGGGGCTCATGTGGGAATACAGATACGCCTTCTAGTCAGAAGCTCAACGCGATTTGCGCAACGGTGCGAATCCAGCGAGGGGAACGCTTAATTAGAACTGCCTCGCTTCATCTGCATGATCGATTCGCGTTGTTCAGTACAGTGTCGAGGCGTGAATGATCGATTATCGATATCTTTCCGTTTGAAGTTGTGGTGAAGAATCGAAAATTGAGGTGTTCATTGCTGACGCCCTGTTTATCGAGTCGTTATCATAGGTGTAAATGGCAGATCAATCGATAAATCGCAAAGTTCGCCACGGCACTGGTCCAGTGTCAAGTCGGACTATCACGAGGGTGACTCTGACTGTAATCGACTAACTACAAATGGACGACATTTTGAAATTGGGAAATACTATGCCTGACTCATTTTAAAAATAACATATGTTTAATTAGTTTCCTCTCGCAGATTCAACGAAGTGATAGAGCATGCTTCGCCTTCAATTTAAGCTGTCAGGCAACTATCGCGACACATAAGGGATGTTCCACTTTATTCACCAAAATGAAGGCGGATAAATCTCTACTGGACTGCGTGGTTTCGGGGAAACGACACAGCGTATACACTGAACAGTGGCGAGGCGTGAATGATCTATTATCGATGTTTCCCTATCTGAAGCTGTAGTGAAGAATCGATCATCAAGGTGTTCGTTGCGAACACCCTGTTTATCGAGCCTCTCTCATAGGTTTAAATGGACTGCATTTTGCAATTTGGAACTATAGATTCTGGCTCATCCGAAAAAGCACTTATGTGCATAGGGAAACCAATGACCCATACGTTGTTTTTAAACCGGGCCAGAATTTATAGTTCCAAATTGCAAAATGCAGTTCAAATGGCAGATCAATTGATGTATCGCAAAGCACACCACGCCACCGATACTTAAGTGATATCTCTTTTGCAACATCATGTTAACATACTTATAGTTTTATAGTTTTCGTAAATGTAGGAACTCAGCTGATACGAAAGTTTTTTTTTTTTATTTTATTTATTTTGAGTGAAATTTTTTTCTCCTTAATTGCGGACTCCGGACAACTTCCGAGGAAAAGCACGGGGAAAACACACAGAATTAGCAATTTTGAAAATAATACCAACTCCGCCCGGGCAATTAAGAAGGGCCTGGCGCCTTAAAAGAATCGTAACCGCACTACTTTAATGACCCGAAATTTTGACGCGCTCGTAACTCGGACGTCTTCCGGCAGACCGTCGTTCCCTTCACGATAGAACGTAACTGCAGTCCAATGTTGCCGAAATTTCTCCCCGCAAATTAAATTTGTACCAGGAGAATTTCGGGGTTTTCCAAGTGACATTTTCGCTGATTTTTCTTTTGATTTCGAATGAAAATCAGAAAAATTTTGTACACTAATTGAACAGGTATATTCTTGTAAAAAATCGAATTGTTTGGCTTTAAATTGGCAACCTTGAGATGGAGTTACGCTCCTTCGTCCAAGACGACGGAATGACTGTTAATATTTCCGCGTTAATATTTTGCGGCGGATCCGAGCGCTTTAAGGTAGAGGAGATGCGATTTATGCCCCCGCTTCTCATATTCTCCCCTATCAGTTCCGCCGTAAATTAATTTTATGCTTCAATTCGTCACCAGTTTCGGGCCCGAAGGATTAAGTACCCTGCCACGTCTTCCCTAAGTCACTCTGCTCATCCCTCGTTGCACGTCTAACGAGCGTTGCATTTGTCGGGCTATTTTTAAAGTACTCCTTTAAGTTTATTTACCGGCCGCTNGGGGGGGGGGGGGGGGGGGTTCCATGGGATAGGGATATCGCCGTGTTAATGACATCCGTTCTGCCCAGAAGCAAGTTGAAACCCTTCACGAATATCTGAGGGAGAGTTAGAAACTTTCTACTTTCGAAGATTCAACATTTTCTTATTGACAATGGAATGGACCCCTAGACAAGGTACGAGTTTCAGCATTCTGATACATAATTCTTAACCAAAATTTCACGTAGAACGCGATACGCACAACGAAAATTACCGAAACCATCTCCTTACGAAGATATTTAATGATTCTTGATGCGTGAATTGAAACCACCCGCTCATGAAAACTCAATGCTCTACGTGATTCACATCGCGCGCTAAACGTGTATCATGGCAGTCTCTGCGATATAAAAATCTGGCAACCTCAATCTTGACGCTTTGGCTCAGCTGTAGCAAATTACTTATAGTTTGAAAAACACATGGTGGGAAATGAACATTGCTCGATTGAGAAGCTTGCTGAAACTGTTGTACTTGTACGCGGTTTGACTCGCGTAGAGCTTTGAGTTTCTTGTGAGCGGGCAGTTTAAATTCCTCGTGACCAATGTGAAATAAAAATGTTAATATCTCCGATAGGAGTTGGTTTCAGTGATTTTCGTTGCGCGGTTCGTGTTCTACGTGAAATTCTGATTAAGAAACATGCATCAGAATGCTTAAATTTGTACCTTGTCTAGTGGTCCATTCGAAAAGGAGAAAAGAAAAAAGGAAAGCATAAAAGAATAAAGAAAAAAGAAAAAGGAGGAGAAATAGAGTAAGAAAATAAATTATTTCCTTCGTTTTTCTTCCCTTTCCTCCTTTTCTTCCTCTTCCGCCTCTTGTTCAGAATCGATTATTAAGGTGTTTGATATGAACACCCTGTTTATCGATCCTTTTCCGTAGATTCAAATGACAGATCAATCGATATATCGTGCAGCATGCTACGCCACTGTCGGAGCTCCTAGAATCGGCTCCATTTTTACGTAATTATGGTAAAGGAGCTATGTGATGAGGTTTTGTATGCGACATAGTTTCTTTCAGCATTAATACGTCCATTTCAGATTCGCTTCTTTTCCTGGATGTTCCTCGGATTTTTCTGCGAGGCTCTGCAGCGGACACGAAACCAGAGAGGCGCTGTTTTTTAAACTGGAAATAACTCGTCATTGTTTATTTACCTTTCTACCTCGGCGGAGTCTGAATTTCAGCCCCAGCGGCCGCACAGTGCATCGAGTCAAAATACCATGAGGCGAGGCAGGATGAGAATCTTGCCTCGTGGCTGATTGGCTGGTATGGTGGTGTATGTTTTTTCATCAAATTGTCTCGTAGAACACGATTTCCAGTGCTGCCGTTTTACTTTACCAAGATTGCGGGGCTCTCGACATTAATGCCGATTTTTCCCAAAGTTATGGGAAAAAATTCAGATTTTTCAAAAGTTTCGGGGAGAATTCCGATTTTTCAAAAGTTCCGGGAAATAATGTCAAAGTACGCTCGGATTCAGCTCCAAAGATTGGCAAATTTGATAGAAAATAATCATATTTGAACAATCAGGCAGTCAAACTCGGAAGAAGAAAAATCTCAAAATTTTGAGGAAATCCGCGGCGGAATTAATTTCGTAAATTACAGCACGGACAATTTCTACGAGGAAAGCTGACAATAACTCCTGACAAAAATATTAATGTTTTGCGATGCATAAATACAAACTTCCCGCTCTTTGAAAAAACAACAATAAACTTGAGTTAAACAGCACACTAAATGTTACCGTAACAGTCTTTGCGGTATGAAAATATACCGACGAGTAGTAACCGCAATCTGGGCGTTTTGGCTCAGCTGTCGCAAGTTGTTTGCACTTCGAACAACACTGGAAGAAGAAGGAACACTACTCGATTAAAAGCCCGCAAAAACCTCTGTATTGCGCCATTTATCCAGGTAGATTCTTGTTTTCATATTGAGCGGAAAATTCGATTTTTTCATGCAACAAAGGCTAAATAAAAACTTTAATATCTTGGTTAGGAGTTATTAGCAGTAATTTTTGCGGCGCAGATTGTATTGTGCGTGAAATTTTGAAAAGTTCTTTGTGTTAGAATGTTGAAATTTGTACACTGTCCAGTGGTTCATAATGTGGAAAATTTGAAAGCAAACTCCTCCAGTGGCGAGGCGTGAATGATCGATTCTCGATATTTCCCCATTTGGAGCTAAGGTTAAGAATCGATTATTGAAATGCTCATTCCAAATACCCTGTTTATCGATCCTTTCTCATAGGTCTAAGTGGCAGATCAATTGATATATCGCAACTCACGCCACGCCACTGATATCCTCGTTCACACGAAACGAAGTTTAGAATTTATCCCATTGATTTTTTGCCCGAGTTTCTCTCTAAAATCCCCTTGAATTCAAATCGTGACGAAATAAAGTAGTTTGTTGTACCCAAAAATCTCACACACGGTGTCTACCAATAATGGCCTGTTCCACTGTGCGACGCGGCGGCTGAAACGAAGCCCAGTCGTTGGCAGAGGCGAAAAAATTCCGAGGATCCATGAGCGTAAATCTTCGGCTCTACGGGTCGATTCTCGAATCGTTAGCGATCGACCCTGATCGATAAATCCCTGTCTTACCAATGTCATTTATCGAAAAGTCATTTCGATACTGAGTCCGCCATCCTGGCGCTGAAGTCAGAACTCTTCGGCTCTCTCAGCTGGTTGTTTACCTTCGCTCTCAGTTGCAGCCGTCAAAAAGTGTCTTGTTTAGTGAAATCTTCCACGATGTACTTTAATCGAATGAAGTTTTAATACTTCAACAAGTAGTTTAATCTTTGAGAACAAAGTGCACTGCACGTCCGTGTTTTCAACGGCAATTTTTTTCTTTCTTTTCTTTTCTTTTCTAAACTTTTTTGGTGGGTGAGCGGAAAGAATACGCCTTATGAGTTCTCGCACCTAGGGGCGCTGAAAGTTCTTCAGCGTGTCCTTTTGCTTTTACCGGAAATCTAGGAAATTTCCTTACATGCTAGCACACAGCTCGGTCAGAGTGATTTCTGATGACAACTTCGCGCAGTCCAGGTAATTTTGACAAAACAGGCAGCGCGGTCGAAGTAATTTAAACAAAACAAAAAAATACTGAAGCGCAGGAAAAAAAATCAGCAAATTCTCCATGAAATAGTTTTGTTGACTCTATTTCTTCAAAAAGCTCATGCTCAGTGATTCGATCCCAGGAAAGTTATTTTTCAAAATGAGGCCCACCGCCCTGCTGGTTGTCGACACGATCTGGATCGGAAAACCGATGCCGCGAATTCGCATCATCGCGGGTAGCCAAAGGCACGCACCGTACACAACGCCTTCAACATCGTAGAAATACTTCAAGCGCTACATCATTACGCGTACGCTCCGATTGCAAATTGCCTTTGCTCTACGTGTTGCACTCTTTCTGTGAACTATTTTGCATTTTCATCAAATCGCCGTCTACAATTTCGTCTAATTTCGTTCTTTCATGTTCTCTGTTCACAGGTAAGAACACAACTATAGCATCTGATTTCCCAAGTTTTGTTGTAAAATGCCGTGAAAGGTAAGAACCCGTAATCCGTAATTTAGCTTTCTGGGTTTTTAAATTTTGTAACAAGAAGTTTCCCTCGATGGAGGTCCTCCTTTGCTCAAGAACACGACTCGAACTCACACGGCTCTTCGATACCACTATTCGTGCTTTATGGATGTGCTTGAAGTATCATCTAAAGTGTAGGCGAAATGAGACATCCTGCCTGACTCTGATTTCGTGCGGCGTTTAGGGATTACTTTTTTTAAAATTAAAATAAGACGACTATCCTCGACATTTGGACAAACTTCATCGTAGTTTTTCTCAATTTCAAGACTTTATCAACCCGAGAAACTCCGTAAAAAAACCCGTAACCCGTAAAAAATAACGTTCAGATGTAAAAAATCAAGAGGTGACAACGGTACAAGCCTCTCGAGCTCACAAGCCTCCTCTTTGATACCACTATTCGTGATGTATGGATATGCTTGACGTATCATTTAAATTAAAGGCGAAATGAGACATTTGCTCCTCGCCCCGACTTTCTGCTGCGCTTAAGGCTTAAGGACGACCTTTTTCCATCAAAACAAAACAAATATCCCCGATATCCGATGTCAGCATATATAAGTCACAACTACATAATCACGCCTCACTTTGGGACGTTGACATTTTCCGTCGTATTTTGATTTTCCGGAAGATTACCAACGGTAAAAGACACACAGTCCAGTAATTTGGTGTTTTATGCGGTTTTAAGAGCGAAACTTTTTTTCTTACCGGATTTTCCACATGTGGAGGATCCTAAACGAGAATCAAATTTCCCCCCAACAAATTATAGGGCCACCTCCCCATACTGAGGGTTGTATCCGTCCGTTCACCACATCCCTTCCCACCTTCTGGACGCCTCTCATTTGCACCTCCTCACCACCCTCCTCGGAATTTTTTCAGCACACTTTACACTGGAAAAAAAACACATTGGATCCAGAGTCCAGACTCTTGAAAACATTTTTTTTTTCTCTCTCTTTTTTTGTCAAGCGAAATTTTATTCAGTAAGTACATATTTACAGAAATTGTAATGTGCGTATCTTATTACTAATTTGCTTAGGTGATGATAGATATAAGTTATATATAGTGATAACATAATGTGTATGATAATAAAAGAGACAAGTAAAGTAAGGAGTAGAGACAAGCAAAGTAAGGAGCCTTGAAAACATTGAAAAGAAAAAATACTCTTGATTCAATCAGATTTTTGCTGAAATCGTAAGGAAATCAGCTCAAACTAAGAAGCTTGGTTCTTGATTTAAGCTTAAATCCGATTGAATCAAGAGTATTTTTTCTTGTCGATGTTTCTAAGAGTCTGGACTCTAGATCCAATGTGTTTTTTTCCAGTGTATCCAAAAGGGTGTTTTAAGGGTGGGTCTCAGATTCCTCAGTTTCCTAAACAAATGTGTATTGCGTACGAAGAAATTGGCAACTTTCTAATTCCCAACAGAGCCTTTTCTCAACACAGCATCAGATGCGTGTGAACCTCGAGCGGGTGCAGCAAAGTCACGGTTCCACAAGCAGTCCGCGTGAGACGCAAAGTTGGCCGCGAGCAGTGGCGTGGCGTGAATTGCGATGTATCGATCGTTATGCCATTTAAACCTATGGTAAAGAATCGATTATAAAGGTGTTCGCTGCGAACACCCTGCTCATCGATCCTTTTCCATAGGTTTAAATGGCATAACAATCGATATATCGCAGCTCACGCCACGCCACTGGCCGCGAGGCTTCTTCGCGCGAGCGCGGGTCCAATGATTTTGAGTATTTGCTTCTTGCAACTGACGCACATTGGCATATTGAGGTCCAGTTACACGATCAAATTGAGCCATCAAATTGGGCCTCTCATTGGTCGCATCCTCACCTCAGGTCTTTTTCCACCAATCAGAGCTTCAATTTGATGGCTCAATTTGATCGTGTAACTGGACCATTGGAGCAGAGATCAAACATGATGCGGAAACTTTAAAAGCTTACCTCTTTCAATACGTAAAGTAGAGGGTCATCAAAGTCTCATTGCTTTTTTCGTCAAATTTCGCTCAAGAAGTCCCCTTTAAAATATGTATAGTGTGCGGAATGAACATTGATATTTGCAGTTCATCTCAAAAATTTCATGTCCAATCACTTCCAATGCCTCGCTCCGTTGTGATCTTGTGCGACGCACAGTGGATCGAGTCAACTAGAAAGGTCGGACACGAAATTTTCGACTGAAACTGCGAATTTTTATGTTTATTTCGTCACATTTTAAATTTCAAGGGGTGTTTACCGAAGAAAATTTCACGAGAAAACCAATTGAACCACTTTCAGAACCTCTTTTTGTCTAAACGGAATGAAGATGTTGCATGTGTGAGGAATTTGCGATTTGACTATGGATTCTTAGGTAAAAGTTTGCGAGAAACACAATGATGCCACTGGTGTTCTCTGAAATCATCTCCGAAGCTCAAAACAAGCTCTCAAAGTGAGGCCAAAATGGAGGGGATATCCTACGCTATCCTGAGAGTCCACCTCTACATCAAGACAAACTTTCCATGCAAAGAGAGGGAGCAAATACATTAGCAGGGTTGCCACTTTATTTGGGGACTCCAGAACTGAAAACACGGCAACCTTGTCAATGTATTTGCTCCCTACCTTTGCAAGAAGAGTTCGTCTTGATGTAGAGGTGGACTCTCAGGGTAGGGTGGGATATCCCCTGCATTTTGGCCTCACTTCAAGAGTTTTTTTTGAGCTTAATAGTTGATTTCAGAGAAAACCAGTGGCACCATCGTGTTTCTCGCGAACTATTACGCAAGAATCAATGTCAAATCGCAAATCTCTCACACATGCAACATCTCCATTATAAGCTTTTAAAGTTTCCAAATTTTGCCCGACGTCTCCTATCGATTCACTCCACCATGCGACGTCGCGACTCGTCTTCCTAACATATGTGGCAACTTACAGATTTAAAATCATTGATCAAGTCGCGCAAAGAAGCGGCGCGGTTAGCTCGTCGTCGCCCCCGCGCCCTATGGAACGGTGGCTTGACCGCTCGGTGTCAAGGTCATTGCCACTGCTCGTGAAGTCATGACTCGGGATTGAGTTACACGTAAATGAAGATATGTCGCACCGAGATCGCGAACTGCGCGAGAGTTGGGCCTTGAAGACCTGAAGGGAAGGCCGCACCATCGCACTTTCGCCGACGCATGGGCATGGGCCGGACCCGATTTTGAGCCTCGAACCCCGTCCAGCAGCATCGAAATCTGAAACCCGAGGTATCTTCATAAAGAGAGTAGAAGAGACAAATGCAGCCGATTATTGACCTTTATAGACAAAGCTATAGACCAAGAAGACAAAAGGGATTTGTAGGGATCCTATTGCAGGGTGTCTACTAGTCCGGAATCTCCGGGAAGTCGGGAAATAGTACTGATTTTTTAAGAACGGTCGGGAAGCACTGAAAGAGTGAAGAAATTCCACAAGGAGGTCCGGAATTTTTTTCCATTTTTTTGTCATTTTTGTCGCAATTTGAGCGAGAAATCGAAATTTTTCGAATTTCGCTTAATGGAGGTACTGAAAAAGTACTGAATTTTTCTGTTATGTAGGAGGTACTGAAATGCTTGGGAATGTACGAAAGTAGCACTGTAAAAGTACTGATTTTTGGCCAGCCTGTTTTAGTAGACACCGTGGACCAAGGAGACAAACGGGATTTGGAGGGATCCTGTCCCAAGTATTTTCATGTGGAAAAAAGGCTGAGAAAAAAAAATCCGAGTGTTTTCAGCAATTTGCACGAACCATGCCCCGACCGCGCCGTCGCCTTCAAAGGCACCTGGAGACCCGTTCACACGTTCCAAATCCCGGTAGCGGAACAATAGAGCGGACCGCGGCGTTACTCTACCGTTCTAATGGAGAACGCCGCATGAGCCATCAGGCGTTGCCAAATTTCCATGAAAATTTGCGAGTATTCTCCTTTCGATTTTTCAGAGGATTTTCTTAGTAATTTGATCTAACAAGTCTGAAAATTGCAAGGAAAAATATTCACAAGTTCCTTCAAAAATATCTATTTTCTGAAAGGAAATTTTGCAACATTTGAATGCTCGCACGGTGTTTTCATGTAGCACAGCAGTACTGCACCGCCGTGCTAAGGGAAAAGGCCGTATGAGCCCTTAGACGCCGCCAAATTTGCTTTGATAAATCACGAATTTTCGGGAATATTTATAAACATTTTCCCTCCGATTTTTCAGGGAATTTCATTCGTGATTTGATCTGAACGTTCTGAGAATTTCGAAGAACAAAAATATCGAGTACTTTCCGCAAAAATAAATATTTTATCGGAGGAAATTCCCCAACCCTCGAATGTTCATACGGCGTTTTTTCCTACCACGGCGATGCACTGCCGTGCTAAGGAAGAACGCCGTATGAACATTCGAGAGTTGCCAAATTTCCTTCGATAAAATGTTTATTTCTTAGATCAATTATGAATATTTTTCCATGAAATTTCCAGACGTTTTAGATCTAATTACGAACAAAATTATCTGAGAAATTGGTGGACAAACACTCAAAACTTTTCCTGAAAATTAGTGATTTGCCAGGGGAAATTTGGCAACGCCTGAAGGCTCATAGGGCGTTTTCCCCTAGCACGGCAATGCAGACCCTCGAAATCCCGGCCGGCGCCGCCGACGAGGACGACGGGACGAAAGTCCTAACGGCGAAAAGCTCTCGACGACCGCATGCGAATCGGTCGGGTTCTAAAACCGACTACGTGCGTTTCCTGATGGCCTCCGAGGTCCGTAAAGATACTCACGTTGCAGGGCTCATCGTTGCGTTTAAAGATTCGTGTGTTCCGGTGTTGGAGCGGTGCGGGATCTCGGCCGCAATTACCGGGCGGAATCGCCGAGCAATGCCCCTGCGTTACGGCCGGCGTTACGAGACAACTGATGAAGTTATTATTCGCCGATGAGTGCGCCTGCGCTCTATCTGCTTGCACATACATATGCTGACGAACCCCGTGCTTCGCTGCCGATTCGCCGGTGACGATCTGCGTTATCGCTTGAATGCGAGCTGCCCAGAGACAAGAGACCCTCCACTGGCCTCTTAGCGACAGGTGGAAGCTTTTACTTTCGAGGTTTCAACAATTCCTTATGGACAATTATTAGGGAGCAACAGTCATCACCCTATTTTCGGCTGTTGACTTACCTACATGGTCGATGATGGGCTTCGGGTGACGTCATGAGCCAAACAAGTTTCCTAAACTTCGGCCATTTTCGGCTTGTTTGCGAAACGAAACTGCCAACACGTTGTTAAACATCAACCATGTAGGTAAGTCAACAGTAGAATGCTGAAGTCCCGAAAGTAAAAGCTTCCACCATGACCAATATACTAGTGGAGGGTCTCTTGTCTCTGGAGCTGCCGCGCTATAGAAATTGAACTTAAAGTGGAAGGGTGTCTACAAGTCCGGCATTTCCGGAAAATCCGGAATAAGTACTGATAGAAGGTAGGAAGAAAAGAGTTAGACTAAGGAAAGTAAGTTGGGGAAAAAGCCGGCGGAAGTGAAAAACCTTCTTTTCCATCTGCTTTCATCTCCTCTTCCTCTTTCTCTCTTTTGTAACCCTCTTCCTCCTCGTGTCCTTCCTCTCCTTCTTTTCCTTTGCCTTTCCTCTAATCCTTTTCACATTCCACCTTTTATTTTATTTCTTTTCACTCTCTCACCTTCCACCTTTTATTTTATTTCTTCTCACTCTCTCATATTGTTCCGTGTTACTTCAAGCTCATATCTCTCGAAGTAGCAACAACTGCACTTGTGCTCCTTATCCTCCAAGCCTCTCAATTTACGGGCGACTGAGAGGGAACGGATGAGTCGTCTGACAGCGAGACTGCATCTTGCAATTTGGAACTATAACAATTATAATTATGTTTATATTATCATAACATAGGACAGGAGAATGCGGGGACGAGGCTGAAAAACACAATAATTGTCAAAACACGGGACGTTTCGACGGGTCTCCAGACCATTATCAACCGTCGAAAAAATAAAACATTACAAAACCTAAAAAAAAAAAGCTAAAAAGCAATGTTACCGGATTCTGGTCATGGCAGCGAGAAGACAAAATGTCTTTCATCCAGGTGTATTTCTTTTTGTGTTTTTCAACCTCGTCCCTGCTTTTTTCTGTCCTATTTTATGTGTGTTCTTGGGCTGTCATAGTGTACATTTATCTATATAATTATAACTATTCTACAATGCCTGACTCATTTCAGAAACGACCTATGCACCATTAGTTTCCCTATGTACATAAATGCTTTTACAGGTGAGCCAGGAATGGTCACAGCTTCCAGTTGCAAATTGAAATCCAACTTTAAGTGCAAGTGCGCTGATGTTTTACTTCCTCGAGGCGGCGTATTTTATCGGCGATCAGTTTTCACCTTCTTTGCCTTCCGCCGCCTCCTCCGCCGGGAGTTGTTGATTTTGCGACGGAAATCCAATTGTAATCGCAGAGTCACGCTTTCTCGCCGCTGGCGCCGCGACGCACCGTCAAGACTTCCAGTCCAGCTCGCGCCTCCACGCATTTGAATGAGCAGCTACACGAGCCACGAGCGTGAATTAGATGTACTTAGGTACTTATACGGAAACTGGGAGGCTACGCCCCCTGGCCGCTACGTAGTCCAACCTAGCTCCAGAGGCGCTTCGCGTTACCAGAGGCACGCTACGCGGCGCGCGGGGTCCTGTCAGTTTATGTAAGTGCAGTGGGCTCATCTGGGGATGATCTCTTGTCGATAGCTGCAAAAATTATGAAAATTGGCCAGCGGGCTGATTGTTGAAATTGGTAGACAAAGCCATAGTCAAAGAAGACGTAGAAGCTATCCTATTGGTTGAAGCTGGTGGTTCCTATAGACAAAGGGAGAAAATTATGAAGTGACTGTCGGGTCTCTCATGATGGGTTGCCGTCAGTAAGTCTGTTACCTCTTTTGCCCATTGCAAGCACTCGCTCACCAATAGGATCCCTCCGTAATCCTTATGTCTTCTTTGTCAATAGCTTTTTCTATCAATTTCAAGAACCGGCCCACAGGTAGATAATTTGGACGATAACAACTGTGACAAAAAATGATCTACTACATTGTCTAAATAGGAGAGTTCGCACCTTCATCGCGTGATTTAAAAGAAAAAAACCAGGATTTTTCCCAAGTCTGAGGCAGGCTCATACAGAGGCTATGGCCTATCGACAGCCGTAAAAATCTTGGAAATCGGCCCCGTACAACGGTGAAACGAACCATGACAAAAAAACTAAACATTTAGGGGCTGAGAAAGCCTGCAGTTTGTGTACCTACATGGTTTTAAGCACCGCAATAAATTTCACATTTATTGCGGTGACATTCTGGCTTTAAAAGCTGTCTTTATCGAAATCTTACGTATATTACAATTTTCGCATTGATACCCTCAAAATTCAAGTCACCAAGGAGCGAGTTAATGACGTTTTTAATGCTTATCGATTCACACATCCAGCTCCAAAAAAACAAAGTCCAATCGGCTGGCTAAAAACTCAGAGCGCTCTAGCTTTCTTAATAACAAAGCCCGGACGCAACTAAACCTGCTCAGTGGGCGTGCGTGTTCCATACCCGAAAAATTGAAGGCGCTCATGCAACCTTACCCACAACAATTGGACCAAACTTTTCCTTCTCAATGGACTTCCTTGTCGCACGTCGCTTTTTCATCATGATCATCTTCTCCCTCTGATTATTATTTCAATAATGCCCCGCTTTCTGAGCGGTCTTTCGCTCTCCGTCTAACTTTAAGAAACTGAGGACAGCCCCTTTCCAAAATGATCGATTTATTTTAAGAGCCCTAAAATAAACATTCAGCATTCATTCTTGCTGAGCCAAAGGCTCATGAAGAAATGGACACGTTCTGTTTTATCATCTACCGATCCAACTGTGCGTGAGTGATTGCAGAACCGATACGGGCCTTGTCAACTATCGATAAATTACTAACTCAGTCAACGCCAGTCCATAGTTACACAGCAGTGGCCGAGTAGCGTGGCGTGCTTTGCGATATATCGATTGATCTGCCATTTGAACCTACGGAAAAGGATCGATAGACAGGGTGACCGCATTGAACACCTTAATAATCGATTCTTTACCTTAGCTGTAAATGGGGAATTATCGATAATGGGTCATTCACGCCTCGCCACTATTACACAGCGGTTATTTCGTCTGATGACCGGTTGTCTCGTCCTAGTATTATCATCAGTAGCCGGTAATTGTGAATAAGTGCCCTCTTTCAAATCGTCTAATTGATTAGGCAGACATTCTTGTGTTTCAACGACGAGTTAGAGATCTTTGCTTGTCTGTATCCGTAGCCCAGAGGGAAAATACTTTAAATTCTTTAATATTCATTTTGGGATGTTACAACTTGCGAATTTCGCGTGCGATTCGATTCGCGATTACCAACATTTAATTTGCAACTAATTTAATTCATTCTTTAGTCAAGAGCATCTGCCAGAGGTGTATTATGTCTCTCACACTAACTCAAACTGCTCACTGCAGCGAAAAATCCGGTTCAGGTCAGGAATATGGATTCTCAGTTTTCGATATTGAAAACTTCCTAATACTTTAAAGAACATAGAATCGAAGTTTTTAGTCGTGATAAGCACTGTGCGATCCTCGGGTGGAAGCTATTTATTAGTGGGTTAACAGTCAGGCAAATGCTGGCTATTTACGCTTAAATAGACGAGGTGTAATGTCATCAGCGGACTGATGATTGAAATTGATAGACAAAGCGATAGGCAAAGAAGACGTAGGGAGCAATGGAGCATGAGGCGATCCAATTGGTTGAAATGAGTGATTCCTATAGGCTAAGGGAGAAAATGATGGACTGACTATCTGGTCTCTCGTGCGAGTTGCCGTTAGTAAGTAAGTCTATTGCCTACCTCCTTCGTCCACTGCAACCACCCGCTTCCACCAATAGGATCCCTCCATATCTCTTTCGTCTTGTATGTCTATAGCTTTGTCTCTAAATTTCAATTACCAGTCCACAGGACGATTCTAGTCAATACTGCCCGTTTCATACACACTAAACTACCACTAGGTGTGGGTGTATGGACACGTACTCTAATGGACACTGGACAGTGGTAACAGTCTCATCATTAGCATCGATTCCAGGCTAGGACTGCATTTCATTTTTCGACACAAATTGAGCGTATTGAAGACCGGGGCAGCAGAACCACGGACCAGGGGTCATAGGTCAAGCAACTGAAGGCCGAGTGGTTTCTCCCGGTCCGTGGCCTAGGATGAAAGTGGCTCTCGTAACCACGGCTAACCACGAATGGATTATCAAGAAGGTATGGATTCCATCGACATGATTCGATCGAAAAATGGAAATGTGAATCTATCGGCGCAATCAATCGAAAAATGATTGGTGTGTACTTGATCGACATGAATGATTGATCGTTGAATGAAAACGTGAATCGAACGACACAGATTCGATTGACAAAATTCGATCAATTCATGTTTCTGTCGATCGATTTACGGGCGTTTGTCGATCAACTCACGGGTTTGTCACAGTGTGTTCGGTCGATTCACAGGTTTGTCGATCGATTCACGGTGTTTTTAATCGATCTACGGGTTTGTCACGGTGTGTTTGGTCGATTCACAGGTTTGTCGATCGATTCACGGTGTTTTTAATCGATCTACGGGTTTGTCACGGTGTGTTTGGTCGATTCACAGGTTTGTCGATCGATTCACAGTGTTTCCGATCGACTTACGAGTATTGTCGATCGATTTACGGTGATTTCAACCGATTCAAGGCTTTGTCGGTCGATTCACGGTTTCCAGTTTTCAAATTTTGTCCGACCTCTCCTGTTGACTCGAACCAGTGTGCGTCGCGTCGACGACCACAAACGACACCGTGTCTCGAGGTATCCACCGCACCACGCACGGTAGTAGACGGTGGGAGTTGGAGGTTAATCGGTGGCAGGGACCGAACGGAACGGTCGAACCGCAGACAAAACGGACTCTTCAGATCGCTGAAAAGCTCAACACGAGAATGTGAAGCTTGACTATCGGGCGCGAAGACTCGAATTTCACCGCTAACCGTGTTAGGGGAGGTTAGAAAGGGGTTACGATAATGACGCGACGTGTAAAACATCGCTAATGGCGTCGCGGGGGAAATTAACGCCAATCATGTGCACTGAAAAACAAAACTCCGGCTATGAAAGCCGTGCTTACTGGCTCTTTAGACGTACTGTCATCCGCGTTCCGAGCTCAGAGGCAGAAAGTTCCGGGTGTAGCACCCGGAGCAAGCGGAGGTACGGCTCCCGAACCTGGAACTTCGCCCTCTGTAGTTGAACCTGTTTTAGAAAATGTTTTGCAAATTTTACTCTCGCGGAGATTACTAAAACTTCCACCATGCAGACTTTCTATTGATGTCTCTTAAATTTTAAAAATGAAGCAAACAGTTCTCGCATAAGTTCAAGTACCAATGCACATATTTTGCCTTATTTATTACATATTATTCCTAAAACATGAAAAAAAAATTCTTACTTACATCTAATCAGTTCAAACGTGTCGAAAAATTAGGAACTTTTCCCTTTTTGTCAGGGAAATGTCAGGGAATTACCTCTTCCGTCCGTCAGGGAATTTTGAATTTTTCCCGGTTTTCCGGCCGTTTTTGTGAGGGTAGTCTCGGAAATGTTAGGGAATTTTTTTTCCTGAAAATTGCTAGACATCCTGAATTCACAGTTTGACGAATTAAACATCAAAATTCGCAGTTTTTGTCAAAACTTTCATGCGGGTCCTCTCTGATTGACTTGATCTTCCGTGCGACGCACAGCGGATTGAGTCAATGAGAGAGGTCGGACATGAAATTTTTGACAAAAACTGCGAAGTTTGATGCGTATTTCGTTGCATTTTAAAGTTCCAAGAGTGCTACCAAAAGAAAATTTTACGAGTAAACCGATGGTACCACTTTCAAACTTCAAATTTTTGTATAAACGGAGTCGTAAGCGTTTAAAGTTTCCAATTTTGTTGGACCTCTCCTACTGACTGGATCCACCTTGCGGCGGCGCACAGTGCGGCCCTCTGTGGACAAAAATAAACAATTCACAACTCGATATCTGAATATGTTTTTCGGAGTTTGTCATCTTAAAGATATTTCTGACTCACAATGATAGTTTATTTTTAAATTTTTCGCTCTAAATTACTCAAAGTTTGGACAGAAAGTGCGGTCAGGAAATGGATCGAGAATCACTGATCCATAAGAAATACACGGGAAAAAGACGTCAACTTCAAATGAACATTTCTCGCTTGAAACGCAAAATGCTCTGGGTGTTTGACAGTTCCTTAATCCTCAGATATCCAACTTCAATTCTATGAAAAAGATCTTGCTACTTTTTGCGACTATCAGAGATATTTGAAGTTAAAGTTTGGGTGTTTCACGTTGCTATTACATTGTAACATAAGGCTAATTCGAGGTTGCCAACTTCAAATGAACTTTTCTCGAAAAATACGCTAATAATCGTGAGATAGAACATCTTCTTATTCCTCGAGTGTTTCACATTGATAGTGCCAAAGGGTTTTCCTATGTCGGTGCTACTACCTTCATTATTTAAAGCGTCTCTTACCGATTTTTGTCCGCGTCGTCAATAAGGATGCCGCACTGTGCGGCGGCCCGGTGGTGGGGGTCGCTGGCGGGCCGGGAGCCGGTGCGGCGGGCGCTCCGCGGGCAGTCGTCGCGACGCTTTCGTCAGTGCGGTGCCGTCCACGTCCAGTTCGTCGTTTTCCCAAGTGAGGTGTCGCGTCCTCCGCGCCACGATCCCGTTGACCCCGCCGGTCACGACACCGGCCGCGCGTCCTTCAATTACCCCAGTCGAAACCGTGAGTTATCGCCGATTCTCCCCCAAGTGACTTAGTGATGAACTCCAAGGTGGTGCCCGTTTACAGCAAGTAGCCGACGAACCCGAACCCGAGGACCACGAGGATACCCCAAGAAAAGTAAGCCAGATTACATTTAAGAATAAAGAAAGAAAAAGAAAGAAAGAAAAAAAAAAAATATTCATTGAAAAAAGTGGTATGCTGTTTTAGCACCTAGGATGTCGAAAAAGTGTCTAGTAATCCTAAAATGCTACCTTGATTGCCCACGCAGTTGAATTTGCATTCATAGGATGTAAAGTTAACTGCGAAGGCAGTAGAGGTAGCATCTTGGGATCACCAGACACATTTTTGACATCCTAGGTGCTAAAACAGCATATTATTTTTTTCGGTGTGTTCTTGCTCATTAGGGAAACTTATCGCTGGAAAATGTGCAAAACCACGTATTCAAAACACACCGTCTCGGACCGGAAAAACCCGGAATACATCAGGGAATCAAACAATGTATGGCAAATCAGGGAAAAATTAGGGAATCTGTTCCAGAAATCGGGAATCTCCTTGTCTACCGCTTGAATTAAACATTTGAATCTGAAATTCATCCGAACTATGGAAAGGCTTTCATTGATCAGGTAATATAAACTTCAAGAACGATTATGAAAGTAAGAATTTGAATGGGAACTGAATAAAATTAGAATTCATACCTGGAACTCCTGATACCTGATTTTACTGATTTTTCCAGAAAATCTCGGGGAAGTAGAAAAAAAACTCTGGTTTCTCGTCAGGGAATACGCTCCTGAAAACCAAGGAAAATCAGGGAATCAGCATGGTCCAGAATTCTAGAGCCGATGATTTACAATTTCTGTTCCTATTTTATTCTTTTGACAAGGAATAACGAGCCTGTCTAAAATTTATGCAGAATATTTTGCTAGAAGAGCAGAAGAATCAAGGAAATTTTCAAATAAACTATGAAAGAAAGTCTGCAACGTTGTTAGCGAAGATACGTCGTTTCGTTTGGTCATCGATAATTATGATAGGGATGAACAATGAGGGTTTGGAAATTCAAAACCTGATACCGTGAAGCACCAGCAGACCAGCACCATGGGTATTCTGACGTGCAAAGGAAAAACTCCGTATGCGCCTTTAGGCGTCGCTAAATTTCCTACGACTAAAAACTAATTTTAAAGGAAACTGTTGGATATTTACCTTTCAAGTTTTCCAAAAATTTCACGCGCAAGTTGGTTTAAAGTTGGTGAAAAATTCAAGAAAAAATACATTGAAAAAAATAATACCCTTTTTTAGCACCTAGGATGTCAAAAATGTGTCTGGTGATCCCAAGATGCAGCCTTTACTGCCTTGGCAGTTAACTTTATATCGTATGAATGCAAATTCAACTGCTTGGGCAATCAAGGTAGCATCTTAGGATCACCAGACATATTTTTGACATCCTAGGTGCTAAAACAGCATACCACTCAGCGCATTCAGTTTGTTTCACGGTAAGAAACACTGTGTGGAATCTCAGCAACTATTGATGGTGCTTAAAAGGTTTTGAATTTTTTTTTGAAATTCTATTCTTCTATTTTCTACCAAGCTTGATTGTGTAGGACCGATTTTACGGAGCGCTTATCAGTAAAAGTTTTACAAACGATGAAGAAGTTGATTGCTAATTCTGAGTGTCACAAAAATAATGTAATATTTCTCAAGGAAAGCCGATGGTGACTGAAAGGAAACATCGGGGTTTCAGCAGGAAACTTTCCACCGGAAATGTGGAAAATTCAGAAAAATATCGGGATGATCGGATTCCAGACACATTGGAATCCCTTAGATACGTTTCAAGGGATAGGTAGTTTTCGTAAAGCTCCACAGAAGAAACCAAGGAATGTTAGAGATTTTTCTGCCTTGTTATCGAAGAAAGCACCAGTATGTAAGAAATTGAACTTCTGAGGAAAAGGACCCACTGGCAACCATCGAATGAACCCTGCGTTTTTCGGGGTAGTGATTTTGCAAGATAGCAATACTGCATTTCTTGTTGTCACTTTTTCAATGGAAATTCAAATCAGCGATTCCCTAGTATTTTAAAGCAAATGCTCAAGAAAAACTTGAAGTATATTTTATTCAGTTTAATTTCAACTGTCTGGCTAAGTGATCCGTTAAAAAAGTGATCTTATTGAATTTTCTGTGAAACCATAATATTTCGGACTGCGTGCTCAGTCAAGCCGAACTCTTCAAATCATATCATTAATCAATACATAACCTTACATAAGAACTAAGAGGCGTCTCTGTTTTGATCATCAAGCAATAAAAGTTTCATTATTTATGTTTCCTTTTCGTCAATGAAAATCTAAAAAGAGGCAAGAACCGGAAATCTTCGAGACGAAAAAAAAAACACAAAAATTTAATTTCCGTATAAGTATAAGATGTATTGCCGTAAAATACACATTGCTTATTATGAGCTCATCATTTTATGTGCGGTGTAGGATGAACTTAAAGCCTAGTTGATTTAGGGGAAAGAATAATTATCTACTTACTATTAGTCACTCAATTGGGGGACACCGTATACCGTGAAATTATACACCGGAAGTCCTGTTGTGTGATGACAAAATCTCACCATGTGAATTATATCATAGTTTTGTCCATTGTGAGAGATTTAATTCGGGTGATAATTCTTGGGCAACTAGTCTGGACAGAATCAAGTTGAACCGTTCATGAGAGAGTTCAATTTTAATTATGTAGTCATTCTTTCGGCGATGTAACCTTACCGCTGCGAATTATTCCTCTACACTGACAAAAATATTTGTGTTCTTGTGTTACTTTTGGTTAATATAGGAAGTGAAACACAAACTAACCCAAGTTTTGTGTTGATTTTGGTACAATTTGCAGTGCATTTAGCACAGAAACCAATTGAGAGACTGGAGAACCCCAGAGTAAACCGTGGGCTTGGGTTATTTTGTGTTTTACTTTCCTCATTAACTAAACTTTTGTTTTGAGTTTTATTTGTATGTACAGAGTCCGCACGGCAAATCAGAGCACGTACTTTCAGGTTGCGACGGAAGATCCGCTATGTTGATTATTACATTTTTTTTCAATGCTGAACTGATGTCAGACGATCCTCTGTCGCAGTCGAAAAGTTCGTAAACTTTTTTGGCGTGGACTCTAAAATGACGTGAACAGGTAGTCCGGTTTGAGAAAGCTTGGGACCAATGCACTCTGGGCTGCTTAATTTTTTTCTGCAATTTTCCCCTCAAGTTGAGCAATGTTCCGTCCTCAAGCTCCGTTCAATGGAAGTTTCACTCGAGGCGTTGTTATTTTTCAGCACATTATTGAGACATTTCGAAAGCAGTGAAAATTGAGAAGCTTTGAAATATTGTTTTCTAGCTCCTGTTTGGAACGTAATCGGAAAGCTCTGCCTATCAGCACTGCACTGCTGGACCACAACTTGGTTTACTGCTCGGGAACTTTCGTCAATAATCAACAATTTTAGGCGTGTGTATGTGTTTTTTATTTTGACTATTTACGGCAGAGGAACGTTGGCTCGCCATTACGAAAGTTTGGATTGCATTGAACTTTAGTTTTTGAGTAAACGAAGTACTACTATTCGAGCGATGAGTCGTATTTTTGTGTGCAATTTGAAAGCGATCACAAAATTGTTTTTAAAAATTCAGTTCCTCGCCTTTTATTCTCACTATCAGCCGAGGTCCAGAAGATGGATTTCTCAGCTTAAAGTTCCGCGTATTGTCGCAACTCCAGTATGTACTTGTACATCGTGGATTTTAGTCATTCTGATTTTTGAAATGATCTCATTGTCAGACCCTCGATCATTTCTCTAGAAAAATTTTTTAACAAAAATTCTTTAAAGCCATACTCTAAGTTTAAAAGAAAGAAAACGAAGTATTGAGCTTTTTGCCGATATTGTCACCATGTAAAACTAATTTTTTAAAAAACATGTACTTTTCTTGCTTACTGTTTCATTGTCAAGTATGGCCTGACTGTATATAGTTTCGCTTCCACTGAATTGGCTAAAAGCTCCATACATTGTTTTTTTTTCTTCCTATTTTAAGTTGTCAAAAACCTGTTAATTTTTTACTAAATTCAAAAGTACTGTTACCTCCTAATTTTTAAGCGATCTAAATGTATTGTGAAATCGTACTTAGTTATTTTGAAACAGTACTTGCGGCATCCATCTAAGGTCCGTGCCTATTTTTTCTTACCTTCAGGTCCGCCTACGCACTTCATGAATGTTCGATGAACGATTGAAAGATCCCACAAGTTTTCATAAAGATCCACAAGGATTTTCGATGCAAATATTTTAACTCCGGTGTGGGCGATGAAGTATCACACTAAATTGAAGGCGTTTTGGAATGGTGGCAACGATGTCTCGTAGCTCACGAAGTCGCGTAGCCAGAAGTATTTTTCGTGCATTTTCATGAAATTTTGCCCCATAGCATCAGAAGAGCCACGATTCCTTTTTCTCCGTGCGAAAAACGTGGCGCCTCGGTTGGGTCCCGTTGGATGCGCGAACCCTGCGGTTTCGCGCGCATCTCCCTCCTCGGCGGCCACGTGACCCCTGCACTGCCGTCGTATAATGAAGAACGCCATATGAACATTCGAGGGTTGTCAAATTTCCCCGGAAAATCATGTATTTTTGAGGAATGTTATGCATATTTTTCTTTGAAATCGTCAGATAATTTAGAATAAATTATGTACAAAATTGTCCACAAATTTTGAGGAAAAATATTCACATATCTGCTAAAACAATCGTATTTTATCTAAAGAAATTTGGCAACGCCTGAACGGCGTTCTTCCTTAGCACGGCAGAGTAACAAACCGAAATTACGACCACGTGCGAACGCCCAGGGTCCGTGCGAGATCGGGAGCCCGTGAATCCCGGATCCGACCCAGGCCTGGATTTTATCCCGTGGCGAGGCGTGAATGATCGATTATCGATATTTTCCCATTTGAAGTTGTGGTAAAGAATCGATTTTTAAGGTGTTCGTCGCGAACGCCGTGTTTACCGATCCTTTTCCATAGGTTTAAAGGCAGATCAATCGATGTATCGCAAAGCACGTCACGCCACTGATTTTATCCTCTCCGCGTGTTTATGGCTGGGAACCGCGTTTAGACAACGGCAGCTCCACGCCGCGCGAAGAACGGACAGTAAATTTCAGGTCCTCGCCGTTCGCACTACGCGGCAGCACGTCATGTCAGGTCGCCGCTCGGATCGTATGTACGTGTCTGCGAGCTGATTATTTGCAGTTATAGAGAAAGAGATCGACAAGGTAGGCGAAGGGAGAAAGGGAGAATGTGGGTTCGATCGGCATGATTCGATCGAAAAATAGAAACGTGAATAGATGAACTGGAACCGATCGACAAATTCTTAAAAATCGGTGTCGATTCTGTCGACATGATTCCGTCAATTCCCGGTTGTCGATTGAATCGGTGTCGATCGATTCATGTCGATTTTTGCCCAAAAATTGTTTCTAATTATATCTCATCAACAATCTGGGCTATCCTCAATTGACGGGAAATTTCACTAAAACGTGCCAGGAAAATCAGGGTAATATCAGGGAATTTCTTTCTGTAAACTCTGTGGTAACCCTGTAAAATTTATATTCGAGGTTATACTTTGAAAGCCTTTACTTTCGAAAGTATGAAACAAAAAAATTTGAAATTTGATTTTCTTTGGATTTTTCGTAAACTTTCCTCTCTGAAACATCCCTTGAAATTGAATTCGTGACGAAATAAACATCAAAATTCAAAATTTTAGCCAACAATTTCATCTCTTCAGGGTGTCTGGCCCGGAATATCCGGAAAGCCCGGAAATAGTACTGATTTTTCAAGGGCGGTTCGGAAATATTGAAAAAGTGCAAAAATGTCGCAAGAAGGTCCGGAGTTTTTTTCATTTGTCGCAATTCGAGCGGGAAATTCAAATTCTTGAAAATGTTCGAATTTCGTCTGTTGAGGGCACTGAAAAAGTACTGAATTTTTCCGTTGAGGAGGTATTGAATTTCTTGGGAAAGCGCCGTAAAATTACCGATTTTTCGCTAGCCTGTTTTAGTAGACACCCTGTAAAAATTTAAAATTTTAGCCTAAAGTTCCATGTCCTACCTTCTCTATTAGCTCGTTCCACTTTGCGGCGGGATGACGTCACTCTTTGTTTACAGCTGAGGCCGGGCGGGCGCCTAATTTGGCGGCGTTTTTCCGCTGCACTTCCACATGGAGGCAGCGCGTCGGACGGTGGCGGCGGGAGTTTCCGATGACAATTACATCGTTATTGAGCGCTCGAGCATCGTCTTGACCGTCGACGCCACCGTAAAAGGAAATCCGCCATCATAAGCGTCCGCTCCGTTTCCTCGTCGGCTGCAGCCTCTCGTGTCCATGCTGCGACGCGACGGACGCGACGCGCGGTCGCCCGTAAAATTCAGGGTCCGCCCCCCCCCCTCCCATCCTCCCGACNCGACGGCGACAAGCCATATGGCGCTGATGCCGCTCCCGCCTGTGGACGGTGTGCTCGCCGTGCAGGGATTTTTCCGAAGCTAGAGGACATCGTCAGGGTTGCCGGCGGTCTGGGAAACCGGGAAAATCAGGGAGTCAGGGAACTCGTGACTATCGGGTTTCGTTGCACATCTTAATAATCCAGGGCGTCTACAAGTCCGGGAAGTCCGGAAATAGTACTGATTTTTTAATGGTGGTCCGGAAGTACTGAAAAAGTGCGGAAATTCCGCGAGGAGGTCCGGATTTGTTGTCATTTTTGTCGCAATTCAAGCGAGGAATTCAAATTTTTTTAAATTTTTCGAATTTCGTCTAATGAAGGCACTGAAAAAGAACTGAATATTTCTGTTGAGGAGGCACTGAATTTCTTGGGAATGTACTGATAAAGTCGGTAAAAGTACTGAATTTTGGCCGGCCTTTTTTAGTAGACACCCATTAATCACCAAAACAAAGGACGGAGAAAAATCTATGGCTTTTTAAAGCGGAAAATTTTATCGAAAGGAGCCTCCCCCTCCGGCTGCCTCCGTTGTTTGTAAAATACGCACCAGTTTTCTGAAATTCTCTGAGAAATCGATCGTGTGATTAAAAATGGACGAATTTTTTCTTCAACTATGAAAATGAGTGTTCTTCAATTTTATGTTAGGCAAGACAGAGAAGATCAATCAAAATCTTCAGTCTAAAGATAGCACTTCATTTTTCAAGCTCAGAACTGCGGTTACATCAAACCGAAACAGTGGCGATTTGAAGCTCGCAGTTCAAAAACTTATTAGAGAGAGAAAGCCATTTTCACTTTTAATATTATTCTTGTATCGATGATTAGAAGAGTTATAACTTGGTGAAGAAAGACCATTGATCAAAATCCTTTTAAATACCCAGATACGCGCTCTAAACCAAAGAATTACCGAAAGCTTGCCCTGAGAATGAATGTCATAGCTTTTCTGTGTATAAAACATAAATCCATCATTTTCTTACACAGTGTGACGACGATGTTCGTTGCGGCATATAAGGAGCCAAAGGACCTTTTAAGCTGACTGTAGTCAACCATTTACCTACCTGGAGCGAGCTCAGTCGACAAATATTAAACCGAACGGGTGCGGTGGTCCGTAGTTGTTTTAAAACTCATCATCCTTGACCGTGAACTTTCGTCGCCAATTGTGTTGTCATCCCCGAAGAGATTTAGGCAAATGTGCCAAAGCAGTTTAGCGGGAACGGATTACGGAAGTGAAACAAGAATTCACCTAACTGACGCCTTGCAGAAATTCAAGAGCAAGGTTTTTCGGTCCCAGATAAGCCGAGAAAAATCTATACTTATCAGGGAACGAAAAATCAGAGAGAGATAATAGATTTTAGAGATCTAGGGATGTAAGGAATTATCGGAAGTCGACGCCAATTTTCACCTTATGATGATTGATGAGCAACCTCTTGAGCAAAAAATCAAATAAAATTTACCTATTGTTGACTGATTAATGTCGGGGTGAGCACTTTTCTATGCGAGTTTTTGCAATGTAGTTTGGGTTTAGCTAAACCAATTGCTAAGATCTTTGGTCATCAGTCAACTTTTTTTTTCTAATGACTTAGGAGTAGTATTGACTTTAACGTGCCGCATTTTTTTTCCTGTTATAAATTTTAAGTCCAGAAAAAATTGAATGCGAAAATAGGCGTCAAAAAACTGGACTTCATATTGCACTTACAAAAATGGCCTATTTTCGAAGCAACATATTGATGGTAAAATTCCCAAACCACGTACCTAATATTTCGACGTTCCAGCTTTCCTGTTGTACTCTTTTATTTTTTAATGGAAAGTTCCTCTATGCCAATTCTTCAGAACCTCCGCGGTTTTTCTTCTCCCTGCGGAGAAAATCCGGAATTTATTTCGTCTTTAAAAAATAAAATGAGAGCGGAGATTTTGAAACACCGCAAACGAGATACGTGGTTTGGCAGTTTCACCGTCGATATGTGCTATTCGTTTCCTCGTGCGGTTATATTGACCTATTTATGCTAAAAGGAACTATGTACATAGGGTTTGCGTTTAACATACTTCCTTTTAGCATAAATACGTCCATATTTCTTTATTCAGATCGAGTTCATCAGAACATGAGACCTTTTTTCGGAGGAATAAAACGTCACACCTCCTTTTTTCGTGCGACTCGCTTCTTTCTGTTGCATTGCAACAATCCTCTTGATGTTGCAATGGAAACTCTTACAAAATAAAAACTCCGGAAAATGGGATGATGTGGCGCGAAGAAGCCTAGAGTTACACACGATCCAGAAGGCGCGGCTGAGGGCCACCGGGCTTGGACCGGGGACAATCTCTCTCCGGCATTGCCACTTTTGGCGTAGAAACCCCTATTTAAGTACGGATTAAACGTGGAAGTGGTGAACGTGTCCTTGGAATGGCAACATCTCTTTTCTTTAGGTTGCCAGTCTGTAAAGTAATTGACTCGTACACTGAAAAAAAAGTAGCTTGGATCAAGCATGATAATTCTTGAATTTGCCGCTAGGAATTTTCTTTATTTCTTCTTCTCTAGGAAGTACGGATTAAACGTGGAAGTGGTGAACGTGTCCTTGAAATGGCAACATCTCTTTTATTTAGGTTGCCAGTCTGTAAAGTAATTGACTCGTACACTGAAAAAAAGTAGCTTGGATCAAGCATGATAATTCTTGAATTTGCCGCCAAGAATTTTCTTTATCTTGCTTTAAGCTGACTTTTTCTTGATTCAAGAAAAATAATGCTTGGGTTAAGCTAAAAAGTAGCTTATATTAACCATGATTTATGAAGAAATACTTCTTGGCGGCAAATTTAAGATCCTTTTTTTTTCCAGTGTACACTGATAAAAAATAAAAAAGTAAGTTCACATCCACCGCAGTATTCCAAATGTATGCAGTCTTTCACGGCGGTATTCCAAATCGAGTTTACTGTTCAGTTCATGTAAGCATATTTTTTGCTCTGATCACCGTGACCTAGGTTTGGGCAACCAAACTCTTCCTGCGCTTAATGGTACCCAACTTTTTTCAAGTGCGGTCTTGTTTGTATGAGCTGTATGAACCGAAGTACTTAAATATTTCGTGAACTGAAGGATGCAACCGATACGGAATACCGTACTATGGCTCATGCAAGCTCACTTTTTTGTCTCAGTGATAGGCTGAATAATACAGCTAATTAATTGAAAGTGAGTTCCTCCTTGAAAGTGAGTGCAGAATATGGAGAATGCAACTAGAATTTTACAAAAATATCACGCGATAAATCAACTTTTAGCGGCTCTGGTGCTTGCACTAGAGCTGCTATTCCGGACGGTCCCAGCTGGGGAGTATCAATGCAGCATGTTACATTGTAGAGACCGCGCGTTGGTTGATGGGAATCGGCGCCATTTTCGGCTATGTTCCTTGTCATGACTTTATTTTATTGCATACTGTTTTATTGTTAGTCAATGCTATGTTGTGTATTGTATTTTTGGAATCATGGTGATACAGTCAACAATTCAAAACTTGTTTGTGCTTTTATCTCGTGATGGAAAAAATGTNGAAATTGCAACTCCACCTCAATATTTTTATTGCATGAAGCTACTTGTGTGGTGGAGGTAATTATTCAATTTTTATGATTTTTCACCTCGAGATTTTTCTCTCGACCCGTCATCATCGTAGACCAATAATGAATGCTTACATTAAAACCGTTTTGAAAACGTTCTCTGGCGCTCTGCGATACCCGTCGCACCCAGATGTCCAAGTCCCCTACCCAGGCACTCTCCCATTTCTTGTTAAAACTTCCTGTCGCCATTCTTTCACTGGGCGTCCCCTTCGTCTCCTCCCAGGAGGAGCCCAATCGAGCATCTTTTAGCTGGCAGCCTTTCTTCCGCCATCCTGTTATCATGATCATACTGAACAAGATGTTCGGTACCATGACGTCGAATCCAATGCCAATTTTGATTTCCATACTCCGAAAAAAGTGAAGTTGATTTATAATTCTGGATGCAAAAAAAAGTTGCAAGAACTTAAAAAATGCTGAATTACCCCCCACAAAAGTTAGTTTTACATATTGGCATTGCTTAAAAAACTGTTGTAGCGGGGGATTCAGCATTTTATAAGTTCTTGCACACTTTTTTTTACATCCAGGATGTTGAATCAACTTCACTTTTTTCCGATTTGACACACTCAATCATTTCACGCACCCTAACTCTTCTGGAAATGCCTGCTGACCTTGTCCAGAAATCAATCTCCACTATTAGATACTTAAAAGGTCAAAAAACGTCCATTTAGATTTTCAATATTATGGATTTCGTGTTACCTACATTTGAACCGAGTTTAACTAAAAGGAACCAGCCCACATAAAGTTGAAACTGAGAGAAAGAGGTTTAAAGTTTTATTCCTGCGTAAGGCTCAATGTAAAAAATAAACTTTCACCCCTCTTTTCACAAACTAATTTCTTTTTTTCGACTTTCAGATTTTGACAGAAGAAAATATACGGCTAGGTAGTGGAATTCCAAAATATTCTTTACTCAATTTTCGCGAAGATGTGGGTTGGTTACATTCTGATGAACTCGGTCCATTTTGAATGGGAACTAATGGACATTGTTCCACGGAATTTTAGCGGCTCTGGTGCTTGCACTAGAGCTGCTATTCCGGACGGTCCCAGCTGGGGAGTATCAATGCAGCATGTTACATTGTAGAGACCGCGCGTTGGTTGATGGGAATCGGCGCCATTTTCGGCTATGTTCCTTGTCATGACTTTATTTTATTGCANTAATTTTTGGTATTTCTTGGCTTTGTTTCCCCGTGAAATGGTGTAGACCCAGCACCATTTCTCCATCTTCTTAAATACAGTTTCGGGCCATTTTTTAGGTTTAATTTTTTAATTTAACCACTGGGTTGGAGCTTCCTAGTCATATTACTTGATATCAGCTGATAGCAAACAAAGGTTACCAGGGAAACCGTAAACGTCTAACAACTATCGTGGCCATTGGGGCGATTATTGAAATGATATCGACTGTATGTCGCCGCTTACGACAGGACATAGCCCTATCTTAACTGTGTAATATATCGCAATTCGATATTGTTTTGATTTTTAAAAGGAGCAATTCATTCATACAGTTCCGATTAGTTTTGGCGAACGGGCCCTTAACCTACGGCACTCGGCTCCATTTATACACCGGCTACGTAAATCTGCTAAGTTACAAAACATGAATCGACAGTTGTCGGATTGTACATCAATGACAAAATGTGTCTAGGCCCTCATTCTTGACTACAACTACTGCCCCCAGAGCCGCTCTCCGACGCCAATGCGTTGGAGCTTCCTGCTTGTTTTTACTTTATATTAGATACTCAGCACGCGTAAAATACCAGACACTTGGTGGACAGGGACACAAAACATATCATTGAAGCTCTGAAAATCCACGGAGTCCTACTCAATGACGTCGTCAAATAACCTACCCTCAAGTAGGAGAGATCGCCATAAGTTACGAATGTATCGTCAAATTATCGCGATTTTGTGGCAAGATGTGCGGGATGCCCATCCTCCTATGTTTGAATACCATGTATTATAATGTAAATACTTCAAATCCTGTACAAAGAGTCAATTACATTTTTAAAAAAATAATGATGGAAAGGGCGAAATTATCGAGATTCATCGGAATATTATCGTAATGAATAGGAACAAATGGGCAATAATTTGCAATTCCTGCTTGTGACGCAGATTGTGTACCTCCGCAATTGAAGGAACCTTCAAAGCCTCCTTGTAAAATCGCTAAAAATCGTGGATTCTCGTCAGTATGTCAGAAAAGTGTAATTTTATCGCAGGGAATGCACGCCAAACTGACAAGTCAGGAAATTTTGCGAGCAACATTTAGCATACGCTACTGTAATTTAAAGCAGGAGTATCTACACAGGAAAAATACGGACAATCATTATGTCGGTGATTTTGAGGTTACATGAAGGAGCTCTTAGGGCCCAAAACGGTATGAATTCAAATCATCCACAGTGATTCATTGTACAATTGTTACGACCAGTTGTTGGCAAAGCACGTGTTCGACCTAGTTTTTGCACGAGTTTACTCATTTTTGCGGGAGAACGCTCATCCATGAACACTCTTGGCCTTTTCGGTTTGATATCGAGATCTGAAGATTGACAGTGACAATTTTCGTTTTCAAAGGTTTTCTGCTCTTTTCGGGGTTTTTTTGCCCTTGGAGCTCCATATTTCGAGAAGTCTGTACTCTCCCTATGTGGGTACACTAATTTAAAGATCAAAACGTGAGTGGAAGATTCGTCCGAAAGTCAGGGAATGGGAAAAGTTAGGAGTCAAGATAGCGCCTAAAAAGTCAGGAAATTGGAAATGTTTGGAGCACTGGAAAAAAAAAAAACACATTGGATCTAGAGTCCAGGCTCTTAAAAACATCGACAAGAAAAAATACTCTTTATTCAATCGGATTTTTGCTTAAATCAAGTACCAAGCCTCTTAATTTGAGCGGATTTCCTTTTGATTTAATCTTAAATCTGATTGAATCAAGAGTATTTTTTCTTGTCAATGTTTTCAAGAGTCTGGACTCTAGATCCAATGTGTTTTTTTTCCAGTGAGTCAAGAAAGCGCCAAAAAAGTCAGGGAACTGAAAAATGAAGACATTTTTGAATCTTTGCTTCAGAATGTTCCCCGCCAGAGCTCATCTCAACTCGCCTCCATCTCTCGTGTTTCTCTTTGCTACAATTTCCCCATTTTACAGCCCAACGTGGAATCTTCTCTGGTGCATCTCCAGAAGACGATTTTTCACGCTCAAGTTTTATCAGACAGGGGGCAACGCCGCGGCGTGATCCTGACCTTGGGTGCACTGCTCGGAGCCGAGCTTGCCCGGCGCCAGCTTTGCCCGATCTCGAGGGCAGACGAGCTGGATGAACGGGAAAACGGGGAATTTTACCGTGCGATCAGGCAACACCGCTAGTTGCACCGGTGACTGGTGCTCTCCCCGTGCAGCGCCCCCCCTCCCCCCCGTGCCCGGCCCCCCGCTATTATTGCCGTGCCAAGCCGAGGAGTTCGGAGTTACCTTCTTTGGATAATTGTCGATGAAAGTAGATCCGGCCGAGTCGACCCTCGGATCCTAGTTACAGCCCCGTTTTAGGGATTCGTTTAGTGAAGGGTTGTGTGCAGTGGCGAGGTGTGAATTATCGATCCCCATTTGAAGCTGTAGTGAAGAATCGATTATTAAGGTGTTCGTTGCAAATACCCTGTTTATCGATCATTTCCCATAGTTTTAAATTGCAGGTCAGTCGAAAGCAAGGGAAGGGTTGTGTGCAGTTGCGAAGCGTAAATGGTCGATTGTCAATACTTTCCCATTTGAAGCTGTTGTAAAGAATCGATTATTAAGGTGTGCGTTGTGGACACTCTGTTTATCGATCCTTTGCCATAGGTTTAAATGGTAGATCAATCGAAAGCAAGGTTGTGTGCAGTGGCGAGGCGTGAATGATCGATTATCGATACTTCCCCATTTGAAGCTGTAGTAAAGAATCGATCACTAAGATGTTCTTTGCGAACACCCTGTTTATCGATCCTTTTCTGTAAGTTTAAATGGGAACAATCGATAGCAAGGGAAGGGTTGTGTGCAGTCGCGAAGCGTAAATGGTCGATTGTCAATACTTTCCCATTTGAAGCTGTTGTAAAGAATCGATTATTAAGGTGTACGTTGCGGACACATGCACGGTTTATCGATCCTTTTCCACAGGTTTAAATGGTAGATCAATCCATGTATCGCAAAACCTGCCACGTCTGCACTAGTATTGTAAACTATACTAACCAAACGTCGGTCACAGTTGGGTTTGACGAACCGAATAGTTGCGATGATATAGAACACCACGTCCTCCTTCATTGTGTGGATATGCAATTTTACCTACTTGGAAGTCGAAATAGTTGTATCACACGTTTTGCATCCAGTAACTTTTCTACTTTGCGTTAAAGTCTCCGAGTTAGCGAAAAAGAGACTAAGGACCTTTTCATTGTTGTGGATTTGCGAGGAAGTTCTGATGCTTCATAATTGTGACCAGATCTATGAAAAGGGACCTAATCCTCCGGAATAAATTTTCTGAAACTTCGAGTTTTACACGTTAAGCGATCGTGGGAAGCGGAGAAGCGCCTGCAAGACTGTGGGGATACTTCAAGCATTGCACCATCTCCCGGTCTCTTAGCGTCTGTTTGAAGTTGACGATTTAAGAAAATATGGGTCATTTCAGATACATTTAGAAGTTCTGAAGGTATCTCACCTCTCATCTGGACGTATTTCTGTCAAACGGAACTATGTGCAGCATGACGTGAGTCCTTTTATGCGTATATTCTCATGGGTCTCGGGGTTCCTGTTTTAATGCACATGGTTCTGTTTGACAGAGATACGTTCATTCATACTACACACTGAGGAGCGGAGATGCTACCATGGAAGAAAGCTGTGCATTCCAATCAGAAAACGGTTCAGTCTCTCTCTACGAAATGTTTGAAATGGCAAAAAATCTCCCTTTATAGACGCTCTCATTGAGGTCCACACAGTCAGAAAAAGTAACCAAAATCTTGCGTTAATACACAAACAAAAACACGGAGTAACACAAGCTGGTGGTCGATTTTTTGTGTTAGTTTTCCCCGTGTCAAATCGACTAAATTTTTTCGCTGAACATTTGTGACCTCGTTAAAAATCTGTCGCCGGCCACCAGGATCAAACTTGTATCGCATCAATGGGAATTCAATGCGCTAGCCACTCGCAAGTCGCAACGTCTCAATATGTGGAGAAAAACAAGAGTACGTAAGTTCGGCAGGACACTTTCTTTGTCTCAGAGTAGCTGACGATTTGAGTCGATCGAACACAAAACGAGCAACCAAGTCCTTTAGGTTGATTTGACACCAAAGAAAGCAACACAAAGTAACACAGAATGATATCAAACCCGGAGATTTTCATCTGTGCTTAGACACTCTCTTGAAGGTCTAGGCGATATTTTCATCGTGGAATCCTGGACTTTTCCGTGGATCTGGCAACACTGCGGTAGGGATGCAACCGCGGAGAATCAATTGCGCCATTAGAGTAATTCCATCCGGAGCATTAACAACTTTTAATTCGAGTAGAACCCGTTCCTTAATCGAGCCGGCTTCCCGTTTTTTTCCTTTCCTTCCGATCCCGACGTCGACAGTTTTCTCCGCCTTCTCTCTTTATTTTCAGCTCTTACTGCTCGTTTTCCTCGAATTTTTCCTGGAGTGGCGGAAGCTCTGTCTAATTCGTTTTGGAACAATTCGCGGTTCCAGACGGTCCAGAGTTTTCGACCAACGACCAGACGACGACAACTAAAAATTAGACGACGAAGAAGGAGAAGATGAAGAAGAAAAAGAAGGAGGAGAAATTAGAGAAGAAAAGACGAGGAGAATTAAGAAGCTGCAGAGGAATTAGAGGAGGTAAAAGAAATCGAAGAAAAAGAGTAGGAAAGAGGCGAAGATAAAGAAATTCTCCTTGTTCCTGTTTTTTCATATTCCTCTATTATATCAAAACTTTATTATTAGCCCCGAACTTACTTACTGCAGTGCTTCTGAAAAAGTACAAGTCTTGCCTTTGCCCACTATCGAACAGGGTGAACGTTGTTAAAAAATGAAATCGTTTTCTCTCCTTTTTTTCAAAGTTTCTACTTTTTCAAAGTACGAACCCATTTCGTTTGATAACGGAATCCGTTGGAGTTGGAAGCAATCTTGTCAAATTTTACTGGATCCAGCCCATTTTCCTCCATCCTCCACGCAAGCTAGAGTACCTATAGAAAGAGAGTATGGCCACTGGAGTTACCACCTCTGATTGGCTCAGCCATCTTAGGCTGAATGGAGCCCTTAGGACCCAAAAATGGCGGACGCCATAAGTTAATGTAATGCAAAATGACTCAAAATGTAGTTGTCTTTGCTTATCGTAACGAGAAATTTACTCAAATGCACTATTGCGACATCTTCACATATTTTTAAGGCTAATCGTGTGCAATTATTGAGAAAAATTATCTTAGATGTAGTAAGGTTGGCAGCAAGTGCGGTTGGTGATAACCGTCAAAAGTTGGCAATGACCCCCCTCCCATCCTCAAAAACCAAAACAAAGCACCGCCATTTTTGGGTCCTAAGCCTCTCCATGGGACCCAGTGGCCATACTCTCTTAATATAGGTACTCTAACTTACTGCAGTGCTTCTGGAAAAAATGTAAGTCTCGCCTCCGCCCACTATCAAACAGCATGAATGTTGCTAAAAAATGGAATTTTTTCTCTCCTTTTTTTTAAAGTTTCAACTTTTTCAAAGTACGAACCCATTTCTTTTGATAACGGAATCCACCGAAAGCAATCTTGTCAAATTTTACTGGATCCCGCCCATTTTCCTCCATCCTCCACGCAAGCCACTGTGTTTTTTGTTGCCGTTGATAAGGCAAGCGTGACCGGAAAGCTGAGAAACTTATCTCGCTCGCCTCGGTACATTGTTCCTTGCAGTTCACCGTGCGCCGAGTGCCCAGCTGCAGCAGTTATCACCCACGACTCGAGTGCTGGAATCACGAGGCGAAGTTTTGTCGATTGTCAGTGCGAATTGCGGGTATGTGCATCATAACTCAATGTTTTCACGCCCGACGAACAAGTAGATTTATTCTCGCATGTATTTACAGAGTTATACAGGGTGATTATAGGTATTAGGAAGATCATCGGAGGAGCTAAGCCTCCCAACCTGTTGAAATAGATACTCTCAAACCTCTGTTTTTAGTGAGAAAAAGTCTAGTTTTTGAATCAGCCATTTTTTAATTGTCTCTAATTTATCTGAATAAAGTATTAATAGGATGCTCTTGGTATTAAGGTATATTGTTATAATTTAACATGGTGACCCCGACGTCCCGACGTAAATTGACTCTCTCTCCCCCCCCCCCCCNGAATTGTTGCTCTAAAACGAATTTTTGAGTGAAAAATTGTCCCTCCGCGTCGATTTTTCATTTTAAATTTCCGAAAAAAGCGCCAATTTCAACCTTAAGTGACGCAGACCTGCACGGAGAACAATGTTTGTGTTTTCGTGTTATTTCTTGTGTGGCTACTTTCTTGTAACACAAACTAACCCTTTTGTGTTAGTTTTGGTACGATTTTCGTTGAACGATACAGAATCAGCCCTGAATCAGCCGAAGGCTTGGGTGATTTAGTGTTCTCCACATTAATAGAACTAAGAATTTATCTTCTCTGTCAGTGTAGACCTCTCCCCCTGTAACCGGAGATCCGACATTTTTCAAACTTTACCACAAAATTAAATTTCGTTTGAAATTAAATGAAATCTTATTTTTAATCTCCGCTTCTACAACGCGAACTCACACCTCCTTATCCTACATAGTTAGGTACACGTTTTATCAACGGCCCTCTATGAACTTGCCTCCCCACACAAATGACGAAGTATCGTAGTTTTTACCTACTTTACTAGTCCATTTTCGATTTAACGCGTGTTCCGTGGACTTCTCGAAACTAGCGGTGTGTGCAGTCTGATGGTCGAAAGCTGCGACTACAACGAAAGTTTGGCGCAGCCCAGTCGCGACGCTGTACCGACGTGGAATAGGTTGAGGGCCTTTACTCCGGAAATAGCCCGGCAGAAGAATTTCGTTGGGCAATATCAGAGTTGTCAGATCAGCAGGTAAAATTACTCACTTAATTAACTGTCGGCCGTCCAAAAATAAATTTATCTTTTCCTCATACCTTTTTATCTTGACGTTGGCCGTTGGCAAAACAAACAAAAAATTCAGCGACTTACTGGTTGGTGCTGTAACCACATATCCGACAGTCAAAGACGAATCTACATCGGAAGTACACAAAAATCTACGTGTCGAAGTCATTTTGCGCAATTACTGGGTGCGCTTTAAACTGTAGGCAAAAAATAGATAGATCTCGCTGAGGTGCACATAATTATGTTAAGCTGTTTCTTCCCAAGAATCCACTTTGTAAACCCTGTAAAATTGAGTTGAAAGTATGCGAACGCATAATGCCACATTCTATCAGTCGAATCTGATAGTTCGTTTTGGCGTTTGCAGTTTCAGCTCTCTCCTAGGGTTCAAATACAGATTCTTCGAAAACAAATAGCTGAAATGTGCTTAAAGACGTAATTGCAATTTGCTTTTTGACACAAATATGAAGTGAAACCAGTTATTGAAATATACTTATGAAAACCATTATTCGATATTTCGATACTTGCCCATACCCGCTTTCCTACAGTGCGAAGGAGGAACGCCATGTGAGCTTTCAGACGTTGCCAAATTTCCTTTAATAGATTAAGAATTTTCAGGGAAATCTGTGAATTTTTCCCGGAAAATTTCTCGGAGGGTTTATTCGCAGTCAGAGCCGAATTAGCCGCAAATTTCAAGAGAAAAACCTTACCTCCCCGTAAAAATAAATATTTTATTGGAGGAAAGTTGGCAACCCTCGAATTTTCATTCAGCGTTTTTCCTTAGCACGGCAGTTCGGGTAACCATTTTGTGATGAGAGCGGAAAAATCTACGAGTCTTTCTTCTCTAAGAAGTGACAACGTCTATCACCCGCAGTGGTGCCAGACGCGCCGAAAACGACCTCACGTCCCTCCAAATTTTTTTCCTCGACCGCGTTGTTTTGGCGGCCCTGCGCAGGGATGAGTTTGGCGGGAAGCCACATAGCATCGTCGCCGGACGAACGACCCAGTTCCATCACCTGGGCCTCGGAGCGGCTTCAGCAGAAAGCGCGCATCCGCCGCGGATCGCAACGCGACTTACGCGGTTTTTAACCCTCGTCTTCGCTCATCTCTCGTGGGTCGGTTTCGGTTTCGGACACAGTAAATCGTTAAATTAGCTGTGATGAGTGTGATTCTCGGTCGTGAAGATTGGAAGGAAGGGGAGGGAGGTTACAGACGTAGCGTTACCATTTTATCATGGTTATTGCGGGGGGGGGGGGGGTGAACAAGGAACAGTTGGATGACTGGAAACAGATGTGCGGATTTTCCAGCCGTTTATTTTAACCTCTTTTTATTTTCTGTTGCAGGTGAGTACTCGGCCCTTTTGGTTCCCGTCTTCGGTCTGTGGATGTTTGCAATTGAGCAGTTCGTAAGTAAATTTTAAGAAGTCCACACGATAAACATGAAAGAAACACTAAGAAACGTCGCCAGAACTGTATGTAAGAAGGTGCGGTCAAATAGTGCTGGGTCCACACTATTTTGTGGGGAACATAAGGCCATAAAGTTCAAAAGTTTCAATCAGAGTCATTAATTTTGAGCTATAATGTATTACTAGAGCTCAAAATTGTATACTCTAATTAAAATTTTTGAACTTTTTGTCCCTATTTTCCCCGCAAAATAGTGCGTACCCGACACTATTTTATCACATTTTCCGCACTATATTTAGATTATATTTCATGAAAAGTTGATAAGTGCCCCTCGAATTTGGTACATGCCGTCTCAATGGCCGGGCCGACATATTTGAAGTGTGATATCAGAATCAGATTGATCTGTAGCGTGAGGAATGAAATCGTGGAATGTGTCACCCTTACACATCTTGTCTTCTTAGTGTCTATTCTGACGTTTTTTCAGATGATAAATGGAAAGGAATATGAAAAAAAAAGTGGATGAAATCCGGAATTTGTAATTCATTGCTATTAAAAGGCTGCAGCGTGAAATTGGATCATGGGACTTGAAAATGACGTTGTATTCATAGGAATCTCATTGACGCATTCAATCACTCTTTCTCTATGAAGCAGCTTCTGCAGGACTAAAAACATACGCGGCTGTAGGGGGGGGGGGCGTTGGGTAGGGGTCGTAAGCCTCCCTTCTCCTGTTCGCCCGAAAAAAAGGAAAAAGAAAGAGAGGAGGAAGGAACTGAGGAAAGGAGAAGGAAATACGCTAATATACTACCAATAACATAATGGACTCGAATTGCATAATAGATGCTTCAAAAATTGGAAAATTTTCTGGTGGAAGCCCGCGGAACCTCCTTACGCCGCCCGCCCGTTCGATGTGTGTTTTTATCCGCCTATGACCACAAAATGGTTGAAAAACGTATTTCCAATTTACAGAAAAATATTCTCACGTATAAAAACTGCAATTTTTTCATATTACACCAAAATCGGTCTGTCATTGCAAACGCGCGAAACAACCGGTTTTGTTTCGAATCAATGAAACCTTCTGTGAATGAAAAAAAAAATATCATTCAACAAAATGAAACTTTTCAAAATAATCGACCTCTTTTAAGCCAAACTGGTTTTATTTCAAACCGAATAGAATATTCCAAGTACCTAACCTAACTAAGTAACTCAACTCGAGGAATTATAATTTTTTTAAATGATAAATCGTTTTTCAACCATTTTTTTCCTCGTATGTATGCACAACGCACTAATGCATTGCTAATGCAGTCTCGCGTTGGGCAGAGACTCGCGGATAGCATTGAGGGAATTCAAGGTATGTCGGGAGATGATTCACGGCTGGAATTCAAGTGTCGGGCCGCGGGGTTGGCGCAAGTCGGATGTGAAAAATAGAGAAAATATGCGCGTTTTGATCGGCGGGTCACACGCCGTATTCGATGTGTTCATTCATGCAAGTATTCTGCCATGCCAAGGGAAAACGCCGTATGAACTCTAGGAGTGGAGGTCGCCAGACTTCTCCCGATTAAATACTAATTTTCTAAAAAAAACATGTTTCCTCAACGTATTGCTCTTGTTGGGGTGGGGCCTTCAGAAATGCGTTACGCCTTTTTGTTTTCCGCACGAAGAAAAAACCTCGTGCGTGGGACCCGAAGTTTAGGTCATATGGATCTCTGAAGTTTTCAGATTGACCATCTGAACACTTAAGGTCTAGCTGTCGAGGTTCGGATCACACATCTGAAACTTCAGTTCTTACATCCGAAGTACTTCGGTTTCCACATCCGAAAGACTTCGGTTCTCACATCTGCAGTACTTCAGATGTTAGAACTGAAGTACTTCAGATGTAAAATCTGAGGTTCCAGATGTCTGACCTGAACTTTGGCAGCTAGACTTTAAGTGTTCAGATGCTCAAGCCGAAAACTTCAGAGATCCATATGACCTAAACTTTGGGTCCCACGCAGGAAGTTTTTTTCTCCGTGCGTGTTAGAGGCTAGAGACCTACATCACCTAAGCGTTAGAAGAGCGGAGAGGAGGAAAAAGTTATAAATCCCCCAAATTTAGCGTTAGATATCCTATGAATGGCCTCGATACCATCAACCCTAAAAAGTTCCTAAATACCTGCTACTACATCTACCCATAGCGTCGAACGAAGAGAAATATGTTCAGCGATCTATTTTTCAGACACATCGAAGTTCGAGTCTGTATCCGCCTCCTCAGACTGATATGAAGTCCTTTTTGAAGTTGGACTTCATTTTGCTATTCGGAACTGCCATTTCTGGCTCACTTTAGAAACCACACATGTGCTAGTAGTTTCTCTATGAAGATAGACGCTTTTGTGGGTGAGCTATGAAGAGAAGTTCCTGATTCCAAAAAGTAGTCGAGTTGTAAATCGTACATCACAGATAAAAGATTTGCAGAAGCTCTCACTAACATGACAATACACTCCATAGGAATCGGCGCCACACTGGAAAAAAAAAAACACATTGGATCTAGAGTCCAGACTCTTGAAAACATTGACAAGAAAAAATACTCTCGATTCAATCAGATTTTTGCTTAAATCAAAAGGATATCCGCTCAAATTAAAAGGCTTGGTTCTTGATTTAAGCTAAAATTCTATTGAATCAAGAGTATTTTTTCTTGTCGATGTTTTTATGAGTCCGGACTCCAAATCCAATGTGTTTTTTTTTCCAGTGCATAGGTGGATTCAGTAAGTTGGTAACATTGTTTTCTCGCCATTCAAACCTATGAAAAATAATCGATTTTCGAAGGGGACGGGCCCTCCGAAAAGAATCGATTATTCAGCACATGTTTAAATGGAGAGATAACAATGTTGCCAACCTCAGAGTCGCGGCAACTCGGTGCACGTCAGGGCAGGCACTCACGTCAGTTTGGTTTATGCCGCGTTTCCGTAATTATTTTTTTTCGAATTCCGAGGATGTCAACTCGGGGATTTATCGTGCAGAGCCCCCCTCCTCCCCCTGGCTCGGTCCCGGGGCTTAGCCGCGCGGAATGAGTGAGTCAGTTTTCAAAGCTGTTTACCGTTGCGCTCCGAGTGTGCGCTTCGGGAAACCGTTGCAACTGCAAATCGCGGCGCACAATGGGGCCGGCCGGCTGATCATTGGAATTGATGGACAAAGCGATAGACAAAGAACACTGGAAAAAAATTCTCGGCGTCTTTACCAAGGTCCGTTGGTACCTTTACCATCTTACTTTTTTTTACCAATTATTGGTAATTTTACAAAGCTGACAGACTGGTAAGCTTACCTAAAAACCGGTATTTTTACTGTTTTTTTCAGGTAAGTATACCACTTTTATTGGTAATCAATTCCCGGTAACTTTGCCATTTTATCTCGGTAATTGTACCACAGTCGATAAAAAATATTGGCGTTTTTACCGGGGTCCAGTAAAATTACCGAGGAAGTCAATAATTTTACCGAGATTTCTCGGTAAAACTACCAATTCCATAAATGGTAATTTTACCAAGAAAAAACTGGGATCAAATAGAACCCTGAATTTTTGGTAATTTTACCCTTTTCTTAGTAAATACACCGAGATTTTTTTTCAGTGAAGATGAAGAGAAAATGGAGCGATCCTATCACTTTAACCGCGGGTGGTTTCTGAGGATGAAGGGGGGGGGGACGATGATCTTGGTCTTTTCCTTACCTCCTTTGTCTATTGTACTGCCCGCTTCCACCAATGAGATCGCTCTAGTTTCTCTGTGTGTCCGTTGTCTATAGCTTTGTCTGTCAACTTCATTAATCAGCCCGCTGTCAGTGGTCAGAGGTCGATCATGGATTGTTAACCAGAACTTCGAATTTTGTTGTTCATCTCGACACATTTACATTTTTTAGGGGTCGCAGTCTAGAGCAAATTTTACGAAATAACCGATGAAACCGCTGTTAAATCTCTATTTCATTTGAGCGCGTAGATATGGACCTTTGAAGGTTTCTTATCCTGTCCGAATTTTTATCATTGTCGTTTTACTGTGCGGCGTCGACCGTGTTTTCAAACCCAGCAGGCTGATTATCGGAGTTGATAGACAAAGCGATAGACGTAAAGAAAATGGAGTGATCCTATTGGTAAATTCAGGTGATTGCAATAGTAATTAATAAAAGATAAACTAACAGCAATCCACGAGAAACCCTATAATTATTCCATCATCTTCCCTTTAGTCTACGATAACCACTCGTTTCAACCAATGAGATTGCTCCATTTTATCTTTGTTCTCTTTGTCAGTTGCATATTGTCTATCCATTTCAATTATCAGCCCGCTGATGGCCGCGTGTTCTCATCACTCACCTTGTTTTGATGTGTGAGCATTCTCTCGCTGTTTCGAAAAATTGTGCCAACTCAGACTACTGATTATGTTTTTTTTTTCGGTCATAGCCGTCCTAGTTTTCTGTTGACAAGCGGGAAATGCCGCAATTTTTTTCTTTTTTTAAAGTCATAGTTCCTGGAACCTGAAAAATCCGGGATTCATCAAGGCATGAAAAATATCCGAGATATTCAAGGGCAGGGTGCCAATAGTTTTGAAAAACTGTGAATCGTCAGGAAATTTGGTCAGGTCAGAGAAATCGAGGAAAAGTCAGGTAACGTACAATGAAATAGAATGGAAATTTGAAATCCGAAAAAAAAATCAGCCCTGTCCATACAATCAAACTTGTAAGTCTCAGTGTGGTTAAGTGCTCTAAATTAATTTTATTGAGTGAATTAAGGAAATATTTTCAATGAGGGATTGCAACATTTCGATGATAAATACATGAAGGAAAGAACTCACATTTTTCTGACATTTTCAGTGAGATCAGTGCCAGATATTAATTATTTTGGACCCAGAAGACCTGAAAAAATCAGAGAATTTCAATTTTTCCCCGTTGATCCTATAAACATCTTAATTGAGAACGGAAGAAATGCGTGCTCTCAAAAAATAGCAAATTTCAAATGGAAAATAAAAAACCCGAAGAATTTTTGGAACCCAGAGAGAAGTGAGTTAAAGAAATCATTTTCCAAATATGTAGAGTGGAGGTATGTTGGTGTTTTTCCAACATTAATCTCATCCGCTGAATTTTTTTAATATTGTTCGGAATGAACAGGAGAATTATCATCCCACGTGTAAGTCTACTAAAATGAAAGTTTCTTATCGAAGATTAAAAGAACCCCTTTGCTCATTGATGATTCCCTCTTTTGCCTTGAATTTCTGGCACATTTTGCATTTAGAGTGTCACTTTTCATGAGTACTCCCCTTCTCTTCCACATTCACTTACCCTTGAACTACCTCGTCACCACCTGGACTTAGGTAATCATTCAAGGGTCGCCAAACAGTGAAGCCGTGCAAGCTTTCCGCGAAACCCCCTAAACGGAATTTAGCTGTTTAGCGTTGACAGGCACATCTTATACAGGGTATTCCGGAATTGAGTGGAACGATCCCAAACGCCATTTTTTCGCGAGATAAAAATATTTTACTCCCCTCGCGGGTGGGGGAAGCATCGTCATCGTAGAGAAAAAAAAAACATTTCATCATTTTTAGGCGGTTTAAGGTGCCTGGAGTCAAAAAATCATTCTTGAAAAATGTGCGTTCGTCCGGCGTTTCCTGTTTCTGTGTACAGCCAGACCTTAAAATCTATTCCCTTTCATTTAAACTTAGTTTTTTTTTTTTTTTTTTTTTTTTTTTTTTTTTTCCCACTGTATGAGCGGTATTGTTCCTCGGCCATTGCTATATCGTCACCTTCCCGCCAAAGTCTCACAAGCGCCATGTGACGTTTAAAAATTTCCGCCGCCACTTTATTCTTTTTACAGAGAAATTGTTCAACAAAGCTGTCCAAAAATTTCACTGACATTTTTTTGTGCTGCCGATAACATTCAGTGAAATTTTCAAACAGATTCGACCAACAATTTCTCCGTAAAAAATTGAATCCTGGCGAAAATTTTTAAACGTCGCATGGCGCTTGTGATACTTTGACCGGAAGGTGACGATATAGTTTGCGATCACCCTGTATAGTAATCGAGTGAGGATATCGAGGTGCAAACTGAGTTCATACTGTGTGTTTACAGAGTCCCTCGACACGGTATTAAGTTGTCGTCGACTCGTCGCGTCTTGGGACACGACAAAAGTCGATACCCCGTGGACCTTGATCCGGGTCGCTAAACAGCTGACGAAGTGCACGCCAACTTCGGCAGTGTCGAATTAACCCCGCGGGTCAACCCCTTAACACCCCCCCCCCCCCCNCGCCCGGCCAACTCAACTCTCTTGTGCACGTTTCACACTTGAAAAATCATCCTGCGTGCAATTGAGCATGGTATGATCTCAACCCGACATCTTGGAGGCCTCTCTTTGTCCTCTCAGAGTGTGGAGCCCGGTTGACAAATTTGTTCAAATTCCCGTAAGATTGGAACAGCGTGGGAATGGAGCTCTTGCATTCGTGAGGGATTTGCGATTTAAGTACTTTACTTACACTAATGTAAAATTTCGTGAGAAACACGATGATTCCACTGGTTTTCTCTGAAGTCGACTCCAAAGCTCAAATAAACAGCTCTCGAAGTTGAGGCTGTAATGGGGGAGATATCGCACGCTACCCCGAGAGTCCATCTTTATATCAAGATAAACTCTCTACGCCAAGATAGGGAGCAAATACATTGGCAGAGTTGCAGTGTTTTCGGTTTTGGAGTCCCCATACAAAGCGGCGACCTTGTAAATGTATTTGCTTCCTATCTTTGCATAGAGAGTTTGTCCTGGTATAAAGGTGGACTCTCAGGGTAGCGTAGGACGTCCCCTCCATTACAGCCTCAACTTTGAGAGTTTTTTGGGCTTTGAAGTAGATTTCAGAAAAAAACTAGTGGCACCATCGTGTTTCCCGCGAAATTTTACTCAGGAATCAGTACTTAAATCGCAAATTCCTAACATTTGTATGAGCTCCATTGGCGGTTCGTCCGCCGACAGGGTGAAACGGGGATCTCGGAAAAGTTAATTGGACCTCATTTTGAAACAAGGAACTATTCTATTCGGAGGAGCTTTACCGCACAAGAAAATGACTTAATAGGTTAAAAGTTAAATTGTTCAGTCACTTGCACGTTTTTTAAATTATTTTTCCGCAGACTCCGTTTTTCGACAGATTTTTCCGTCTGCGGAAATATAATTAAAAAAACGTGCAAGTGAGTAAACAATTTAACTTTTAACCTTTTAACTATTCTATTTCTGGCTCATTTTAGAAGCAATGTATTGTTTCCCTATGTAGATAGGTGTTTTTATTTATTAATGAGCCAGAAATAGTCGTTCCTTACTACAAAATGCAGTCCAGTTTTCGATCGAGATGCAAAAGGGCCGGGGCATCGGGTTTCAGCCCGATCCGGGGCCAGGTTCAAGAAACCTTACGCGCTCTCGATCCTTGCGCGAGTAATTGCCCTCAGCCCCCCCCCACCGGGAGGGGGGATCTCGGGGGCTTTTCTGAAAAACAGAGCCCCCCGACGACTTCCGACGGGTTTCCGGTGCGCCTATCCCCCTTGCCAAGTCGGGCTCGCTCTCGAAATATTTCCGCGTACCGTACACCGCGAGAAATATCCTGTTTGTTCGAGAGGAATTCCTGTTGAATCGTCGTTTCATATACGATGAGAGAATGCGTAAATACATTTCAACATTGCATTATTTCCTCACGAAAAGATTATTTTTACCGGAGAATGATCGGGAATCCCTTATCAGTACGTTCATTGTTTTTCCCCCACGTATTCATCGGCGAGGCGTGAATGATCGATTATCGATATTTCCCCATCTGAAGCTATTGTGAAGAATCGATTAGCTAGGTGTTTGTTGCCAACATTCTGTTTATCGATCCTTTTCTATAAGTTCAAATGGTAGATCAATCGAGATATCGCAAAGCACGCCACGGCGCTGCCACGGATCGCTCGCGAAAATCAGCCAAGTTTTGAATTGAAAATGCTCATTCATATAGGTAATTGTCAAAAAGTTCCTTTTTCTTGAATTTCCCCGCAGACAAATGTTTTGACACTGACGTTGAGATAATTTGTAAAAGCTAGAATAGAACACCGCTCTCGTCCTCACAACTGGGATCGCGGGAGTGAGAAAGTATCAAGTTCGCCTTCAACTCGATGGATGCAATTTGAGTGACTCAAAAGTTTAAATAGTTGTATCCAGCATTCTAGTTTAGCATGAAGTTAGAAGGACAAGTGACTTTCGTTATCTTCGAGTTTTTGGTGACCATCGCAGCGAAAAGTCCACCTTTACTTGATTATGCTCACAGAAAAACATTTTGATTTTGATTTTGACTTTGAAATCAGTTGCAAAGCTAGAATGCAGCTAGTCCCTCTTTCGAATTTATTTCCGAATAACTAGAAATGGAAGTGCAAAATAGAGCTACATCTTGCAATTAGGAACTGCAAGTTCTGGCTCAGATTAGAAACTATGTATGCACTATTAGTTTCCCTTTGCAGGTTAGTGATTCTACGCATGAGCCAGAAATTGTTGTTTCAATTACAAAATGAACTCCAAATCAAGATTTTCCCTTCAACTCGATGGAATAAAAGCGTTAGATAAAAAAAATCCCAACAAACTGGAAAAGAAATACCCCTCGCGAATCATTTTAACCCAACAAAGTTTTGAAGTAATTCAGTTCATGACCTAATCTAACAACTTTAAATTACACTGCGCCATCCATTTTCGTCGGGCAATCTCGCAACTTCAGACGTGCATAAACGACTCTCACACGAAGTGATGTCACGGCAAAGTGCACGCAGAAACGGCCTAAGCAGTTTCAACAGAGCTGCCGGATCACCCAGAAAAATTCGGCATTTTAACACCTGCAAACTTTAGCCGGACAACCGGAAACCCGCACACTTTGGCAACAGCTAATTCGAACCTCGGCGGAGGAGCTTTAAACGGAAGCGGATAACGACGTAAGTCCCGAAAACTCATGAGCTTTGGCTTCCGTAGGCTCGCGAGAAATTCGCGGTCCATCAGTTTCCGGCGAAGCTCGGCTCGCGAAATGTCGGAGCTTCCGTTTCCGCCCGAGGATTTACCTTCTTTAACGCGTACACCTGCGGATCGATTGTGTATTCGATTTATATCGATAGATGTTATTGCTCGCATAGGGATCTATCGATCGAGGACAAAAGATATCGAGCTATCGATCGGCGCGCACCTGCGCCAGGTTCAATTTGTGACGTAATTAAATGAATATAAACAAGCAAAGGCTTTTGATAATCATCGGAGACGCCGAGGGATGGGAAATTCTCACGGAGAAGGAGGGTGGGTGATGGGACTGGACTGATGGGCTGACCCCCAAGCCCTTGGTCTACTGATCCTATCGTTGGAGATTTCGCTCAAGAATATCGCTTCGCATAAATATATTAAATGAGCGGACTTCACAGGATTGTTTTCAATTTTCTTTCTCCTGTGATAAGGGTCTATCCATATCCACAAATGACGTCTGGTACTTTGAAAGGGGAGGCGGGGTATGAATGTCTAACGAACTTCTTTAGAGGTTGTTTACTGACTTTTAGAAATTTGACCTGGAAATTGACCATGTTGTTAATGGAGAATTTCTGCGCAAAATTAATGCTTTAGCTTAAAGATCTGATTTTGCTGTATTTTTTACATGTTTTCCCGAGAGGGGTAATGGTATAAATATATATTTTAAAGTGAGAAAATCCCTGGTGAAAATTGGCGATAAGAGCTGCGTTTCAAAATACCATAGGAATTCTTATAGCCGGCTAAAGAAGGCTACAGAAAATCATATAGCTGGCTGTAGAATGCGGAGAAAATCACACGGCCGGGCTATACGAAGCGATAAAAAATTATGCAGCCGGGCTATAGTTCCTATCGCCGGGCTTTACACTTTATCTTCTGGCTGTTGCTTTTTCGCCATCGATTATAAAAGGCTATAAGAAATTGTGTAGCAATTCGTGTGCTTTGGAAATCATTAAGTTTGATACGGAACCACCCTAATATTTACAAAACACACGTTGTATTTTCCTTCAATACATATTTTTTTTCCTCAATTAAAACGAAAATAATCCATACAGGATGTGCAAACATTTCAAAATCATGAGTTGAATAACGCTGACTCCGCCAGATTGAATGTTAGAGCCTAACACAAAGCGGAGCGGCGACGCACTGGCGCCTACAAACCTAACTGGGATACTTCACGCATTGCGCAACGCGTGAAGTATCCCTGTTAGGTTTGTAGGCGCCAATGCGTGTTTCGCGTAGGCTGCCCGCCTGCCACGGCGCTTGAAGCAACTATTTCACACCAGAGGTATTGCACAGTATCATACGAAACTGAAAATAAATCAAGATACTACGGCCCACAAAGAGAGCAGTATTCCAAAAACTCACCAAGTCCTAGCATCCGTAATTAGCAACGTTTAGCATACACCTTATCGCCTGGCTGTTGCTTAATCGCCATTGGCTATAAAAGGCTATAAGAAATTGTGTAGCCGGCTGTAAAAGCTATTGGAAATCTTACAGCCGGCTGTAGGTCTATGGTATTTTGGAACACAGATTCTACTGCCAATTTTTACCAGGGATGCACCGCCTAGTATCGTTATCTGGCGGCATTTCCCATTTAAATACACGTATTTCACCAGAATAGCCCATTTTGTCATATCCTCTCCAACAATTGTTCATTTTATGGACCACTACTTAGACATGAAATTCGTCAGATTTTAGACACCTGCAAATTCTCCATACGATTTAACACCAGTCAGTAAATCCTAATTTTAACGATCGATAAACCAGTGAGCTCGTGCCTGAGTCTCGCGATTAATCAGTAGTAGATAATCGATTGAGCAGTTAATCCTCTTTTTAACGATCGATTAACCAATCGCATCGGAGGCCAATCGATTGATCAATCGCTAATCGAAAAGCTCTAAATCCCGAACGACGTTGAATCGTTCCCGGGAGAGCGACGTCAACATTCGGACGAGTTCACGTCTGAGTCTCGCGATCAATCAGCAGTAAGTAATCGATTAATCGATCGATGATTCTAATATTAACAAGCGATTGATGAATCGCATCTAAGGCCAATCGATTAATGAATCGTATCGAAAGCCAATTGATTGATCAATCGCGCTAATCGAGAAACTCTACATATTGAACGTCGTTGAATCGTTCCCGGAAGAGCGAAGTCAACTTTCGGACGAGCTTACGTCTGAGTCTCGCGATCAATCAGCAGTAAATAATCGCTTTATCAATCGGTGATCCTAATATTAACAAGCGATTGATGAATCGCATCGGAGGCCAATCGATTGATTAATCGCTAATCGAAAAACCCTAAATCCCGAACGACATTGAATCGTTCCCTGGAGAGCGAATAAGTCAACGTTAGGATGAGCTCGCGTCTGAGTCTCGCGATTAATCAGCAGTAAATAATCGATTGAGCAGTCAATCCTACTTTTAACAATCGGTTAACCAATCGATTGATTAATCGCTCATCGGAAAACTCTAAATCCGCAAAGACGTTGAAGCGTTGCCGGGAGAGCGACGTCAACGTTGAGACGAGCTCGCGTCCGTCTCTTCGAGACAGAAGCGCCAAGACAGTAGCTCCATCAGCAGAAAGCGTGGTGCGGGCTCCCAGTCCGGAGCGAAGGTCATTATCCTGTCGCAGAAAAAAGGGAGTAAATTGCCCTCCGCCAGCGCGGCCACATCCAGCAGATTAACGCCGTGCCGGTGAGCACGGGTCCCAGGTGTGCCGGGAGAGCTGCGCGAAATTACCCGATGCCGTCGTCGTCGCAGTTGGCAATGCCGCCCCTTGTGAACCCATTCTCACAGCCGTGGTTGTACACCGGAGCGCGACCTTGGCGGCCGGGAGCTTCCCGCGAAGGCGCTTTGTTTCGCTCCAACATTTAATAATTGCACTCGAATTCATAAAAGGATCCGTCCTAGCGCCCAGCCTCGGATCGCTCTGTCGCGCACTTGCCGCTCCAGCAGACTAAATCTGCCGAGATATCCGTCCACTTGGACGTATTTACTAGAGTACCTGTATAGGGAGAGTTCCGACAGATCGGTTCATGGAGGGCTTAGGGCCCAAAAGTGCAGCCACCCTTCTGAGCAACTTCTAACACACGAAATTTCACTGCCAGCCTACAGATTTCAATTCTAACCAAGATGGCCAAGAATGTACATAAATGAGCGTTCTTCCGCAAAAATGAATAAAATTATGCAAAAAGTAAGCCAATCACATGCTCTAACAACGACGGTTCGTAACAATTGTATTTGTAAATCGCTCTGGACATTTGAAATTCATAGGTTGGCTGCTCTTTTGGGCCCTAACTTTATTCGCGGAGGCATCGGTGAAGGCCTGATGGATTTTCGGAGTTTCAGATCTGTCCATACTCTCCCTATACAGGTACTCTACTTTTAGCATAAATGCTTCCACTTGACCTAGGGCTTGTTCCCGGTAGAGTACCTATTTCGGGAGAGTACGAACATGTCGGATTAAGGAGCTCTTATGTGCTGGTTATAAGCTCAAATTTCCATCAATTTTCGATCAAATGGTGACTGGTGCGCACCATCTACCATCAAATTTTTGCAGGCCGCCGGTACAATTGATGGTAACAATGTGATGGTAGATGATGGAGATGTGAGGCTCATCCTTCATCTGATTTCCACACAACCGTGCTTATTTCATGCTTATCTCAATCAACACGCTGTTTTAATTAATTTTACTCATCAATCTAGATAACTATCGACCGCCATCTTGGTCATCATTTTGATCGGAATTTGACGGAAATTTGAGCGTGTAACCAGGCCATTAGGGCCTAAGAAGGTTTCCAACCCTCAAATAACACGAAAATCGCCAGAAAAATTCCGCTGTCAATATTCAGATTCCAATATCGAAATATGATGGCCGAGAATGTACATAATTGATGCTCAAGAGCATCCATCTGCAAAAATGAGTAAATTTATGCAAAAACTAAGTCAAATATGTGCTCTTCAAACGATGGGTCGTAACAATTATAGTAATAAATCACTCTGGATGATTTTGAATTAATAGGTCGGATGCTCTTTTGGGTGCTGAAAGGTTCGAGCTAACCTCAGACTTACCAACATGTTGGTGCAATCCCTATGAAGGCACTCTAGTCCGTATTCTTCGTCTCGGAGCAGGGTCAAATAAGCGGTTCAGGCGACCATGGCAGGGCCGGATTTACTTACTTACCGCCCATGGACCGCCTGTATTTTGCCGCCCCCTTCTCATTCGTTTTGAAACATCAATAAAAACCATCAAGTGAACGTGCCGAAGGGGAGGGTTGCATAAGACGCGTTTACTCGTGTTGGACACTTTTTTTTGCGAAAGCCCTGTCGACACTACTAGCAAAAGTTCACGGAACTCGGCGCGAAAGTTAAGTTCCGTAAACCTATCTCTGTGTGGACAAGGCCTTCCATTTATATGAAATGAACTAAAAAATTATGAAAGAACAAACACAAATGTGGTTTAATAAGTTTGACTTCTGCAGCCGCGCCGCGCCACGCTGACCGCACTGTGTTTGACGCAATGCGTGAAGTATTCATGCAGTCTTGTAGGCGCTATGCGTTTCTTGCTGACCGCAGCGACAGCACTGTGTTTGACGCAATGCGTGAAGTTTTCCTGCAGTCTTGAAGGCGCTAATATGTGTTACATGCCGACCGCGCCGCGCCGCGGGTTTCTCCTTTTCATCTCAAGTTTTCGTCATCATTGCTTTCTGCGCCGCGCCGTTCCAGGCCAAATTCCGTGTTCGGTTTCTCTCTTAGTCTTAATTCGACTAATTAAAGGTGCTGTCTATTGTGTCATAGAGAGATGACAAAATTAGAGATACACTCTCGGGAAATGAGAGATTTTGTCATCTTTTCTCGTTTGTATTTTTTTTCTGAATCCGATTTTTCTTTATAGCTCATTTAAAAAAATTGCAAAATTTGCCGCCATGGGCCGCGGCCCATGTGGCCACCCCCTAAATCCGGCCCTGAACCATGGATTATAAGGAGTCTTAAGTGAGCTGGGTGCATGATCTGGTCGACGTGTTTCGAGCCCAGTGTGCGCAAAAATTCGTCACCTTTTTGATACATTTTCGATCCAAAATGGGGGGTGTAGAATACGTAATAAATTCATATCCTCTTTGTTTACATCGGATCGCCGAATCCTTGTGTATCTAAAACAATCGATAGTGTATCGAAATGGTGATCCGGCATGCGGCATCGCGCAAGAGCCATGAAATCTGGTGACTGAAAAATGCCTCTAAGTGGCGCCGGCTCCTCCATTCCTTTTGCGACTTTGTGTACTCCATGTACTACTCTGCTGTGCCAAAGAAAAACGCCGTATGAACCCTCAGGAGTTGCCAGATGTCCTTTGATAAAACACGAATTCCTTGGTAAAATTTTGAATACCTTTCTGCAAATTTTTCAGATAGTTTTGCTCTCAATCTCATATCAAGTTTCCGGAAAATTTCAAGGAAAAATTTTCATAACTTTCCTCAAAAATAAACATTTTATCGAAGGAAATTTCGACGTATTTCTATCAAACGGACCTAAGCGCCATAGGGTGAGGAAGGTAGAGGGGGGCTTGAATTGGCGGCGGAATCGGGCGTCCGGCTTATTCCGTCCTGTGCTCGCAATGCTCTTCCATAGCGCTTAGGTCCGTTTGACAGAACGCGCTATCCGGGATTCTAAATTCCTCAAAAGGAACTCTAATTGGCGCTTAGTTCCGTTTGATAGAAATACGTCCATTTGGCAATTCTCGGATGTTCATACGGCGCTCTTCCTTAGCACGGCAGTATTCCTAAATAGGCACTCTGGTCCGTACCTTCCCTCTTTGAGCATGGTCAAATAAACGATCCCGGATAACCCGATGGTGAGACGGTGAGCTTCCCTGATCCTCGGTGCCCGATCCAAATCCAATCCCGCGCAAAGTATTTCAGACCATCGCGAAAATACCCCTCGAGAAGAGAGGATCCGCGAAAAAAGCACAAAATAGGAGCGAAAGGCCATCCGGAGCGGAATAGTTGGACGGTGGAGCCAAAGTATTTCACTTTGTCGGGGCCCGGCGCGGCGACCGCGGTCGGAGCGGCTCCGGGATGCAAGTCGTCTAGACGGAGCCCCCCGGTTTAAATTTAGACCGTTGGCCGGCCGCAGGAATGCTCCGCCGTCATGTTTAAACCGTAGCCCCCCCTGCGCCCCCCGCGGCCCCCCCCTTCGGGCAGATATGCATCACCACGCGCACCGCTCTGACGCACCGAGGCTGGACACCGCGGTCGCGGCTCCGGGAACCGCCGTCATCGGCGGGCCCACGAAATGCGTCGCGCTTCGGGAACAAATGCATCTTATCGCTCGGACCGCGACTCGGCCGTGTTCGACGAGCGACGGTCTTAACACACCACCACCACCAACNTAATAAAAAGAGATACAGAACGAAAGCCAGAATGGGTTGGTCCCGCGAGCTGCACGATCAACAGGGACAAGGGCACGTCTTCATTTGGAAGTTTCAAAGAAAGCAACACCTTCGTGCAATAGTATAAGACTGCTCATATAGAAATTTAGGTGCGCTCGACAAAGTGTGGCCCCAGGTGGCAATTCCAATTTTTCAGATCCATGAAAAACTGATTTGAGGTGAAAATATCGATTCTCGGCATACAACAATTGCAACACCTGATAATTACTCTCAAGAACATGGAGTTAAAGTTTCGAGCGAAATTTTTGTGCATCTGCATGCAAATCAACCGAATTGGGGCCATTATAAGACTAGAGTACCTATATAGGGAGAGTGAACATGTCGGTGAAGTTAGGTCATACAAGAAACTCTTATAGAGCCCAAAAGGGCAGCCAACCTATGAATTCAAACCATTCAGACCCGTTACCATTATAACCCGTTGTTTGTGAAGCATGAATTTGACTCCGTTTTTGCATAATTTTAATCATTTTTGCGGACTTACGCTTATTTATGAACATTCTTTGCCTTTTTTGTTTGATATTGGAATCTGAAGGTCGGCAGTGACATTTTCTGTGTTAGCAGGTTACCTGCTCTTTTGAGCTCCGAAGAGCCCCCGAAGAGCTCCATATTTCGATTTGTCCCTACTCTCTCTATATAGGCACTCTACTAAAGACCAAGCGTCCACACACTCCCTCTAAAAAGGTAACCTCCGGGATGATGGATGTCGCGGTCCCCTCATCTCCTCGGTCGCTCCGAAGCGGGCGAGTTCATCAAACGACGCAGGACCGTGGGAGGGGGGGGGGAGGGGGACGTGCAGCCCAACTTTTCCGAAAGATTACTGATCTTATTACGCGTTGAGCGGGCGCAGAGGGAAGATTAATTCGTCGTAATTACATGCGTGACGACCGGCATCTCCGGCCATTAATACGGGGGGACACGCACCCCGCGAGGGGGGAGGGGGCGCCTCCCCCACCCCGCCCCGCCGCCCGGCCTGTACTCGTCACCGCGTCACCCGTAATTGCCCTCTCTAATAGATCAAAGCTCAAAATCCGAGCCACCGTGATACACCGCCCCCGGTTGCCGGTTTATCGGTGGTGGTCGGATGTTGGTATTACTGGGCTTCGCCCACTTAAACGCATGCACTGAAAAAAAAAATCTCGGTGTATTTACGAAGAAAAGGGTAAAATTACCAAGAATTCAGGGTTCTATTTGATCCCAGTTTTTTCGTGGTAAAATTATTATTCATGGAATTGGTAATTTTACCGAGAAATCTCGGTAAAATTATTGACTTTCTCGGTAATTTTACTCGACCCCGGTAAAAACGCCAATACTTTTTATCGACTCTGGTAGAATTACCGAGATAAAATGGCAAAGTTACCGGGAATTGATTACCAATAAAAGTTATATTCTTACCTGTAAAAAACAGTAAAAATACCGGTTTTTAGGTAAGCTTACCAGTTTGTCTTGGTAAAATTACCAATAATTGGTAAAAAAAGTGAGATGGTAAAGGTACCAACGGACCTTGGTAAAAACGCCGAGAATTTTTTTTCAGTGATTATTGATCATTCATGGATTTAAATGTGAAGGGAAACTTGAATGTCAACTTGCAAGAATATTGTCTTCGGGGAATCTGCGTTTTCGTGACCAGAGTGACTGCTTTCTATACAGCAAGTTTTTTGTAGTATATTAACAGGTTTCAATGATAGCCAGAAAAAAATCCTCATCCTCATCGTTTCCTCTCATTTCAAACGTACACAACGACAACCATTCTCCAAGTTTCCGATCTTAATTAGAGTGCTTTTAGGGGAAAAGCACAGGCATGCCAGTAATTTTGAAGATATGAGGCCATGGAGCTCTTAGGACCCAAAAGGGCAGCCAACCTATGAGCTCAAATGTCCAGAATGATTCATTTTTACAAATATTACGACTCGTCGTTTGTGAGGCACGTATTTGACTTATTCTTTGCATAGAACTCAATCTTACGAAAGAACGCGCATTTATGTACATTTTAGGCCATTTTGCTTTGATATTCGGATCTGAAGATTGGCAGCAACATTTTTCCAATGCTTTCGTGTTAAGAGATTGGCTGCCTTTTAGGGCCCTAAGAGCTTCAATTTTTGACAAATCTGTACCCTCCCCATATACGAGAATCTGAATATGTGGGCTCGTAGTAAGTAACTTATAGAATCGGATATCTTGTGTCGGAAGGGTGGCTGCCCTTTCGGGCCTCATAAGGTCACCCTCCATAAAATAGCATGTCCATCCTCTGATTTGCTGTTCCTATAATGTTTCCGCTCGATGTATTCCTTTTCCCTCTATCTACTCATATGCTTGGTTTACGATTTGTATATGAGTGCATGAGTTCTTCGGCCCTGCGGTTATCGCTGCCCTTTAAAAAATGATGAATTGCTACACTAATAGTAACTTATGGTTTAAACCCGTCCGCATTGCTCGGATTCAATGCCTGCATGGACGTATTCATGCAAGGAGGAACTATGTTGCACGGCACGCAAACCCTATGTGCACCGTGTGGATGTACATACGCCCAAACAATGCAAGGTCGGTGGAGCATTTTGTTCTCTCGAAATCCGAACTGCGTGAGATCAAGCCCTAAGTTCACACCGCGCGTCTCGGATAAAGTACTCGCGGGTACCAGATTTTAGACCTCACATCGACTGTCGATGAGTGGTCGAGGTTACCAGATTGTGTAAATGCACGGAGAAAAAAACTTCGTGCGTGGGACCCGAAGTTTAGGTCATATTATGGATCTCTGAAGTTTTCGGATTGAGCATCCGAACACTTCACGTCCAGCTGCTGAGGTTTGGATCACACATCTGAAACTTCAGTTCTTACATCTGAAGTACTTCGGTTTTCACATCCGAAAAACTTCGGTTCTCACATCAGATGTACGAACTGAAGTTTCAGATGTGTGATCCGAACCTCGACAGCTAGACCTAAAGTGTTCAGATGCTCAATCTGAAAACTTCAGAGATCCATAATATGACCTAAACTTCGGGTCCCACGCACGAGGTTTTTTTCTCCGTGCAGATTGTGTAATTGTATGGGAATGTTTCACATGGGTTTAAATGGGGAAACGTGTTTTTAGCACTATCTGGCAACGATGCACCGACACCTCAAAAATCGTCGCTTCTCTGACGTAAAGGCGTATCTCCATTTCCCCGGAAAGCGTAGAGTTATATGGATAACACTACCGTGAAAAGAAAAAACGCTGTATGAACTTCCAGGCGTTTTCAAATTTCCCCTGATGAAACACTAATCTCCTGGCAAACTGATGGAAATATTTCTTCTAATTTTTCAGCCGATTTCGTTCGTATTTTCACCTGAAGCTCCTGAAAATTTTAAGGTAAAATATTCGTGAGTTCCCTGAAAAATAAACATTTTATTGGAGGAAATTCGGCAGCTCTTGAATGTTCATACGACGATCTTCCCTAGTACGGCAGAACATGCTAATCGGTTAAAAAATCAAGCTACAAGCCAAAAATAAAATAAACAAGTAATATTTCAAACTACATGTAGATGAGAAATAATATAAAACTTACAAGAAACAAATCAAACCGCAGCTTGTATGCTTGATTTTTTTAATCAATTACCATGTTCTATACAGCTGAGACAGCCAAATTTGGCATTAAAATGTATGTACGGCAGGACGGTCTCATGTAGAAATCGAGATACGCCCTTACGTCCGAAATTTCCCGAGGCAAGAGTGACCCTTCGACCCTGAAAAACAGCGCCCGGTAACCGGCCCTCGTAACCGGCCTGGCGCACAGTGGATCGAGTCAGTAGGAGAGATCGGACAAAATTTGGAAACTTTAAACGCTTATAACTCCGTTCGTACAAACGTTGAGGTCTTAAAAGTGGTTCCATTAGTTTTTTCGTAAAATTTTCTTTCAGAAGCACCACTTAAAATTTAAAATGTGACAAATTAAACGTCGAAATATGCAGTTTTAGGTATAAATTTCATGTCCGACCTCTCTGATTGCCTTGATCCACCGTGTGGCGTCCCTCGAAAACAAAGAAAAAACCAGAAAATATGAAAAAAAAGCGCCTCGTAAAAAACAATAAAGCGGGCGGGAGCATTAAAATTACATGTAAATTAGTCTGCGGGTAATTGGACCATATCGGGACCCGGAGAGAAAACCGATTGTGCAAAAGATATAATAGCCGGCCCTGTTGCCGAATCTATGATAAAAACCGGTGGAAACCCCTATTTTTGGGTGAGATTTGACGACTGCGCCCTATAAATCAGGCGAGCTTTCAAGCGCTCGACAAAGACCGACCGTTTATCGCTCCCTGTCGATCCGGATCGATAATCCGAAGTCATTGATACTTATCGATTATCAGCCGCGTTGAAATCGCGGCAGCGCCACGCGCACCGCTCTTGAAAATAATTACACCGTTTTGATCCATCGACGAAATTCTAGATGTCCGGCTAATGTCGTCAATTTATGACGACCTTTTTGTCGAAATGACCGACTCGTGAGACCAATCTGACGATTAGGCTAACGAGACGTGGGTATAATTAAATCTAATCAGGATTAGAAGTTGTACACCGAAACCAACAATCCGGAAAAAAAATTGAGTGCAGGGAGTCTACTGTACGGAAAAAGTACGCAAACACCGAAAAAGCATGGATTTCGGAAGGTCGGTACGGAAATACGGTGAAGTTACGGATTTTCGATGAAAAGGCACAGATTCGAGTTTATTGCGAGAAACTCTTGAATGCACTATCGGGGGTATGCAATTTTCTAACATAATCCTTTTATCAACATCACTGTTCGATTCCTCGTTTTTTTGGGGTTCATGTTTTCGTCATTCCATCATTCCACTTTCCCAATTCGAATACAGTTGGTACACATGTGTGTACCAACTGGTTACCTCACACATGTGTGTGAGGTAAGGAGGAAGTAAAGAAAAGGCAAGGGAAAAGTAAGGAATTTTGAGAATCGCCAAAAAAGGAATTGTCAGGAAAGTAAGGAAAAAGCAAGAAATTTGAATGACATGATAGGGTATCAGTTAGACACCCTAAGAGTGAATGGGGTTCAGAGCTGAGCTTGTTTAAAATTTCAGTTTCAGGGTGTGAAAAACCTGGGAAATTGTTTGAGTCAATTTCGCCATGAAAAATAAGCTATATGCGTCCTTCCTGCTTTCCTCCGTTCTTTCCATCTTTCTTCTCCTCTTTTTCTCCCTCCTTTTTTCGGGTGAATGGAGGGGCGCCCTCCCCTAAATCCGCCTATGGTTGGCTTTTACATTTCGGAAAAAAACAAATAGCAGAAATCTTGAAACACCTCAATGAAGGTACGCAGTTTCGCACCATAGTAATCGATATTTGGTTTTAGTGAATATGTAAGTGGCTCTAGTATTCACCCGGAAAACAAGTTTACTGAGAAAAAGTTATGGCTTATAAACCAATTAGTGGTTCATATTGTGAAACACCACCAATAGTAGTAAATACAACATAAAAAATAGTATATATACCTTAGTATGGTACGAGATACCCTGGTATGGTTCACAGACTTTACTTCTATTAGTAGTGTTCCATATGAACCATCAATTGGTTTATAAAGCCATAGATTTTTCGCCGTCTATAGAAATCGCTGCGCTAAGAGGCGAAACTAAAATCCATTGCCCACAAGATGATTTGTTACCAAGAATTGTAGTTCAAATGACTCGTCACTAAAACCTACCGCACTAATCCGATTCCGTGACATTTAGTCGGATGAGCTTCCCACCGGACGATGACTGATGACTGCTGACGTCACAGTCCGAATCTTCGAGGAAGAGGACGATGTAACAGATGGCAGGAGTGCAAGTGAAACAGTTCATGTTAAAACCACGCAAATCCACCCTCTGTTGACCCGTGAGCTCCGTGTAAATGCCTTTATTCCAGGGCTCATCAAATGATGGACCTGTTCGGTTTTAATGGACCGATTTAAGTGCACGGCGAGTCGCGTTGTTCGTTGGACGGTGACTAATTACTGCATCGCACGTACTAATCGGAAACCGGATTCGGCGGGAGGTGTCGCGCTCAGTGGCGTGGCGTGCTTTGCGATGTATCGATTGATCTGCCGTTGAAGCCACGGAAAAGGATCGATAGACAAGGTGTTCGCAACGGGCACTTAAATTATCGATTCTTTACCAGAGATTCAAATGGGAAAATTTCGATAATCGATCATTAGGTTAGTCGCGCCACCGGTCGCGCTCTGTTGCCGGGCGAACCGGTTCGGTTCCACTGAAATGCAGCATGGTGAATCGAGGGGAGACACCAGTCTGATGACGAATCTACGTCGGAAGTAGTTCCTCATCGAGAAATAATTTACCTAAGAATGCGGTGCGGCGGCTGTGGCTCCAATTTGGGCATGTTTGGAAAAAATATTACGAAAGAATACTGCCGCACCAAGGGAGAACGCCGTATGAGCCTTCGGGCGTTGCCAAATTTCTGCTGGCAAATCGCTTCTTTCAGGAAGATTTTTGAATATTTGTCCACCAATATTCAGATAATTTGGTTTGTAATTTGATCTTAAACTTCTGAAAATTTCAAGAAAAAATATTCTTAATTTTCCTAAAACATAAAGATTTTATCGAAGGAAATTTGGCAACGCTCGAATGTTCATACGGCGTTCTTTCGTAATATTTTTTACAGAATACGTCTCACTTTGGCGCTGAGAACATGCACCTATGCAGTCTGGTGGCTGTTTAACCCTGGGACTCCCCGTGAATTGAACCTCATTTTGCAATGGAGAATGTGCGCACATTTTTATCGCTTTATCTATGAGTGCTTATTGAGCCGAAGTTTGCAGTATTTTTTACATTCCAATGTGGAAAATTGTAGAAAAATAGATTTTTAAGTGAGAATATGTACCGCCCTGTGACGTCATCTGACAGCATTTTAAGTCACGTGTATTTTAAGAAATTTGATCGTTTGACCTAATCTATTCCAATAATTGCTCAATTAAAAAACCTACGTTATCCTCTTTCTCAATTCAGTCAGTAGTTTCCACCTAAAGATGAAATTCATCAAATTTCTGATACCCGCATATTCTACATTAGGAACTACAATCTCTAGCTCAGATTAGAAACAACGGTTGCATCATTGGTTTCCTTATGCCCTTACGTGTTTTTACGGATAAGCTAGAAATTGTAGTTCCTATTTGCAAAATGACGTTTAATTCATGTGTAACGAAACTGAATGAATTACATAACCCGAAAATACGAACACAACTACTTCAGAACATAAACTTGCGGAAAACAAAGCCAAAATATTGAAAATTTCGAAAAGGCAAGACGTTTTGAGCCGTCTGAAAGTCATTTTTTGCAGGTGCAAAACACAAAAAATGATAATAAAAAATTGAGCGGCGACCTGGCTCCAATCCTTATCACCCTTTTGTTGCGTTTCTTCAGTTTTGTATCCTTCCGTATCCATCTTAAATGTGGCAACGTTTGAGGGACGTAGGATGACTGGTCGAGTTCAAAGTCGAAACGTCTGGTCGTCCGCATGCACTGCACTCGGTTTTTTGCTTTTTTTTCGCGAGCGCGGAGAGGCGCGTAATTTTTCTTTAACGAAGGATCCACCCCCC